>JAJLTV010000028.1:0-167823 GCA_030568405.1 Myxozyma monticola
TTATCGACGATCTACCTCCAGAGTGGGAGCCTAAATGGCAGTCAATGATAAAGAATTGCAAGGATGATTCATACAGAGGTATGCGAGCTGGAAACTTGTCTCCCATCTTGCGGCTTTTCTTATTGTTGCTAACTTTTTCTATAGAGCACTCTGACTTACGATCAAAGCTGGGCAAGACTCGGAGCCTAGATGAACGCTTGGCAGAGGAGCATACTAGTCCAAAATTGAAGCCTTTGCGAGATGCAATTTATGGATTAGCGAGAATGTTGCCGTCGAATCGAATTTCTGCGGAGGAGGCATTGGGATTGTTGAGTACTGATACTGGAAATTTGCGAAGACGACGACGCCGATGAGGATTTCCAAGTTTGCAAAGGCGACAACATCGAATCCGACCAGAGGGCACATGATGCTATAAGGTGACAACACTCAACAGTTAACAGTCTGATGTAATGATCACAGCTGCAAATGATCCATGGCAGCAACTGAGGAAATGTGAACCGTCTTGAGGTAAAATATATGAGGTAGTCGCTACTGTAATACTGTTAGCGTAACAGCAAAAGGCTGTACTATGCCTACTGTAAATACTATTCCTTTGACATTTAATACATGATTTCTGCTACTTCCTAGAATCTCAGTACTTCTATGAGTAGACATATGTAAACGCACGCTAATTCTACATCAATTGCGAAATCATACATGAACAAACATGACATTATTATATACTTTTAATACTGCGAGGCCGTCGACATTACACCGGCATTATACTACTATACTACTACAGCTCTAATGAAACACTCTAGCTCAGCACGTTGACACGATGCCTCTAGCTTACAGCTCAAGCTTCTTGGGGACCTCCCACGGGTTCTCCTGGTTGGTGAAGTGACCGTAGGACGCAGTCTTGAGGTAGATGGGTCTGGCGAGGTCGAGGTCACGGACGAGGAAACCGGGACGCAGGTCGAAGTTCTTGCGGATGATGGCCACAAGCTCGGCCGACGAGTACTTGCTGGTGCCGTACGAGTCGACGAAGATGGAGAGGGGCTCAGCGACACCAATGGCGTACGAGAACTGCACGAGGGCACGCTTGGCAAGGCCAGCAGCGACCAGGGACTTGGCGACCCAGCGGGCGGCGTAGGCAGCAGAGCGATCGACCTTGGAGTAGTCCTTTCCGGAGAAAGCACCACCACCGTGGGCACCCCATCCACCGTAGGTGTCGACAATGATCTTACGTCCGGTAAGACCAGCGTCACCCTGGGGACCACCGATGACGAAACGGCCAGAGGGCTGGATGTGGTAGATGGTCTTGTCGTCCAGGAACTTGGCGGGGATGGTCTTCTTGATGATCTTCTCGAGAATCTCAGTGCGGAGGTCCTCAGTGGAGATGGTGTCTGCGTGCTGGGTGGAGATGACGACGGTGTCGACACGGAGGGGGATGGTAGCACCGTTCTCGTACTTGTACTCGACAGTGACCTGGGTCTTGGTGTCGGGACGGAGCCACGGCAGGGTACCGTCACGGCGGGCGTCGGCCAGGGCCTGGTTAAGGGCGTGCGACAGAACGACGGTCAGGGGCAGGAGCTGCTCGGTCTCATCAGTGGCATAGCCAAACATGATACTGCATCTAGGTCAGTAACCGCTCGAACAGGACTCAATTGATAAAAGAAAACATACCCCTGGTCACCGGCACCGAGGTCCTCAAGCTTACGCTCGACGTGGACACCCTGGGCGATATCGGGCGACTGCTGCTCAATGGCAACAAGCACGTTGCAGGTCTTGTAGTCGAAACCCTTCTCGGAGTCGTCGTAGCCAATCTGCTTGATGGTGTCACGGATGATCTTCTGGTAGTCGAGGTGCGCCTTGGTGGTGATCTCGCCGAAGACCATGATCATACCGGTCTTGGCGGCAGTCTCGCAAGCGACCTGGGTTGCGTTAGCATGTTTGGCCCGGAGCGGGTTTGTTGTGGCGCTGGGTAGGTGAACGAACCTTGGAGAAGGGGTCCTCCTTGAGGCAGGCGTCGAGGATGGCATCGGAGACCTGGTCACAGATCTTGTCCGGGTGCTGTGAAGGCAGAATTAGCAAAATTCGGGCAATTGCAGCCCAATTGTGGGACGAGACAGGCGCGGAACACGTACACCCTCACCGACGGACCTGTGCGAGCGTTAGCAAGAGACTCAGTAATTAAACCTGCGCGAGGCTTCCATAACAAAAACAAACGTACTCGGAGGTAAACATAAAGTGTTCAGACATTGTGGCTGGATGTGGAGGGCTGGAAGGCGGGCGGTCGGGGGGAAAAGAAGGAAGGGAAGGGAAGGACGGGCGAGAAATACGGTTTGGAGGACGCGAACTGGCCGAGTTGTGTGGTAAATTTTTTCCGGGCGCGCTCGTCGGGCGGTTTTAGTGCGGGTGCCGCGCGGGGCAGCGCCTAAAGTCGCACCAGGGCCGCGCACGCTATCGTGGGCCAACACGTCCGAGCGCATGGCGCAATATCGCACCCGAATACGAGACTCGGCCTCGGCTAGCACGCACTGCCATTGGCGGTCACACGTGCTCGGTCTTCGGCTGGCTGAACTGATTTTAAGACGTGAAGTCGCAAGATTATCGTGTAAGTTGTAACTCATATATTATTAACAATTTTAATTTTGCAACTCTTCTTGGTCGCGTCAACAGGGACCTGTCCTGAGGCTGTCTCGGGAGGCGGAACTGCACGATGCCATGTAACATTAATATAACCCGATGACACCCGAACGCGATACAACAACTTAGACGACCTGGTCCTCTAACAGATCATTCAAATATAAACATCAAATATCAAACTTGTAACTAAGCAAAACACAGCAAATACGATAATGCGCTAGAACCCTGCAACGAATCCGATAGACAAACCCAACTATATACTCCTGTACTGCATGCTAGACCGGTTCCGGAATGCGGACAACGGAAACTTGCTGTGGAACTTGCCTGCCCACACCGGCGTCGACGCCGCGTCGGACGTCAAGTCCAGCGTAGTCAGCTCGCCCACGTCGTCCTCATTATCCAGCTCGGACATGTAAATGAACTCCTCAAGCGCAACGTCACTCGGCTCATCGCTGTCGCTGGCAAACGCACTCGCGTCAAACGCAAGCATGCCCTTGCGGCCAGCCGCGGTCATGACCGACGGCGACGAAGCAATCTCGATACCGCGGTGCGAGGTACGATTTCCCGCGCGCGACGCCTCACGCTCTTCGTCCTCTTCCCCACGAGGGAACGGAGGAGGGCTGATTGTGCGAGTCACAAGTCCATTAATGACACCTATCCGCCGGCCGGCTGGAAGGACCCAAGATCCAAGAACTGGAGGCTTGCTAGCCGACGTCGAGCTCACCAGGATCTCGGTCGCGCGGTGTCCTGCCTTGAGCGTGCTAGGCGGCGGCAAGTTCTCGTCCTCGTCAGTGGACTCGCCGTCGTCAGCGTCGTAATATCCACCTCTGCGGATGTTGGCGTCTATTCCAGACGATACGCCGTCTGACTTTAAATCAAATCCCTCGGTCTCCACGTCTTCAGACTCGTCCACGTCGTCACTGAAAGTGTTCACGCGCTTCCGTCTGCGACGACGGACACGCCCGCTGTCGTCTCCATTGCGAGGACCGCTCTCGTCGTCGCTAGACTCGCCAGACGAGAAAAAGTAGTCCAGAATGAAGGAATCGTCGTCCGAGTCGTGATACTTCCGCGGCGCAGACACAATGTGCTTCAGTGCAGGATCGGCCTTATCCACGAATAAAGACTCGACGAACGTTGTGTCGTCCTCATCTTCTTCTTCGTCGTCGCTTTCGTCCGAGCTAGAGTCCGAGATTACGAAGGACGATGAGGCCATCGCCGGAACGTCGTCCTCCACCTTATCAAAGCCCTCAAAGGAAAGCTCCTCGACAATAGCAGCCTCCTCCTCAAGCTCGATCTGCTCTTCGTCTTCTTCCTCTTCAATTCCTGAATCGGCTAGCTGTAATTCTGCGGCTCCGCGGTACTCATCTGCATCGTCGTCATCGTTGTCGGCCTCGTCGTCGGAGTCATCTCCGTCCGCGAGGCCATCGATATCCACTTCGTCATCATCCTCATCGTCGTCATCATCATCCGCCTCTTCATCTTCGTCCACTTGCTGTTCTATTTCGAGCCCAATAGTGGCGCCGTCGTCGGCTTCAGCGAGAAAGGCAAATAGCTGCGAATCAAGCAGATCATGGCCTGTCGCGAATAGTGTGGTGGTGTTAGACGAATTGCTGTTGCGTCTTCGTTTCGGAGAACGAACATATGGCTTTGAATTGCTGTTTTTGGTATTAAAGGTTGTCATGGCCGAATTAGCGCGACGCTTGACGTTCGCGGTAGTCACGCTATCGCCGCTGTCTGAGCTGTAAGGATTGTTGTAGCCCGCGGGACGCTGCTTGCGTGAGCGCTTGCGAGAATCGGTAGTTGTTCGTTTGTAGTCTCTCTTAGAGTGCGATGTCATCGAAGCCAGGTTCGTGGCTTTCTGGTGTGCCCTCGAGGCGGCGGGTACGCGCGCTGTAGGCGGGCTGTGGGTCGAGCGTTTGGTGGAATCACTTGCTCGCTTGTCCGGACGGAATATAATCATGGCAGAAACGGGGAAAAGGGTAGTGTATCCTAGTAATCATCTGGCACGCACAAAGGCAGCTGAGCAGAGCGCTGAACTGGCTGGGGCAGGGGGGTGGGAATCAGCTGGAGCTGGAGGTGGTTCGAGTGGTTCGAGTGGTGATGAGCAGGATCAGGACACTCGAAATTTTTTTGGCGTTGGGAAAAGCGGCCGCGTCAAGCGTCGCGGCGTTTGCGCGCTTGCCGCCAAAAAAGCGCGGCACGTGCACAAATACACGGCAGAATTATATTTCGAATATTCCGAATATTCACGTCATCGCGTGAAATCTCGAAGAACCGAACCACCCTCTCGGACGCGTCCGGACTCGCGCGGACCTGCCTGCCCCGGAAGACCTCGTCATGGCGCCGACTTCTCACGCGAAACGCGCGAGGTAAGTCTCTTGCTTGATATTTCCCGTTTGGGGATCATGGGCTAACTTCCCAGCATCGTCGCGTGGTCCAAGGTCGGCCTCATCGTCTACACTTCCCCCGCAAGAGACCCAGCGACCGTGTACTCCTCTTACATCCAGTGCGAAGATGGCGAGTCTTGGGGGATCAGTGAACCAATACCCGTTGACTCCATTAGCACAGTCCATGAGAATACCCCCATTGTGCACTTGAGCTGGTGCTTTCTGGGCGTCGACCTGGCATGCATCGACGCGAAGGGACGTCTGTCCATATTCGTCCACAATGCCATCCTCAACCGTCTCAGCTGCGTGTACCAGTCTATGCCGACACCTGAGCATCAATCGAACGCCGTAGTTGGCTTTAAATGGTGCAACATGAACAAATTAGTGCGATCACCCGCTCACTTGAAGCCCTTATGTCACATTGCTAACTACCTGAAAGATATTGGTCAATAATGCTGCAGCTCGCCAGGATAATCACGAATTCCATTATGGTCTGCAAAAGCTTAGCTCTTTTGGTCCCTGGCACCCGCACAACAACAAGCAAGCTTGTATCGCAGTGACAGCTGGCGGCAAGGTATGCATCGATTCGGTTCTTGCTTCACGCGTCGTCGCAGCGTAAACTAACGGCGTATGTAGATTCGTTTTTGGTACCAGCAGGACGTCAAATACCAAGAAGTGACATACGATCTTGAATCTGATTTATTTCCCGAGCATTATTACACCTTAGCCTCGTTTGGATCTGACAGAGACGACTCGTTCATTCTAGCAGTCTACTCTGCCACTGGTCACGTTATGAAGATTTTTCGGATAACAATCCAATGGAATGTTGCAGCAACCGCAAACGGCACGGATGCATTTAATCAACAGAAGGCCGACCTAGATTGGGTGTCAATACACGCTAAGCGCTTATACGTCAACGAGCTCTACTGGCCAAACGGCAACAAGCTAGAAATGACTCAGATTGAAGTCGTTTCACCTACGAATCATCCCGAGTCCAGATTGAATGTGTTTACAGTTTATGCGTCGGAAACTTCTAGCGTTGTGCAGAGGGCAGAGGTTGTGTCCTTACCGATTGCATTGCATAGCAATTTTGATGCCCTTGCGCTTCGTGGAAACGCGCTCTCTGATGACTCTGGGGATACGGTGCAGTTTAAAGAATCTTACTCATTCACAAAAGAAATTATCAGCCTTACTTCTCTGTATGCAGACTCAGTCGTCGCTGTTACATTCACTGACGGCTCCATCGAAATGCGGCATCGAAACTCGTTTTCAGAAAATAAGCCTGTCATTAGCTCTCATGCTGTGCATAATCTGTTTGACGCCGGACTTGGGTTTACTCCAGCAGAACCAACTGATTGTGTATGCATTTCGCCGAATATGGTCGCCTTTGTTGTGGTATCTTCTACCGGCGACTTGAAACTGCATCATATGGAAAGTGTCGTATCAGGAGACAGCGCCGAAGGTAAGCACGGAATTGGTTTGCTTTTGAGTTTTGTAGCAATTGAACTAACCATTGTAGACTCGCTTTTAATCTCAGTTGCACTTGCTCAGCGCCATACGATAGCATGCTTCAGTAATGTTTGCAGCGATGATGTGATGCTAATAGCCGCAGAGCAAGCGCGGATACGAGATCCTGATTTTACAGCCACCCTTCTTCGACAATGTCACCGGGCTATGGGATTTTCTCTTGAACTCGCAAAGGATGTGATAGCGGACAAATTTCTTGTACTGCCAGCACTTCAGAAACTGTTAAGCTTCCAAGTATCTCTTGGCTCCCGGAAGGGCTGGAAGCGGACCGGACCGGGTATCATTGCCTGGGCGACATTAAACATGCGGTTGTTTGCATTTGCGATAACATTCACACTGAAGACGTCAACATTACAAAAACAGCCGGGTCAGATGCAAGACAATGACGTTCGACCAGATACTCTGGTTACTTTACTAGGACTCGCAAAGTGGTGTGTAGATTTCATGGCATACCTTGTGCAGGAAATTTTTGAGTTAGGCCGAGATCCAGATAGGTTTCTGCAACCTGATACGGATTCGGTAGCATTGGTTATGCTACTTGGCTCAGTGCCGCGGTTATTGATCAGATACACACTTCGGGGGCTGCGAGGACTGGAACAAATGTTTTCGCGTACTGCAAGCCGCGACCCTGACCCCATGTCTCCTACAAGGTTAGCTTTCAAGCAACTTGAAGACATTATGAAGTCTGGGCCTGTTCAAATTGCTTCGTTTGAGAAGCTGGTGAATGATATCGAAACATTTATGCGCAATAGCAACAATTCAGGTATGTCTTCTTTTTAAGCCAGGAACCCGCTCCAGCTAACCTTTTCTAGAACAAGGCGAGCGACTCTCCATTGAACAGACTCTCTTTTTCCGAGGCACGATCCCCGCAGAACTTCATCCTGCTGTACACCGGATCAGATCCGTGTTTATGCAACGAATAAAGCCGGAAATCGACATGTCTACTTTATATTTCTACCCAGTTTCGTGGCTTGGCTTGCGGAATATGGACGGTAATGAAACGCCTCCTGGAGTCGAGATCGACGGCCTCCGGAAACATTTAATGGATCCTGCGAGAGCTTATAGGCGACGCTGCGTGCGCTGTGGATCCAGATCAACTCTTGATGACTTCAAGTTTATCAAGTTTGCGAGTAATTGGACGGTGGCTTTTCAGCGCAATTGTATTTGTGGTAGCGCGTGGGTTGAATATACTCCTTAGCGTCGCTTTAGTATAGCCGTCGAGATTTTTGTATATAGAGCACTTCGGCTTTTGGGTGTATGAATACTGAATGTAGACTAAGCAAACGAATCCATTAATACTTGATAGAAGAGTTCTCGAATTTGCATACATAAAAATCGAGGAAATACAAAAGAAGGCAGCTAATAGTACAACACCAACCACATAACGTGGTTGCTACCCGGGCGAGCCATCCAACCGGGCGAGCCACAGCGTTATGCCTCTCGACCTGAATGCTATTTTTTACAGCAGTAAACGATAAAGCCAAGAAAAGATATCAATAAACATTAATAGCTAGTTTTTGTGGATTTAAATAAAAGACACGCGTCTCAGGGATTGGTGGCTCGCTCGAATTGGACGGCTCGCCCGGGTAGCAACCACGTTACACCTTCCTAATTACCTTCTTCAATAACGACGAGAAATAGCTTTATATCAATACACTGAATTGGGATTGTAAACTTGCACCGGCATGCTTGGAGCTTTATTTGCGAAACTTGGCATTGTACTGCGCCAGTTCTTCCGTGTACTTCTCGAAACCTGCGGTGGCTCTATCTACGTAATGCTAGCACACAGACGTTAGCTAATACTCGTATTGCAGCAGAAATCCATATTTACCTTTCTCTCATTGGGGCTCAATGATTTGAACATCTGACCGCACTTTACCGAGCGTTCCACGGGAGACAGTCCGGTAAATTCCGTGTGCGATCCGGCCATATCCTTGAGGAAGTAACCATACATACCAGGAGGACGACTGGGTCTGTTAGGGTCACGCAGAGTAGAAAAGGATTTGGTGTTGTTCTTCTTAGAAACACTTCGTCTTCGTCGATTCTCGGCAACCAGGCCAGACACGCCTTCGCTCTCAATAAATGCCTTCAGTTCGTTCTCATACCGCACTTTGTCTTCGGCCACCCGTCTCATCAGAGCCTAATCAGACATTAGCACAAAATCACATTGTTCAAAAATAGCTGCAAGTCCTACCTCAGTGTCAAGCGGAGACAGACTCAAGTACTGCTGCCGAGCTTCAGTCATGAAAGAAGACAGTGGTCCCTTGTTGGGAGATCGCTCGCAGAACTCCTTGATGAACAGGTTCCATTTTGATCTAGGACGAGCAGGCACTGCATTCGGGCGACTGATTCTAAGTTTCGGAACTTTCTTCACAACCTTCTTAGGCTTCTTCGCCTTTGGCTTCACGGCCTTCTTCGCTTTCTTAGGCTTCTTTGCTTTCGTTGGCTTCTTCGCCTTCTTAACAGCAGCCTTCTTGGTGGCCGTCTTTTTAGGCTTAGCAGTCGTCGCTTTAGCAGTTGCCATGCTTCGGACAGCGTTGAAACCATTAAGTTGTCCAGCTTGGATCATACCGAGACGCGCAATCGGAGTCATAGAGCTCCATGGTGCAGCTCTGACAAGAACAGATCCGGTCAGCGCCGGTCCTGCGCGTGCAGTCGAGCGCACGATCTGCGCGACAATCTTAGAGATCATCACGTTTTAATCTCAAGCAATAAAGTAAAAACAGAAAATATCTCTCCAGTAAATAGGTGCTAAGACCAAAATAAAAGAAGATCGCGTGAAAGAGAGTGATGCGAAAGGATGGCACGCGAGTAAAGTCGGTGTGCGAAGGGGGCGTGGGACAAGGCGCAGGAACATAAACAAAACAAAGGTTGCCGGAAGTAGCGAGATGGCTGGGCCTACTTAGGGACAGAATCCGCGCGGGCCCAGATATACGCGTGCACATAAACGCGTCAGTGTTTCGCGTTTGTGCTTATACTGAACTTTAAATCTTGAAATTTATACTCGGTTCTGGAAACTTTGCAATTATTCGAATATCTACATTTTGCCATCCAGATCTGTGACGATTATACCTACGAACGAGATGAGCGACTCTGGGAGGCTCAAGCGACGGTTCCACGATGACCCCGATGACCGGGATAGGAAATCCCGGGATAGGAGATATCGCGATGACTACGAACGGGAGCCAAGAAGAGGCGAAGGAAGAGATCGCGACAGGGGTGATTCTCGCCGAGATTACAATAGGGACAGTCGTCGGGACTATGATGATCGTGATCGACGAGACCGGGATCGAGGAGACAGAGACCGTGGGGATCGTACGCGCGATAGGCCCAGAGATTCTGCAAGAGATCGTGATCTTGATGATAGAAGTCGCGAAGATGCACGAGACAGAACTAGGGAGCGTGAGCGGGATCGAGATAGGTACCGCGATAGGGATAGGGATCGTGACAGGAATAGGGATCTTGACAGAGATAAATATCGTGAGAAGGACAGAGACAGAGATCACGATAGAGATCGGGACAGCCGGTACCGCGACGATCGCGAACGAGACAGAGACGCGGACCGGAAACGCGATCCAGCATCAGCCGAAGCGGGAGAGAAGACGAATGGAACGCCAAACACAAGTGTCAATGGCAATGCGCCACCAGAGAGCGATCTGCCATTGGCAGAGGAGGAAGAGATCAATCCTAGTTTCCAGAAGAGCGTATTTGACGAAGACAATTTGGAGGAGTCTGACAATGAGGATGCGACTGAGGCGGATAAGGATGCTTCTGCGGCTGCTATGGAGGACGACGAGGTTGACCCGTTGGATATGTTCATGTCTGAGCTTGCCGGTATGCCAAATGAATCCGATGCTGGGCCAGGCCGCGGAGAGTTTATGGAAGAGGACGACGATCCCCGGGGCGAGGCGGAAGAGATTGATCCGGATGATGTTCTGGCCATGACACAGAGAGCAAAAAGGAAGAAAGATATTCCCACTGTCAATCACGAGAAAGTTGACTATGAGCCATTTCGGAAGCAGTTCTACGTGGAACCTGAAGAGCTGGCAAATATGTCTGAGCGAGAAGTTGATGAAACGCGTCTGCTGTTGGACGGTATCAAGATTCGAGTAAGTTTTCCTAAGCTATTAGTATTTTGACGCAGATGGTATCTAACTATTTATTTAGGGTGTCAATTGTCCTAAGCCAGTGCAGAAATGGAGCTTGTTTGGAATTCCGACGCAGACCATGGAAGTCATTCGAAAACTGGGATACGAGAAACCCACGGCAATTCAGGCCCAAGCTGTTCCGGCTATCATGGCTGGCAGAGATGTCATTGGTGTGGCGAAGACAGGAAGTGGCAAGACAATTGCGTTTCTTTTGCCTATGTTTCGTCATATCAAGGACCAAAGACCGCTTTCGAATGGAGAGGGTCCTATGGCGCTGATCATGACGCCGACTCGAGAACTTGCGGTCCAAATCCACAAAGAATGCAAGCCGTTCCTAAAAGCGCTGGAATTACGAGTAAGCCTCGTCTTTTTTATTTTCTTACTGCTTTATCAGTTTTTGCTAACCTTTTTTTAGGCTGTTTGTGCGTACGGCGGATCGCCCATCAAGGACCAGATTTCAGAACTCAAACGCGGTGCAGAAATTATTGTCGGCACACCTGGTCGCATGATTGATCTATTGTCTGCCAATTCCGGACGGGTGACAAATCTCAAGAGAGTGACTTATATTACTTTGGACGAAGCTGATCGCATGTTTGATATGGGTTTTGAACCCCAGGTCATGAAAATCCTTGCAAACATTCGTCCGGATCGCCAGACGGTCTTGTTTTCTGCCACGTTTCCGAAGCAGGTACGCAGATTTGCTTTCACGTTTCGATGGCTCATCATGACTAACGATTACTATCTAGATGGAAGCCCTGGCTCGGAAAGTCTTAACCAAACCAGTCGAGATTGTCGTTGGCGCGCGAAGTGTTGTAGCTCCGGAAATTACTCAAATTGTCGAGGTACGTCCCGAAGATACAAAATTCGTGCGTACGCTTGAGCTTCTGGGTGACTTATACAACAACGACGAAGATGCGCGTGCTTTATTATTTGTTGAACGTCAAGACAGTGCCGATGCTCTGTTGAAGCAGCTTATGGCGCGAGGATACCCCTGCATGTCGATTCATGGCGGAAAAGATCAGGTCGATCGCGACTCGGCTATTTCGGATTTCAAGAATGGCGTTGTTCCTATTTTGATTGCTACGTCAGTTGCAGCTCGTGGTCTCGATGTCAAGCAACTGCGGCTAGTCATCAACTACGACTCACCTAATCATCTTGAAGATTATGTACATAGAGTTGGGCGTACCGGTCGAGCAGGAAATTCTGGCACAGCTGTCACTTTTATCACACCACAGCAGGATCATGATGCAGTTGAGATTGCGAAAGCATTGCGTTTTAGCAAGCAGCCTGTCCCTGAGCCTGTACAGAAACTTGCGGATGCCTTTATGGAGAAAGTCAAGACTGGTAACGCGAAGTACAGCGCGGGAGGTTTTGGTGGTAAAGGTCTTGATAGGCTTGATGCTGCTCGTGATGTGGCTAGAAAACTTGAACGAAAGGCATATGGTGAAGATGAAGAACCAGCTGCCGTAGCCAGTGAGTCTGACGATGAAGATGACGCAGCAGGGGCCGCGACAGCTGCAGTAGCGGCTGCTGCCAGCGAAGTCCAAAAGTCCGACACCCCGGAGCCGTCGATTGCCAATCGTCCGAATGTCACTTCAGGTACAAAGAACGCTATGGCGTTGGCTAGTTCCATCGAGCGAGCCAAACTTGCATCCACTCACCTGGACACCAAGCTCAAAACGACTGGTACCAAAATCGGAGCAGCTCCGGACAACAAGGGTCCAGATACTGGCGAATTTCATGCTACGCTTGTTATCAACGACTTTCCTCGTAAGCTTTTACCCTTTATCTGCTGGCTAAGAATATTATCTAACTCATTCAACAGAAAAGGCAAGATGGGCAGTCACGAATCGTACGAATATCGCAAAAGTTCTCGAGTCTACTGGAACATCGATTACTACTAAGGGCACATTTTATCCTCCAGGCAAAGTTCCAGCTCCGAATGCCGATCCGAAACTGTATATTTTGGTTGAGGGACAGGTCAGTTTTTTTTTTAACATATCATTCAAAAACTATTCTAACGTTTATTGATAGACCGAAGTCGACGTGTCCAGTGCCATGCATGAGCTGAAACGACTCCTTTCAGAAGGTACCGTTGCAGCTTCGGAAACTGATGGCCGAACAATGCCAGGACGTTACACAGTGGTTTAGTTGCTCCATACCGGAAAAACTTAGTCGTGGATCCACAGCTGAGTAGTATGTGCAAGCTAAACTTTTCATGCGTCTATTTTACTCGGTGTTTCCTGGATACGCTTGGTCATTGAGTCCTTCTAGGTTTTTGACACGAATATTACCATCCCTTCACATCTTGTCGAACTGCGCAAGTTCTACGAATGAGCTACTACTTATACTGCGATTCAGGCGGATTCTTTTATGACCTGGGACCAAGATTTGATACGAATGTGCTTGTTCTTGGTCATGCTCCGTTAGTAACTTACATTGCAGGTCTACTCAGGCTGTATAGTACATATAGTAACTATATACTCGATATTGTGCTATACCTTACAATATAAGATTACGCGTGCGATTGAAAGAAAAGTCCCTCTAATTCTTATAGTTACAATTAAAAATACACGTTATCCCTGACTTTCTCCTATATATAATGTACACATTTCAAGCATCATGTTTGGTCTTCTTCGAAGTCATCAGCTCCTCGCGCAAAGCTGCTCTGCGTTTGCGATTTTCTGCGATCTCCTTGCGCCTAGCCAGAAACTCAATTGAATGTCCAATTAGGCCACGTCCAGGATTATTGGGCAGCTCGTACACTTTCATCGTGTCCACGGGAGGCACGCTGAACCACAGCAGCTTCCCACTTTCATCTTTTTGATATAGCTCAGCCGTGTCGCTTGGGATTCGGTCTGTGATGTAATCAGGTAGCGTAAATGTGCTCGGTGGCGGGGGAGGATTGTACACTTGAGGGGCAGGGCGGTTGGTCTGTGGTGCGTTCTGAAGAGTATTGTAATTTGGGTGAGATGGATTGTAGTTGTATCCAGGATTCGGTGACGATGGTGTTCCGGGAGTGGACAGACCAGAACTATACCTAGAATACTCCCGACGGGTGTTGAGTCTCGGTGCTGTAGAGCTTAAAGTTCGCTCGGCTGATGCCCGTGGTGGGATAGAGTTGTTGCGTACGTGGGGAGAATTCGCAGCCGATGATTGATTTGTGGCCGCAGTCTGTGCTGGAGTTCCCGGATCTGGAGTTGGTGAAGGCTCCATGTTGTTGGGATCCGGAGGACGTCTGTACACCGCTCCGATTATCGGAGGAGCATTTTCCACTCCCATCTTAGGATCAGGCAGTGGGTCGTCATCCTTTGCGTCTGCCGGCAGAAGGTGCTTGATTGGAGATGGCACCCTCCTCAATACACGCGGCGTGTCGTAAAGCTCCATAGGATACTCCAAAGAACGTACTTCGTCCGGAATGCAGGCCTTCCAGGTACGAATCTTATTAAATGACTTTTCGTTCTCGTTGTATCGACTCTCACAGCAATACAGCATTTTATTGCCCAATCCAACAGGTCGACCTCTGAGGTATCTTGTGATGAACTGAACAAAGCACTTGTCAATTACTTCGTCAATCAGGTGATCTCTGTACTGTCCTGATTTCACAACCTCATTTTCGTAAAACGTTTTGTCGAATCGGTGGACTGTTTGCTCGGGACGGTAGTACCAGCATACGTTGATCCACTTCCTGCCGTCAGCAACCTGCCAAGTCCGAAAGATTTGACCAATTGTTGGACGCGACGGGTCATTAAGATTGTTGAGATGCACCCAATCTCCGACTCGATATATGTCCCCTTTATGTTCGATGCCATCAAGCGGAATTCTGTGGCCTCTCACCGAGCTGGATTCAACAGTGGTGTAAAAACTGTCCGGCTTCTTGATTTCATCTTCTGCAACGCTGAGCACAAGTTTCTGCAATGCGACTGTGTCGCGATAAATAAGAGATTGCGGGAGATTGAACTCTTTCGCGTTTGTAAACATCAGTTGCAGGTCGGCAATAAATTCATCCACAGCCGGATACTGTCTGCGCTTGATTTTTTTCTAGAGCAATGTTAGGTTATTTCACATTCTGTAGTTAATGTAGTCACTCACTCTAATCATATCCAGCGCTATCGGTTGTGCTATCTCTCTATAGTATTCTGGATACTGCTTTGCATCCGGGAGCTTGTCGAATGGTAGATACAGCACGCGATCACCAATCTTGCCCCTTCGTAAAGCGCGCATGATAGCCTTGATCCGACTCTCGTGAGGCTTGTCGACAGTTGGAGGACGGCCTCTCTTTATTCTTTTCTCTTCGGACTTATCGTCGATGACATAGCCGTCGTCATCTTTCTTCCTCGATACTCTGGCAGGTTGCCGTCTGACACCAGCCTCGTCGTCCTTCTCTGCCTGTTCATGAGTGTACTCTTCATCATTGTCATCGGCGTCGTCTGCATCGTCGTCATCCTCTTCATCGTCGTCTTCGTCGTCATCGTCATCGTCGGCCGCAGCGTCATCAACTCTGGCTTCTTCTTCCTTCTCAGTATTTTCTTCACCGGCAGCGGTCGTCGTCGCGCCGGCATTTTTTAATTTCCCGGCTTCCTCGCCACCATTAGCGGTATGTGACGGCTTGACCTGTCCGTTTTTTAGACCGGAATTAGTGCCGTTTCCAACCATTGCTGAGTTCTGCGCAGAATTGGCTGCAGTTGCGGATCTGATGGCGTGGGAAGGGACTGCGAAGTCTGTCTTGTTGGGCGCTGGCGTGTTGATGAACTTGCGCCAACCGAGGACGTCTATCAATAAGTCGCAGGTAAAAATCTCGAACCGCAAAACGTGGAAACACGCGTGGCTGGTGACGAACGCGGACGCGGCGCGGTGTCAACAAACAACAAAAACTGCAAAACGCGTAAACCGGGCGACGCGATGGGGAAGCGGCGGGAGCAAGACAGTTTGTAGAATTAACCAGGAGTGCTTGTGCGGACTGTGTAGAAAATACACAGGTTCAACATCACGTGAGTTTGTGAGTGACACTCCTCGAGGCGCCTCGACGCGTGCAGATATATACACGAGCCGCTTTTACCTGCTTTCTGCGACCCCTATATATGGTAGAAATACTAATACTCTGGAGTACGAGTATGCCATGGAGCGCAGTCCAGCTGAACTGTGCCGTTTGATATATAACTGTTTCACGAATGGTCGAACGTAAGGGGTCTCCCATTGTCTCCGGATCAACGGGCTAATAACTTATCGCAGGAAAGAGCTGGCAATTTTAAAGACGGGACCTCCAGACGCGGACACAAATACTGCGTATGACCGGAAATACTTTCCTCTATTTGTTGTCTCGGCGGAAAGCCTAGTTGGGATCCCGCAGGAGGTGCTTGTTAAGGCATTCGTTTATGCCAGAACTCGGTTCTATGATCTAGTCAAAGGTACAGAACTTGAATCTGATTGATTTACTGAGCATATGCTTATATGTATTTTGCAGTTGATTTGTGGACTGCGCAACAGGCTTTGGAAGTCTCGACAACATCATTGATTCTGCTGTTCATTGGAAGTGAGAACGTCACTGCAGTTAACGCCAGGTTTGTCCTTCCCCCGCCGGGTTTGATGCTATGATGATCTAACGTTTTACTGAAGGAGGCGACTTTTGATTCAGAAATCAGCATGTACGTCGTTACTACAAGAGTATAATCTGACAAACATTCTTGTCAACTCCCGGTTACAGCATCACACAAAATCCCCGTTACTCTGGAACTACCACAGACATGTGGTCAAACTTCGCGTGGACAGCATGGTGCCTGATAGGTTGTATGTCAAGAATATGGAAGATCTATGCAAATCTGAGCTACAGACAGTACTAGTCGCCGGCGAATACCATCCGCTTAACTATTATGCCTGGAACTATGCACGGTGGATTTTCACGGATCTCTACGGACCACTTACGAAATCCTCGTCTGCCCGGTATTATTCTACAGTACATGTTCGAAGGTACCTTGAATCAGTAATCCGGAAAGTGCAAAAGTGGTGTTTCTCGCACGCTGGTGATACATCGGCTTGGTCCTTTTTCCAGTGGATTTTATACTTCAGCGTTGATATGAGCCACAAGGCAACCGGTTCAAAGTCCATCGATCATGAAGTTCTGCTTGGCTGTGTTGTTGAGTCGGTTCAGTATGCTACTACAGTTAGTCTGGGCCATGAAGCTGTATGGGGGTTTGTCCGCCGAATCGTGAGTGACTCGAATTACATCAGCGATCGTCGTAGACGGGGTTTCATTCGCGCATTGTCATCTTACATCGAAAGTAGACGACGAGAGAAGTATGTTATGTCTGATATGGATGGCAAGCGTAACGGTGAAGAAGAATTTGAAGATGAAAAGCAGCAGTCTCGGGTTCTGGCTGGAATTAGAGACGAGGATGTCCACGTAGTTGAGTCTGCTCTTCATTGGATTACAATGGCCTGTTGTTTGAAGAACGGTTCTTGAGCGTATGAGGACTACTAGAATTATGCATTATTTGTTGGAGTTGGGAAATTGTTGAACTATTTCTTAGTTAAGTTATAGTTAATTTATTATATATCATTCAAAGAATAACGAAGACGCGACGTTGTAAAAACAAAAATCGAATACAAAGCTATCTAGCTCTCTACGAGCACTTACTTATACAAATTAGTCCTTAGCAAAAGACTTCGAAATCTCTCTATTTCTTCTTCTGCGAGGTAGTGTTCTTAGGAAGCTCTTTGGTAAACGGGATGAATTCCGGCTCGCCAGGAATCCACTTCCGCAGAACCTCGGGCACGTTGAATCCCTAATAGAAAGTTAGAACATTTTGTCAAAGTAATGAGTTAACAGAAAAAAAATTGAAGATACGTACATCCTCGGTCTGGTAGTTCTCAAGAATGCAGCACAGAGTACGCTCGGTGGCAGTGAGCGTGGAGTTCAGGCAGTGAACGTAAACCTTCTCGCGCTGGTTAAGCTTCTTGATTCCGCATCTGATTTCCAGATTCCGCGACTGGTAGTCCGTGCAGTTGGAGCAGCTGACAAGCTCCTTGTACTCTCCCTGGAAAGGGAACCAAGCCTCGAGGTCGTACTTCTTGGCAGCAGCGTTGTTGAGCTCGCCAGAGACGATACCGACGACACGGTAAGGCAGCTTCAGGGACTGGTAGAATTCCTCAGAGTTGGCAATCATACGGTCAAACTCTTCCCAGGATTTTTCGGGCTCAGTCAGGACGAACTGCTCGATCTTCTCAAACGCATGGACACGGAAAATACCCCAGGCATCCTTGCCGTGCGATCCCGCCTCACGACGGAAACACGAGCTGTATCCGGCATATCTAGCTGTAATCAGTACTGAAAAACAAACTATACTTAATAAAGGGGCGATTACATACCGCTTAGGAAGCTGCTCGGAAGGCTGCTCAAACCACTCATCTGAATGGAACGCAGAGATAGGCTGCTCGGAAGTAGCAATCAGATACTTCTCGTCCTGTCCGTCCATGACCTTGTAAAGCTCCTCATCAAACTGCGAGAGCTGGGCAGTCTTAGCCATGACATCCTTGTTCATCATGACCGGGGCTTGCAGGGCAGTGTATCCCTTTGACGCAAGAAAGCTAAGACCATAGTTGATCAGAGCCTGGTTAAGGAACACACCGTAGTTGCGAAGGAAGAACCCACGATGGCCGGCAAGTTTGGCTCCACGTTCGGGGTCGTAGCCATCTAGTCTCGTAAGAACTTCGTGGTGAGAGAGACAATCCCGCTTCTCGACAGTAACGCCCTCAGGAACCCATGTCCGAACCAGGGAGTTATCAGCCTGTTGACGACGTCTGTTAGCCAATTATGAATCCGTATAGACCCTGATAATAAAAACAAACCTCGTCTTGACTGATAGGAACTGACTCGTGAACAATGTTTCCGACAGTGTTGACCTTGTAGCGAAGCTGAGCATCAGCCTCGCCCTCCTTCTTGAGAAGGTCGGCCTTCTTGGTAGCAAGCTCATCCTTCTCCTTCAGCAACTCTGAGGCATCTTCCTTGGCCTATAGCATCATGTTAACACTGTCTAAATCACCAAGCGCACCATATGCACATACCTTGTATTTCATGCCAATATCTTTCTGGATCTTGTTCTGTAACTTGTTGATCTCATCAAGCTCGAATCGGACTGCAACGTGTCAATTAGAATTCCTATCCAAACCACATCCCTTTCACTAGGCATTCCGAGTAAAATAGGCACATACTCTTAGTCCACTCCTTATACTCATTGATAATCTCATCAACCAGCTCAACCGAATCTCCACGAGCGGCCTGCGACTTGCGAATAACCTCCGGGTTTCCGCCCTTCTCCTCCAAAAACATTAAAATGTCCAACATCTTTAACGCTGATCTTTAGACTTGAAAATCTCTGCTAATCAAAATGTCAGCGATGCCAATTCGAAGATCCAGTTCAACAAAATGTCGCTCGCGGCAAAAAAAAAGAAGTACGTCGCGAGCAAATTGAAAGTCATGCGCACGCATGTCCAGCAAGTCGCTGGCACGATGAGTAACTCAAGACTGCCCCATACCGAAGCATACAGGTCTTCCAGCTCCAACGTACAATTCCAGCCAAAGCGATGTGTAACACAACGTAGCGCTTACCTTTTGAGTGTAGAGAGTATAGAATTGAGAATCCGAGACTTCTCGATAGCACTTAAATTTTATCGAGCTCAACCCAAGATGGCTCGATCCTCGATCGGGATTTTTTAATTTAGGGAGACCTCGAATTTTATTATTTTATTTTTGTACTTTTTTCAAAGCCGTGCTTATGTAATATGTTGGCCGTACCTTTTGACGATAATTATAACTCGATTTAAAAGCCGAAATCAGATTATCAGAATACTGCAAAGCAAAATTGCTCTTTTAAAAGAAGGTCACTGTACAAGTGTAGCGTCATTATAGTTGTGTACAAATACAATCTGCGATGGCCGAAAATCAAAGCACCAAACTCCTAGCCGTGTCAAGAGAGAAGTTGAACGAGAACACAGCAAACATATACAAAAACGAGCACTAGGCGCAGCCCACAAAACTCTTATTTTGACTACTTCAACTTCAGAAGGTCATCCAAGAACTTATCATCCCCGCCAGACTTCGTCGTGGCAGCCGAAAACGTTAACGCAGCCGGTGACGAATCAGATTTCCTCTGGCCAGTTGAAGATCCATCATTTGCGCCACGTCCCCAGCCCTTGACGACTACTGCAGGCTTTTCCAACTTAGCAGCAGACCCAGTAAACTCATCAATCCCCGCAGAGCCCTTCGTCGCGCCTGCTTCATTACCATCCATTTCATTCCAAAACTCATCAAAGTCCTCATCAAATGCTGCGCTAGATTTTTGACTGCCTGTCCGCCGTATGCTCTCTTCTTTCCTTTCTTTTAATACTGAAAACGCAACTGGCTTTGGCAGCTTTTTCAATCTCTCGGTCTCGGCATCACGTTCCTTTGTGTTGGCTAGTTTGTAGCGATCTCGAACTGAGTCTGTGAATTTTAATTTCTCGATTCGTCGATCTGATTCAAGAAACGTAGGATCGTTTGCATCATAATGAATCACATTTCCACTTTTTTTATTTGTCTGAAAACCTTTCTCGGACGTTGTAGCTTTCGAAAGCTTTTTGTCTTCCTCATCAAGATTCAACTGACTTTCAAAAATCCCTTGCAGCTCCAAATCTTTCTTGTTCTTCGCTTCCACAGCTTTAGCTTCGGCATCGAGATATTTGGATAGCCCGTCTCTAGTTTGTTGTGATATACTCTGTAAGTACTCTTCATCTTCAGCGTTGTTCATTGATCTGATTCCAAAATCCTCGTCTGCTTCCTGATTCTCATATCGCCACGCGTTAGATGGCAGCTGTTTCCTCTTTCGCCGCACAGGAACGCCTTCAGTTCCGTCAACCGCAGCAGCAACTGTCGCTTCAACACCCTCAGCTTTGCCCGTAGACGTAGTACTTGATTCGGTTCCATCAGAAGGCCTTACATCCTTTTCTTCTTCTTCAGAATCAGTTCCAGTGCCTGTACTCGATTCATCATCATGATCGCTTCCGTCGGCAGTAGCAGCTGAATTCGGAATGCCGGGTCGTTTGCCGCGATACACGTTTGTTATACCGTGTTTGTTGTTGTATTTCCGGGTCGCTTTGCGGTCCCATTTGCTGTTATGGAGAACCATGACTGCACATGCATATAGGATACAAGTATTTGGGTGTAGGCGAATTGACAAATGGAACCATGAAGCGATGTGGGCTGGCAATTTACAGGTCAGCCGCTGAGAATGCGGCTCACTTACATTTTCCAGCAGCCCGCTCGATGGCATCGTTTGCGATGCAACCAGGTACATATATGCCGGTAACTATAGGGTATATCAATTGAAGGGTGTAGTGGATAGTATAGAGCGGTACACAGCACAGCTCTCAATAATGCTGCACAGAAGCTTTAAGTGAAGGGCCAGCGAAAATGCAAACACTACGCGAAGAATTGCACACCTGCGACGCCAAGTTTGATCCGTAGACCGTGAGAGATAGCACACTGCTGAATATTGGGGTTAAACTTATTTACAATATCTGTATGGCTATATAGACAATTATGTACAAAGGAGATCTTTCCTCACAAAAGACCCACCGTTCTCTTAACTCTATCCAGCGTAATCTGTGCAACCTCGTTCGCCCTCCTCGCGCCACTTTCCAACACAGAGTCCACATACCCCGGATCCGCACAAATCCGCTCAAACTCCCTTCTTACGGGATCCAGCTCGCTAATAACAATCTCTGCAACTTTGGACTTAAACTCACCATGTTTCATGCCGCCTTCCGTAGTAAACAGTTGCTTCACGACTTCTTGTTGTGGCTGTTCGAGGATTCCGGAGACAATGTCGATTAGATTCGAGACACCGGGACGAAGCGCGCGGTCGTAGGAGATACCATCAATGCTGTCTGTCACTGCGCCTTTGATTTTGCGGGAGATTTGGTCGGGAGTGTCGGAGATCATGATTCGGGATGCCTCAGCCGGGTCGGATTTGGACATTTTCTTGGTCGCAGTTTTGAGCGACATTATGCGGGGAGTGGGTGCTAGATAAACAATGTCAACACCAACCCGCTTTGTGCTGACAGAAAGTAAAAAAAAAAAGAGTAAGTGTGAACGTACTTAGGAGGACGTTGGGGATGGTGAATACGTCGCTACCATGACGACTGTTGAATCTGTCTGCGATATGACGCGTGAGTTCAAGATGCTGCACTTGATCTTCGCCCACAGGAACATGCGTCGCTCTATAAAAGCAAGCTTCATTAGACACAGACACCGTTATAAAACAGTCAAAACTAAACTTACTGATAGAGCAGAATATCAGCAGCCTGAAGAACGGGATAAGAGAATAGTCCAAGCTTCAAGTGTTTCTGCGCTTCCCGATTATCTGTCGACGAGTCTTCTGAGATGTTCAACTTGCTCTAACATAACGAGCACGTTAGTTTACTTTTTCAGAATGTGTTTTTGAATAGGACGAAATTCCCACACGAATCTCACATACCTTCCACTGAGTCATCCGGCTCAGATACCCAAACTCGCTAATGCAAGTCAAAATCCAGCACAACTCGGCATGCCCCGGCACAGAGCTCTGCGCGTATAAGATACATCGCTCCGGATCAACTCCCGACGCGATAACCATCGCGGCTCCCTGTCGCTTGTATTCCCGCAGTAACTCCGGCGCGGGCGGAACAGTTAACGCATGCAGATCAACGATTGAGAAAATCAAGTTCGTAGACGGCGGAGACCGGGAACTGAGACGACCCCAGGCGCTTAGTGCGCCTAGGTAGTTGCCGATATGGGCTATTCCTGTTGGTTGAATTCCGCTGAATATGGTGTCGGGCTTGGATGCCGGTGGTGTTGGTGGAGTGTGGTGGCTACTGTAGTGCCTGCAGCGCGCGGCACTGGGTATTGACAAGCCACATCGGCGAGCAGCTATTAACAACCGCATATCGGTCTAGTCTATATTCCATGCAATTGATCTGAAGTGAGTAAGAGAGAACGGGGACGTGAACAAGTCAATAATTGCAGCTCTCGAGGACACAGAACGCGCCGCACCGGATGTCAAAGTCGGGACAAACCCCAACCCTCAATCCATATCCATCGCGAGAAAGTGCACATCGCGAAATGAAATTGTCCAGCCAAAAAATTTGGAACCGGTTATAGAAAGTCAGAACAACAGCGTTGGAATTGGGAATTGAAGCAGTAACTGGTTAAATTGGATCAGAAAGGTGCTACAGCAGGGTGTTTGCACAGTATTAATTTTTTTTGTTCACTCTATAATGAGTTTACGACTTTTTCGCGCGCCGGCAGCGCGGCAATGTGTTGCACAATGGTCGTCATTCCGCCGACTCGGCAGTCTCGCGGAAGAGAGAGTCGTCGATGACTCTAGTCTTGAAGATATGTCAAACACAATTGCAGCGCCTCTGGAAGCCATTCATCACCGGCCAACCTACGTCGACCCGAAAACCGGCAAGCTACATCTGACCTCGTCACTCAAACTATGGCCGGGAACGAACCGTCCGATGCCGCTGAACGTCGAGCTGACGCATTATGCTCCGATTAGGCTGGAAGCCGTACACGGACAGCTGTCGTGTGATCTCGCGATACATGGATACACGGTCGAATATCTTGATTGGTTTTCAGATTTCGCTATGCGGGCTGCGTTTTATCTGAACATGCCTGCCAAGCTGAATCCGATTCCGCTCAAACGTGAGCGGTGGACGATCGTGAAGACCGCGTTCGCGCAGGCAAAGACCAAAGTGAACTACGAGCGAGTGACGCATAAGCGCATGATTCGGATTTACGACGCGGATCTGGCGACGGTGGAAATCTGGCTTGGATTTTTGCGCAAGTACGAGTTTGCCGGGATTGGTATTAAGGCACGGATGTACAATTATGAGGGTCTGGAAGGGTTTGATAGCGAGGAGGCGGTCAGCGAAAAGAAGGACGCTGTGAAGGCCGAGCCGGCGGACTGGGAGAAGTTGATGGATGGCGCGTGAGAGGAGGCATGACATGTATATAGTTCCATTTTACCTGCCAATTAACCACTGGTCGTCATTTAACGTCATTGACTCATAAGTCATAATCTCACTTGCCAGACACAGAGGGAGTTGCTATCTGTTAGACATAACTTCTCTGGAGCTTTGCTATAAGTTACGCAACTTCCTTAGTTCAGATTAAGCGGAGCAAAAGAAGAATGGAATGTTAGGGTACGGGCTAATAACATTCCGGTTTCAGACACCTGTTTGAGTCTTTGAGTGATTCCGAATGTACAAGTTAAGACCAATTAAGACCAATCGATAGCAATTGAGCTGTATTATATATATAAACAATAGACAAAATATAAACAAAGGTATCACATCTAACGCAATGTCACGACCGTAAACCATCCATACCCAACATTTTCCATTATCGCGCTGCTGCGCAGCCACGACTTCATAAACAAGCAAAACCCAGCCAGAGCATCACCATTGTCTAAGCCAAGATGGCGGCCATGACGAGGGCCAGGATGCCGACGGAGGCAGACGCAGCCAAAGAGTTGGCGGCGTTGGTGGTCTGCACGGCCGGAGCGGAGGTGGTGGCGGAGGTGCTTGTGGAGTTGGAAACGGCGGAGGTAGAGAAGGTGGAGGACGCGACCGGGACGACGGCGATAGAGGATGAGGAGACGGAGGTGGTGGTCGCGACGGAGGAGGACGAGACCGGGGTCGTGGACGCTACGGACGAGGTCGTGGGAACGACGACGACGGAGGACGAGACGGGGGTGGACGAGGAGACGACCGAGGAAGACGAAACAACCGAGGACGACGTAACGACCGAGGACGTCGAGGGAACGACGGTGGTCGAAGCAACTGAAGATGACGAAACAACCGAGGACGACGAGACCGAGGTGGAAGTAGAAACCGGGGTGGAGGTCGAAACCGAGGTGGAAGTGGACACCGAGGAGGAAGTGGACACCGAGGAGGAAGTGGAGATCGTAGAAGACGCGGTGGTCGATGAAGCCTTGGTGGAGGAGGCCTTGGTGGAGGAGGCCACGGAGGAAGAGGCAGAGGCCGAGGCGCCGAAGGACGAGCAGGAGGACTCGAAGGCCGAGTAGGCGGTGCCGGCGTTGTTGTTCGGGCAGATGGAGTTGAGGCAAGACTTGATGGCAGAGGCCTCGGACTCGCACAGGCAAGACACGGAAGCGATGCTGCTGCAGTCGGACGCCTTCTGGACGGAGGAGATGCAGGCCAACAGACACGCTGGGGGAGTGGCGGCGGCGGAGCCGAGGAAGGCGGTCAGAACCGCGAGGGAGGCGAGAACGGAGGTACGCATTGTGTAGAAGAGAAAGGAGAGGGCGGCCGTGAAAAAGCGAGTGAAAAAAGGAGGAAAAGAGAGAAAGAGAGCGCGAGAGACTGGAGAACGAAAGAGGGAAGAAAGGAAGGAAAGAGCGAGTTCAGAGCAACAAACGCGGAAGCGGCAGAAGCGGAGGAAGTTGTTGTGTTTGGTGTTTGGACCGAGCGCAATGCGCCGCCCGAAATAGCAGCAGCCGCGGTTTGCGAGAGTTGTGGCATAAGTGCAGCGCGGCTGTGCAGTTGTGCAGATTGTGTTTTGTGCGACATGGGCAACAACATGGACAACATGGACAAGTTAATGAAAAATTGCCATTGGTCAAAGTTGAGCCTGAGACAGTGAGACTTGAGTGACAGACTGGTAGACTGCCCCGTCTTTGGCAACAGGCAAACAAAACAGCCTCGCGCCCTGATCCGCCCTGGTGGACCTGGTGCCCTGGTTCCTCCCTTAGCATTTTACGTTTTGTGTAACCTCACTCGAAAGCCCTACGACTTGTCCGCTTCGGGCGCGTGCGGCGTGCAGCGCGTCCGGTTCGGGAATGCGGCGGTGATTATGGTTTCTCCCGTTTGGAGCATTTCGGCTGAGCTGATATCGCGGTGGATCCTGGAGTCTCAGTGCTGCGACGGCTGCTGAGACGAGAACAAGAGGACCCTGATTATGTGGTGAGTCGACTTGACGGAGGTTTCCACCACGCTGGCCGCCTCACTCTGCTGCCACTGCTGCACTTACTTTGTCGCTTAACCCAGTACCTCGTCGCTGGCCGCACAATGCCATTGCCTGTTCGTTAGTAAATCACTTAGTATACCAATTTGCCATTCCCATCTTACATCGCCGAAGGATGAGAAATCGAGGAACACTGTAATTAAACTAGCCAGCCATGTCCCATTCCAGCTCAGGGTCGCACAAAACGAAAGAAGGCTGCGCCGATACGCCGCATGCGGCCGGCGCCACTCTGCTGCAGCAGCACAAACGCGCCGCCGCTTGGCCGCCTGTGCCGTGCTGCGCGTGCTGCAGCGCAAACGCCAGAGCCTTATAAGCCGCGTCGCGTCCCGCCGCTTTTCTCCTCGCCAGCCTCCGTCTCCGCCTGCCTGCTCCCGCTTCCCCCGCCCACAACCCCTTCTCCCTCTACCAATCGTCCCCCAGACAGCCTCAGCAATGGCCTCCGGAACCGTCACCCCCGCCAGCGAGCGTCTCTCGCGCCCGCTCGACTCCATCGACATCCCGCACAAGGAGATCACCAAGATCTGCTGCATCGGCGCCGGCTACGTCGGTATGTTCTCTTCCTTCTCTTCCTGCGCGTCTTGCTTCTTCTTGTGCATTCTTGTTTCTGTTTTTTTGCAATTGCTTGCTCTCTTGTTATTGGTTGTTTTTACGCGTCTGTGCAACTGCGACTGCAATTGCCCGCTGCTTTTCTTCTCTGTGCGCCGACGCGCCGCACCGCACCGCGCGCCTCCTGCCTCCTCCGTTCCGCGTCGCTAACTTACCCCAGGCGGTCCCACCTGCGCGATCATCGCCTACAAGTCCCCCCAGGTCACCGTTACCATCGTCGACCTGAACCAGGCCCGCATTGATGCCTGGAACTCAGACAACCTGCCCATCTACGAGCCTGGTCTCGATGAGGTTGTCAAGGCTGTCCGTGGAAAGAACCTGTTCTTCACCACCGACGTCGACACCGCCATCAAGGAGGCCGACCTGATCTTCGTCTCCGTCAACACGCCTACCAAGAAGTCTGGTGTCGGCAAAGGCTACGCCGCTGACCTCGGCTACGTCGAGTCCGCCACCCGTCACATCGCCAAGGTCGCGACCTCCGACAAGATTGTCGTCGAGAAGTCCACTGTGCCTTGCCGCACTGCTGCCTCCATGCGCAAGGTTCTCGAGTCCAACGGAAAGCCCGGTGTCCGCTTCGACATCCTTTCCAACCCCGAGTTCTTGGCTGAGGGTACTGCCATCCGTGATCTGATGGCCCCGGACCGTGTCCTCATTGGTTCGCTCGACACCTCCGCCGGCCGCGCTGCTGCCGCCTCCCTGGCTGATGTCTACGCCAACTGGGTTCCCCGCAAGCAGGTCATCACCATGAACGTCTGGTCGTCCGAGCTTTCCAAGCTCGCTGCCAACGCTCTCCTGGCCCAGCGTATCTCCTCCATCAACGCGCTCTCTGCCATCTGCGAGGCCACCGGCGCTGACGTTGACGAGGTTTCCTACGCCGTCGGTCTTGACTCGCGTATCGGACCCAAGTTCCTGAAGGCCTCCGTCGGTTTCGGCGGTTCGTGCTTCCAGAAGGATATCCTTAACCTGGTCTACCTCTCAGAGTCGCTGCATCTGCCCGACGTCGCCCAGTACTGGCGCCAGGTCGTCGAGATGAACGAGTCCCAGAAGCGCCGCTTCACTCAGCGCGTCATCTCGAGCCTGTTCAACACCCTGACCGGCAAGCGCATTGCCGTTCTCGGATTTGCCTTCAAGAAGGACACTGGCGACACCCGTGAGTCGGCCGCCATCACGATCATCAAGTACTTCCGCCAGGAGTCTGCCAAGATCGCCATCTACGACCCCAAGGTCGAGGAGGCCCAGATGTGGTTCGACCTTGCCGAGCCTGGTCTCGTTGACGACGTGACCGCGCTCAAGAAGCAGGTCGACATCTGCAGCTCGGCTTACGAGGCTGCCGCTGGCGCTGATGCCATCATCATCTGCACTGAGTGGGATGAGTTCCGGGACACTCAGCTCGACTACGAGAAGATCTACGCGAGCATGAACAAGCCCGCGTTCGTCTTTGACGGTCGTCTGATCCTGAACCAGAAGAAGCTCGAGAACATCGGCTTCAAGGTTGAGTGCATTGGCCGAAGTCAGTTGGAGGAGTCGTTCGAGTAAACTGTCTTTTGCGGTTTATTAATTAATTGATCGGGGAGACTTTGGTTGGAGATGGGATATTTAATGTAAACATCTACATTGGCGAATATAGACGAGCGTATTGTTTGTGTCTCTTTGGAGTATAGTTTTTTGCGTTTCGAGTTTACTTCGCGTCATAGTTAATACAGTTCCTAGAAATCTTTACTTCGCTTTTCTTTACCCTAACTACTTTTCAACCCGGTAACACAGATAGCTTAAGTTTACAACTAGAATTTAAAAGAATACGTTATTTGAATTGTCTATGTACAGGCGCAAGAATTGCACACTACTCGTTACTACCGCTCCGGACCGACACAGACAGCTCATTCAACACCTGCTTGCTGTCCCTGCCCTCGTAATACACCTTCTTCATAAGCTCAACCTTCTCTCTCAACAGTGCCTTTCCATCCTTCACACCCGCATGCACCTTATTCATATTCAAAATCGTTCCCTTATCCAACTTCGTCTTTCCCGTCGCCTCCGCCCGCGCAATCGCCTTCGCAGTCAAATACATCCGTAAATCCTTCTCTCCACCCACCATCTCCAACACCGCCATCGGCGCCGAATCCCACGACCGCGGTTCTAAATGCAATAATCTCGTATATCCGCCCGTACGCTCGGCATATCGCGGTCCAAAGACTGATAATAACTTGTTCATGGCAAGCTTAGGGTTGAACACAAACCCGTAGATGACGGCCCGGGTCGCGTTTGTGTCGGTCTTGGCCGCAGTGATCATTTTCTCGATTATCGGCTGCGTCTCCTTTGCGCGTGCGTAGGTAGTCGTGATTGATTCATGCTCAATTAAGGATGTCACCAAGTTCCGCAGTAACGCGCGCCGGTGAGCTGAGGACCTAGATTGATATCGAAATTAGCCCATGCGCTTTGCCAACTCGCAGGAAATTGGAAATCTTACCGCCCTAGCGTCCGGTGTGCTTGTCCTTGTGACGGCATATCTCCAACGTTCTATATTACTGTGAAGACGCAATAGGTACTGCTATAGCGTAGCTGTATATAGTTGAAAGCTGAAATTCATCAAGTTTCTCGCGAACCGCAACGAAATGTCGGCGGTACAATTTTCAGGTCACGTGGTGCACAACTGTACTTGCTGCGTTGCAATTATTGCCGTAGCTGCACATTGGTACGTGATATTTACAGCAAAGTGCGACGAGCCCGCCGCACCTATGAACGCAAAGCCGCGAAAAATCCCGAGAATTACACAAAGTTAACAATACAATTGTCCGATTCCTCAAGGAGATTTCTACGTGCTGGTCTGTAGAATCTTGATAGTTTTCTTTTTTGAGATCACAGGAGATCTCAGCACTTTTCAGCAAAAATGAGTCGGTTCTACGGATTCCTCGCCGGTAAGTG
This sequence comes from Myxozyma monticola, assembly GCA_030568405.1. NCBI lineage: Eukaryota > Fungi > Ascomycota > Lipomycetes > Lipomycetales > Lipomycetaceae > Myxozyma > Myxozyma monticola. The sequence continues at coordinate 29,280 of JAJLTV010000028.1, forward strand.
GTCTATATACAAAATCTACATGTTGCACAGTTCTAACAAAGCTTCCTCTCATTCCAGGCGTCACGACGAGCTGCATCCTTCTCTACACCACAGCCGAAGAAATCAAAGCGCGCACCCTTCTCGCTCAAAAATCCATGGCCGAGACCCGGGCCACGCTCGAATCCGCGCTCACGCCAACCCGATACGAAATCGTGAAACCGACCACGACCGCCGGCCGCGACAGCGTGTCTGAGACCATGAAGGATTTATGGGACGCCGAGGTCGTCCGTGGATCGTCGTTTGTGTTGAGTGGCGAGTTGGGGAAGTGGGTTGGCGAGAGTGCGGGAAAGATGTGGGATAAGGTGTACTCCAAATAGATAGAAGAGGGGTGTCGTTGATTTCGTTTGCATTGGTGTTTTTTTGGAATCGCATTTTGTACATATATCGTCTTATCCTAGAAGTATTCTTAATCCATATTGAGTATTAACTTAAATTCATTAACTATACAAAAGCTTTTTATATCTAACTAGTCTAGCAAAAGACCACCATGCAAAAATAAAACTCCAAAAACAAATTACACTTCTTCATGAAGAATTGATCACCAATTGAGCTTCGTGAGCACGTCAAACACACCCGTTCCAACAGACGACAACCGTCCAACGACAAGTCTGGCACTAGGCGAGTCCACATCGTCAATATCGCCATTCAAGACCGCTTGTTTCAAGAAGTTAAACGTGGTCTCGAAACTCATCTTCAAAAACGGCGACGCGGAGGCTTCGACTCCATGACGGTTGAACGGAAGGTATCCACCATCCCGAGTCATCATGTCCGCAATCAGCTCCAGATGGCGCGCGTTGACTTTGATTCCGTAGGGCTCAAATACTCCTGCGACTTCGTTCACGATCGTGTTTCGGGCGGCTTCGACACCGTAGACTCCAAGCACGGCTGAGATGTTGTTCGAAGTGATTCCGTTCACGTCAATGAAATCCTCCTGTCCCCACATAGCCTGGAAGTTCACACCCTCGGTGACAAGATAGCGCTTTGTGGAACCCTTGGCAGGAGCAGCTCTCAAACATCTTCCAATATGAGGAATCTCACGTACGACAACGTTGCGGCACACGCTCTCGACAATGTTGATCATAAGCAGCTTGTGCGTGTCGGAAGGATACATCAACTCAAACTCACACCACTCTCCTTCTTCGTCGTCAAAGTCAAACTTGAAGACGTTTCCGTACAGAGTGATAACTTCCTGTTGACGTTCCTGCGCACGACGAGACAGGACACGCTTAGAGACATCGGTGTCGATATCCATGGCATCGTCGTCATCAGCCTTGTTGTCGACGGCGTCCACATCATCTTCATCGTCATCATCTTCATCGTCATCGTCATCGTCGGCATCGACGTGCATAGACTTCAATGCTTCCGCATCTTCCTCATCTGCATCCTCATACGACGTGACTTCCTTTGCCCGCGACTTCAATCTCGTAGTCGTCGCATCTCCATCATCGTCCTCATCGTCTTCCTCGTCTTCATCATCAGACTCGTCATCCTTTGCCTTCGCCTTATCAGCCGCAACTTCATCCTTCTTCTTCTTCGACACCTTGCCGATCTCTGAAACTCCATCCGATCGCTTCTGACGCTTCAGTTCCTTCGTTACCGTCGTCGTCAACTTCTGCAGCAACTTCGCAGTAACAGCATGCTCGAGCATTTCCTGAGAAACATCGTATTCGTGCTCATAGTCCTTTCTCGGATAAAACTTCACCCGGATCTTGTACGCACGCGCAGTCGAGTCGCCGTCCGGCGCAACACCAGTACGCTCAGTAACCGTGACATCATCAATCAACTCCGAAATCACGACTCTCGCGACACTCTTTCCGAAATCGTCAGCCTGCTCATCAGTCACGTCCGACAGCACGGGCAATTTCATCTGCGGCGTCTTGATACTACTGCTCGCAGTCATGATAATCTCACGCATTCGCGGAATTCCAAGCGTCACGTTCGCGGCACCGTGGCCCGCGAAATGGAACGTGTTGAGCGTCATCTGGGTTGACGGTTCTCCGATCGACTGAGACGCAAGAATGCCAACTGCTTCTCCGGGATGCACGATAGACCGCATGTACTTCAGCGTCATAAGTGCCTTGAACTGGCTTTCACTGATTCCACTGCCAGAGTTCTTCGCAAACAAAGTGTTCTTCCGAGCGGCCGTGTACTGAATACAGTTAGAATACAGTTAGTTTCCTCATTCATACATCATCATCACCAAAATATTACATACCTCATTAAGCTTCTCCTGGAACACCTCAGAAACACTACCAATGTGCGTGCTTGGCGAATACTTTGAGATCGTCGGCTCATACTTTGTCGATTTCAGATAATGCGGCAACGCCACCTCCTTCTCGTTCGTCTTCCTGACCTTCTTCGCATACGATCGCGCAGTAGACTCATCAACCACACCCGCAAGTCCCTCCACAGGGTACTTCTCCACCAGCGAGTGGAAATTCTGAGCACAGAAATCAAAGTTCATCAAGTGACTCTCCTGAATGACTTCAATTGCGTCACCTCCGTACAAAAACTGCACAAGCGACCCATCACTGTCGCGGACAGTGTTATCGTACTCGGTCTTGACTCCCTCAAGTTGCTTGATCAAACATCTCTGCAGATATCCTGATCTACTGGTCTTGACAGCAGTATCAATCAAACCCTCACGACCAGCCATGCAATGGAAATAGAACTCCTGCGGCTTGATACCGGAGAAGAAACGGCTCGCGATATAACCACCGGATTTGGCAGTCGTCTCAAAGGCCTTGAAGGACGGCAAAGTCTTTCCCGAAATCATGACTGGTACACGACGACCTTCAAGCGCCTGCTGTCCCAGCATACACATAATCTGAGACAAGTTGACATTCGAACCCTTTGCACCAGACAAAACCATCGACATGAACGAGTTCTTCGGGAACGCCTTCAGAGTACCATCCGGAATACATTTAGCGACGACCTCCGACGTCACTGCGTTCACATGTCGTTGCGCGATAGCGTCCATGACAGCAGACTTGTCGTTGTCACGCAGGACATCTTCCAATCGTCGACGAAGCTCGGGATCGTTCTCCTTCGTGTCGTCCGGAAGGTTTACAACCTCGGTGGCGATCTTCGAGCCAATGTCTTTTGCAGCGGCAAGAATATCACGACGCCATTTGTTTCCGTCCATAGTTAAACGCAAATCATCCATACCGCAAGTGAAACCAGTGGTCTGCACGTATTTCGTAAACAAACGACCGAGCACACTAAGCAGCTTTCCGGCAACGGTTGGGCCGTAGATTTCGTGCACAGAGTGAACGAAACCGAACTCGGACGCACCAAACTGCGACTTATCAAGAATTCCGCAGAGCATCTGTCCGTTCATGAAGATAACGGTGCCCTCGTTGGAACCGGGTCCCCAGTACTTGTCGTCGATCTTATCCTTGGAAATCAGGTTCAATCCAGGACGACCAAGAGGCTTGATGTTGAGCAAGATCGTAGTAATGATCTGCTTACCGGTCCATAAAGCCACCGGCTTGATGATCGCAGGAGGCACAGTGATGATCCTGTCCGTGCTAGTGTGACCATCTTCGGGACGGATAGTTCCGTAAACAAGCTGATGATACTGATCACGGGTGAACATGCTGTCCTTGTTTGTCATCCACACTGCAGTGACGATATGGTCCTGCACGAGACCACGCAGCGGCTTACCCGACGTAGGCACAAGATATTGCGAGTCAGTGTTGGCGAGCATCAACGCCTCCGCACGAGCATTCTCGTTTTGAGGGAAATGCAAGTTCATCTCGTCACCATCGAAATCAGCGTTATACGCGTTCGTGTTTGCGTAATGCAGACGCAAAGTCTTCTCGCCAGGCAACACCTTGACCTTATGTCCCATCATGGAAGCCTTATGCAAAGTCGGCTGTCGGTTCATGATCACGACGTCCTGGTTGCGAATATGACGATACACTTTCTTGTTCGTCACACCTGCACCGAATGACGGCGTCAAAAGCTGGTTCGCGAGCGCAGTACGCTGTTCCGTTGACATCGTGTGCAACGCAATCAATGAACCATCCTCCTTCTCGATATGCGTCGCACCGGGCCACACGGTAGGGCCGTTTATAACGCACTTGCGCATCTCCTGGAAGTTATACGCAGTCACAGGCTCCGGGTACGTCAGCTTAACTGCGAAAACAGGTGGAATACCAATTTCGTTGGTCTCAATGTTGGGGTCCGGAGAAATGACAGATCGGGCGGCATAGTTGACACGCTTGCCCATCATATGCATACGGAACAGGCCTTCCTTCTTCTCCAGAAGCTGCTTAATTCCAGGAGGAGCGACCCGTCCCGCGCCTGCCGTGCTCTTTGTGCTGTCCACAAATGCGTTCACGTCATCTTGAATCGTGACAAACATGTTTGACAGCTGGCGCAGAAGCTGGCGGAACTCAACCGACTTGGTTGCGAGTCCTTCCTTCTTCATCGGCTCCAACTGCTCGTTCAAGTCGCGAATTCGCGTGGTGGACTGCAAGATCTTTGACAGCAGCTCGTTCTGAACCGCTTCATGCATATCACCTCCGAGCTTGGAAGGAGGGCGGAACTTAGTAGGCGGAACAACTAAGTACTCAATGAAGAACATATCAGCACTGGCCGTGTCCGCAGCTCCGGCTCTCGATTGGAAAATCATCTTCATGACACCCTTCTCCTTACGGAACATCCGTCGCAAATGGTTGTGAATCTCAGTAGCCAGGACGTATCGCTGATGCGAGCTTGGGTCGTCCTTGGTAGCAGTCTGCTCCTCTGGCTCGGCATCCTCTACAACGGATTCAGCCACGACAGACTCGGTCGCCTCAACCTCTGGCACTTCCTGGACGACCTCGGAGCGTCTACGGCGCTGGGCTTGATCGTGAAACGCATCCCGACGGTAGCCGCCCTTCTGTCGGTTATTGGTAAGCTGACGGCCGCGCAAGCTGACTTCAAAAAGCTTCGACATTCCTTCTTTTCTGAAAGTCGGAGAGAACCTGTATATGTTAATACTTTATCCGAGTAGCGAACAAGAATCGATACGTACATTTGACAGTTGTCGCACTTAGGTCTTGCGACCAAAACCTTCATGAAGTCATGAATCAGATGTCTGCGAGCCGAAAGCACGGCAGCGCTCTGATGAATATGACCATCCGTGTCGACTCGTGCAATCGCCTCGGCCACAAACTTCTCCCGAGCGCGAATGAGCTCCTTCTCGCTCGCCTGTCTCTGCTTCTCCACACCCTTCTTCGATGGAGAGTTTCCGCTAACTTTAACGTCGTCCATGATCTCATCATCCTCCAACGGCTCATCCAGCATGTCAATGTGAATGTTGTCCAAGGCCTCGCATTCGGTGATCAGACTGTACTGAAGCAGACGAAGTTTGCACTCGTATCGATGCGTCTCGACTTGCTTCAACCGGAAATGGTAGCAGTACAAACAGGTGCTCCTCAGAAGCACATACATCTGACTGAAAAACAGCGGGTTGTAAACTTCAATAGGCAAACTAATGTGGCCTAAATGACCCGGGCAGAACCGAGAGTCGAGTCTGCAAGTAGCACATCTGCAATCACCAGTTAGCTCTATATTCACGAGCTGTTATTCTGCTATAAAACTTTCAAGTACATACGGTGACTTGTCGAAAGCTCCAAGAGCAAGGTCGTGCAGTCCACCTGAAATCGGGTGGCCCAGACTATCAAAAACTTGCGGATGGGTGATTTCCTTGACCGAGAGATTACGGATGTCGCGCGCGGTAAAGTAGCCGAACTCGACGTCCGTGATTTCAGAGCCAATAGGCTTTGAGATATTCATCGTCACCCCTCTTGCGCTCTCTGCTTCAGCAAAAGAGTTATGTTGCCTGGAAAATGGGTGTGCTCGGCAGTGAAGTGGATGTCTGATGCTCAACGAAGTCCCTTCACGACAAAATTTTTAGAATTTGGGAGTTCCTAGCCGGGTAATACTGAGCCGCACGTTCGGGCTGACATAAACACAGGCAGTAACGCACATAGTTTAGCTCAAAAAATCATGATGGAAACACACAACTTCTCCATAAAGACCACTAATTTCATAAAAATCTTACCTTTTTAAAAAAACATGCCTTCGGCTCTCAAAGTTTGAAATAGCTTTGTATAACAAGAAAGAGCTGAGTGCTTCACTGCCCTGAAATTCGAGTTATGCTACTGTCACGTGAGTACTATCTGTGAGTTGCTGTGCGTGATCACGCGTGAGTCGCTTGTGAGCTGTGTTTGGCGTCTTCGAATTCCAAGGTTTCCGTCGCGCATCCCCTTTGCTTGAAAGGCTATCGACCTACACCCTCCTGGATTTCCACGAGAAACTGTCCTGCTTGCTAGCTTGACCGAACCCGTCCTGATCTGTTGAGAGTGCATTGCGGCTAGGCTCTGCGTTTGTCAACATGCAGATGCTAACAAAGGTAAGAGAGCAAAATTGCAGGGTGTTGGAAGGGCTGAACCGGAAGAGAGCTTCGGGCGCAACAAACGGCAAGCAATCATTTCCAGAATTGATTCTCGGTGTCAATTACGTTTTAGCGACTGTCTAGGGGATTCTTGTTGGTCATTCCTGATAGATTTTCTGATTGATGGAGAAATTCAGCGATTTGGACCTGATCTCATGGACTGGTATTATGACACGTTGCGGAGACACGACATTAGCCAACCAATCATTTCCGAGACAAATCCTTTGTGAACTTCTTTTAGTTGATGGCAATTGTTTGTTTTAGTGCATTGTACCTTTGCTGGTTACAAATCGCCATGATGAGAGTCAACATTGCTTGCGCCCTTAGCCTCTAACACGTGTTCGGATGAAATGAGTTTCAGTTGAGTATACTGACTATTCTGCTAGTTCGAGTCGAAATCGTCTCGCGCGAAGGGTGTGGCATTTCATCCTAAGCGGTATGGTTTTTTTAAATGAGGTTTATGTTTGCTTTCAACTTCTGACATCGTATGCAGACCATGGATTCTCGTCTCGCTTCATTCATCGACCATCCAACTTTGGGATTACCGGATGGGAACTTTGATTGATCGATTTGAGGAGCACGATGGACCCGTTCGTGGTGTTGATTTCCACAACACGCAACCGCTTTTCGTGTCCGGTGGTGATGACTACAAAATCAAAGTTTGGTCTCTGCAAACCCGACGATGCTTGTTCACTCTTACTGGTCAGTACAGCTTTGTTGTAAGAATTTGCAATTTTTTCTGATTCCTTTTAGGTCACTTGGACTATGTGCGAACCGTGTTCTTTCATCATGAGCTTCCCTGGATTATCTCTTCTTCGGATGATCAGACGATCCGCATCTGGAATTGGCAAAACCGGTCACAGATTGCCTGCTTGACTGGACACAACCACTATACTATGTGCGCGCAGTTTCACCCCAAGGAGGACCTCATTGTTTCCGCTTCGCTGGATCAGACCGTCCGTGTCTGGGATATCTCTGGTCTCCGGAAGAAGCACTCTGCACCGACGTCGATGACATTCGAGGACCAGATTTCTCGCGTCAACACCAACCAGGGCGATATGTTTGGTAACACTGATGCGGTTGTCAAGTACGTTCTCGAGGGTCACGACAGAGGTGTCAACTGGGTGGCTTTCCATCCCACGATGCCTCTGATCATCTCTGCCAGTGATGACAGAATGGTGAAACTGTGGCGTATGAGCGAAACCAAGGCTTGGGAGGTTGACACTTGCCGTGGCCATTTCAACAATGCCACTTGCACTTTGTTCCATCCCCATCAGGACCTGATTATTTCTGTTGGTGAAGACAAAACTATCCGAACTTGGGACCTCAACAAGCGCACCAGTGTGCAGAGTTTCAGACGCGAATCTGACCGATTCTGGGTCATTGCCGCGCATCCTGAGATCAATCTCTTCGCCGCTGGTCACGACAGTGGTGTTATGGTTTTCAAGCTTGAGCGTGAACGCCCGGCAAGCACTGTCTACCAGAACGTGTTGTTTTACATCAACAAGGAGAAACAGCTCCGAGCATACGATTTCTCGAAAGACTCTGAAAGTCTGCCGCTTCTGTCGCTCAAGAAACTTGGAAGCCCGTGGACCCCTCCCCGGAATCTGTCGTACAACCCTGCCGAGCGTGCAGTCCTGGTCACCTCGCCCGCGGAGAACGGCGTGTATGAGTTGATTCGTCTGCCTCGTGAGGCTACGGGAGCTGTTGAGCCTACCGAATCAAAGAGAGGATCTGGCAACGCTGCTGTCTTCATTGCCCGCAACCGATTTGCTGTCTTCACGAAGTCGTCGCAGTCGATCGAGGTGAAGGATCTTTCTAACGCGACTACGAAGACGATTAAGGCGCCGCTTACTACCAACGATATCTACTACGGTGGAACTGGTTGCCTTCTTTTGTTTGGAGTGTCGTCTGTCGTTCTTTACGATATCCATCAGAACAAGACTATTGCCGAGCTTGCCATTAACGGCGTCAAGTACGCGTCATGGTCTAGTGATGGACAGCATGTTGCACTGCTTGGAAAGCACACGATCACGATTGCGACTAACGCGCTCGAGACTGTGTGCTCGTTGCACGAGACTATTCGTATCAAAAGTGCTACTTGGAATGACTCGGATGTGCTGATTTACTCGACTCTCAACCACATCAAGTACACTTTGTTGAACGGCGACAACGGTATTATTCGCACTCTCGAGTCGACCCTGTACCTCACGAACATTAAGGGCCCGATCGTTTACTGCCTTGACCGTAATGGCAAGGTGCTTAAGCTCCCTATCGATCCCACGGAGTTCCGATTCAAGAAGGCGCTGATCACCAAGAATTACGAAGAGATGCTTCGGATAATAAAAACGTCCAACTTGGTTGGACAGAGCATCATCTCGTATCTGCAGAAGAAGGGCTTCCCTGAGGTGCGATTTATCCTGAAGGTTTATGCCATCTGAATGTATATTAATGTTGTTTTTCTAGATTGCTCTCCAGTTCGTGCAGGACCCGCAGACGCGTTTCGATCTCGCGATTGAATGCGGAAACTTGACTGTCGCGCTCGAGATGGCTAAGGAGCTTGACCGTGCTAAGCTGTGGACAAAGTTGGGCGCCGAAGCGCTTCAGCACGGAAACCATGAGATTGTGGAATTGGTTTACCAGAAGCTGCGCAACTTTGACAAGCTCTCGTTTCTGTACCTTATCACTGGTGACGTTTCCAAGCTGCAGCGTATGTCGAAGATTGCTGATCACCGTGGCGACTACACTGCCAAGTTCCAGAGCTCGCTTTTCCTGTCTGATGTTGAGGCACGTATCCAGATGCTGCGTGATACCGATATGGGCGCGCTTGCCTATGCGACTGCCAAGGCGAACGGTCTTGAGGAGCTGGCCCAGGAGATTCTTGAGTCTTCGGGTTTGACTGAGGAGCAGGTCTCGATCCCGTCTACCGGTGCTGCATTTTCTGCACCAAAGGTCGCCAACGAGACCTTCCGCGCGAACTTGGAACTGAAGGAGACTGAGCCGTCGTACTTTGAGAAGGTTTTGCTTGGCCAGGTCGAGGCGCTTACATTAGAAGACAAGGCAGTGAATGGAGACGGCGAGGCGAACGGATTTGGCGGGTTTGATGATCTGGCGGACGATGACTTTGCGCCGAAGGATGGGACTGATGCATTTGAGGAAGACGGCGGTGGCTGGGACATTGACGAGGAGTTGCTTGACGTCGACGATGTCGAAGGTGAAGGCGATGCTACTACTGTCGATGCCGCCGCTGCTCCTGCTGGTGTATCGGAGGCCGATCTGTGGGTCCGTAACTCGCCTGTTGCTGGCGATCACGTTGCGGCTGGTTCGTTTGAGAGCGCGATGCAGTTGCTCAACAGACAGGCCGGTGTTGTTGACTTTGGTCCGCTCAAGCCTCGTTTTATGGAGGTTTACCAGGCCGCGAAGACATACTTGCCCGCGAACGAGGGTATGCCCAGTTTGCCGACTTACGTGCGCCGTACGAAGGACGAGACTGCACCCAACAAAGTACTGCCCGTAATTGCGCGCAATCTGCCGCAGCTCATGACTGGCGATCTTCAGGAGGCGTACAAGCTTGTGCGAACGAACCACCTTGAAGAAGCAGTTGCCAAATTCCGCGACATTTTGTACACCATCGTTGTGTCGGCTGTTGAGACTAAGAGCGAAGTGGTTGAGGCTCAGCAGTTGATTGATATCTGCCGCGAGTACGTTTTGGGTCTCTCTGTCGAGCTTGAGCGTCGTGCGTTGCCCGAGAGCGAGGTTAAGCGTAACCTTGAACTGGCCGCGTACTTTACAAAGGCGAAGCTGCAGCCTGTGCATGTACACAACGCGTTGCAGGTGGCTATGTCGCAGTCGTTCAAGCACAAGAACTACAGCTCTGCGTCTCGTTTTGCGTCGCAGTATCTTGAGCTTGTATCGAGCGGTCCCAAGGCTGAGCAGGCGCGCAAGATCAAGGCTCGTTCAGATCAATTCGGAACGGACGCGATCAAGATCGAGTACGACCAATACGCTGAATTCGACATTTGTGCGGGTTCGCATACACCGGTGTACGCCGGTGCGCCATATGTCGAGGATCCGTTGACAAAGGCAAAGTACTTGCCTGAGTTTAACGGTAAGCTGTGCTCGATCTCGAAGATTTCAGCGATCGGGGCTCCGGCTTCGGGACTGCGGTTGCTGGTGTAAGTAAGGGGGTCAGATCGTGCGGTGGGGGTGGTTTGAAATGAGCATGTAAAAAACGGATGACTGAAAGTGCTTGAATGTTTGCTAGTTTTTTTTGTTACCTGTCTTTTTTGTAATAATCAGGTGCCGTGCGTGGAATCTGTAGCTACAATTATATATAACGCGTGTATTAACTAATCATCATGAAGAGAGAACTCTTTGGTTGTAGCGTGTTGCGTTTTGCCTTCGGCTTCAAGCGCCAGCAATACTGAATACCCCTACCCTATGTTTAGGTTAGCGCTGGTAACATCCGCTCTTTGTCAACTTTCTCAGGAATGCCTTGTAGGCTGTAACTGTCTGACAATCTGGATTACTCCGAAAGCGCCAAAGCGGTTAGTAACTTGAACTTAGAATAGTATCTACTATCTAGACGTTTCTGCCCCCAAAGAAATATGCTCGCAAGTCAGTTTTGCGGGTGACTTGTACTCCATTACAAAAACTGGGTTTGTAATGGAGTATAAGTCACCCGCTAAGCTCACTTTTATTATCCGCTTTCTCTGAGTAATCCAGACAGCTACAAGTTACAACTTACAAGGCATTAGGCAACCGAGAAAGATGACAAACAGTGGATGTTACGAGCGCTAACTCGAACATAGGGGTATTCAGGATTGCTGGTCTTTCAAGCCGGAGGCAAAACGCAACGCGCTGCAGCCAAAGATGAAAGAGTTCTTCTCTTTTCATGATGATTATCTTCATGATAATTGTTGATTAGTTAGATACACGCATTGTATATAGTTAGTTAATTGTAGCTACAGAGTCCACGCACGGCAGTCGGCACCTGATTATACAAGAGACAGGTAACAAAAAGAGATCGCAAACATTCAAGCACTTCCAGTCATCCATTCTCTTAAATGCTCATTTCAAACCACCCCCCAACCGCACGATCTGATCCGCTTACTTACACCAGCAGCCGCGGGCCTGAAGCCGGAGCTCCGATCGCTCAAATCTTCGAGATCGAGCACAGCTTACCGTTAAACTGCGGCAAGTTCTTTGTCAACGGACCCTCGGCATATGGCGCACCGGTGTATGTCGGTGTATGCGAGCCCGTCCGCCGCAACTCTTCGCGCAGCCCGCCCAGCCGGGTTTTGTAATCCTCGATCCCTCGTCGCCGCTTTTTCCAACCTCTCCTGAACTACCTGAAGTCCCGCGACACCGCGCCGAGTTCACGCACGAAGCGCGTCAATCTTGCTCAGCTTAACCGCGTCCTACGCCGTCGACAACGCGTTCTCGTGCGCCAGCTGTGCGTCCAGTCGCGACAGTTGCGCCGTAGTCATTCGTAGTCGCGCTGCTCTAACGCGGCTTCTAACGCTGCTATCTCTGCGTCGCCCGCCGCGTCGCCGGCACCACACCGCCTACACTCACTGCGTCGTCCTATTTTACCAGTATACTGCTCGTTAAGTCCGCGTTCCATGCAGATCAAGATACCATCAGATCGAGATACCATCAGAACCAACTTCAAACTCACCAAGCGATATCGCGCTTTTCCGGAGAGCTGGACTGCTGGAGTATCAGGAAGTCGTTGAGTACTACCAGATAACTATTAGAGCTTTACGTCGTTGCAAATCATCAATACACCGCACACGTCAGGATTTGGTGACGGAGTGACGCTGTGACGGGAGCGCTTGATTCCCCTTTGTCCTTTGACAGACTGGGTGTTACCTCACGGAGTTTGCCATCCGGTGAGCCTGAAAGCTGGATTGCGCGCGTTGGAATCTGTTTATATCATGGCCGACTCGATCTGAAGAGTCTGGAGAGCTATAATTTGAATCATGCATGTATAATTGGCAATTGCGCAGCGCTAATGTCGAACTCTTGTATACTCAAACTTGACCAATCGAATTGCATAACTCACCAGTCTGGTCTCGGATCTAGTTTGAACCTGCAAGCTTAAGAGTTCGGATTAGTTCGATGCTGACTTCTGACACAATTCATCTCGGAATCGAGAAAGCACTAATCGAATATAATCATTTGACAAGAAATAAACCGATCTTGAGTACATCCGTTATTAGCAACACAGTAACATCGCCTACGTCGGCTATATATCATTAATTAATCATCGGCCAAGTGCAAAGTAGTGCATATTGTTGAGTGCTGCAAAACGGACGCGGTCCTAGGAGGATATGATCAGATCCAGCGACCGCCGTACGGTTTCAAGGTGAACCTGTAATTACCAGCTCGTCTGCTCGCGGCATGTTACATGTACTGGTACATGCGTAGATAATTAATTGAGAATCAGGTTTCACTTCTCAGGCTGCATCTGCCTTCTTCGTTATTTCGCTCTCAATCTGCAGCCAGCTCTAGACTTGCTCGACCTTAATAGTCTCCGACTTCCTGATCCATAAACAGTTCATAGTAAAGAGCAGTGAAGTGAATGAACAGTAAATTCAGATTTCAGAATCTCTCATGTACGGTCGGCAGTCCCGGCAAAGAATTCGCCTAACCAGCTCTCTCCAAAACTTGTCGGGAATTAACCGGGTATATTTTACAGCTTCATAGAGTTGACGTAGACAAGTAGTCAACGTAAAGTTCGGCCCGGCGCGTGCTCTGGGTCGACTTGAGTCATGGCAGCCAACGTTGTTTGCGGGATCTGATTAGAATTTTGTAAAGGCGTGTCGAGCCGGGTCAGAATAATTTATATTTTGGCTAATTTAAACAAATTTCGGGAGCATCGCCGTGTTTGGATGAATTGTATTACCGTATTGATACTTATGACCGGGCTTGTTTTGTTTTATTCTAACTTAAAGGCTTTAAAGTCCCTAACTATAAGAACTGGGATATGATGATGGTCGAGGGTACGCGCGTTGGTGGAATGGTGGGCGATGAGCCCGGTAAGAGTCAAGCGCGTCTCGTCGAACCATGAAACGCAAGGACAACCGGACTTGCCGGCAAAACTGTCAAAGTAAACTGTGCGTTTCATCTAGTTTGTCAATTGTCGTGAGATGCATTCAGCGTCTTTTGTTTTCTGTTGACAATTGACATGTTGATATGCCGGATTGTTGTGTATGATGTGGCCGTCGCAAGCTGGCTGGAATGTCGGTTAGTAACCGACGATTGGATCACGAGAACGGAGAAACGAGAGTACATTGGTAAACGCTGTGTCTTGAAATTTCTACTGTTTAGAGACTAGAGAGCATTGAGAAAGGCATTAGAATGCTAGCAAAAGTGGGCGGCAAATTGAGAAATTACATGTTATTATTGTGCCGTATTGTATCCCGACGCGGCCGGAGTCCGGAGATATCAAGGCAGGCTTTTGCGGAATGCAGCTACAAATTCAAAACAGAAATGAAATACGGAAATAACGGGCGTACGGTACGCTAAAAATTATACTAATAAGTTGCTTGTAGTTGACTAGCTGATTGTAGCTCACTTGTTTACACTCGTCTTAATCCCGAAGCTAGCAAAAAAAAATTAAGTGCATGAACTCTTTGTTCTGTTCCGTCGCTAGTTTTTACTATAGTTCTTCAAGACTCAAGAGTCACGTAACAGATCTTTATTCCACAAGGCATACTTTACGTCTTTCGATCGGGGGCGCGCTTCCGGCTGCCAAATGTTGTTTTCAAAGTTCTCCAACACGCGGCCTTCGGATCTGATAAAAACAAGTTCCTCCTCCACGCTCGCTAACATGGCCCGAGTTTACTCTGCAGTCTGTCACCAAAGTTATATCGGCATCACAGACCGCCGCCGCCGTAACCGGAGTAAATTTGAGCAAAAAGAAGGTCGTGTGCAACCGTGACATAATCTGACTCAGGCACCCGCTGCCGCACAACAAAACACAACTAACGCCACCGATGCCTTTTTTCAGAGTTACACCTCTTTGTTTCCCTGTTTTTTACAATCAGTTATCACACCGTTTGCTATTATTTTAACGCCGGGAACCCTGTAGGCCTGTACACCGTAGAACGGTAGCACAGGAACAAAACTGGAATGCAAAAACGCCAAAGCTACGCCGATGGCCGAAGTTCGGAAGTCGGCACATCTCACCGCCCGAAAGACGCGAGGCGAACCCTGTCAATAATATCCGCGATCTTTTAGTGACTTTTACTTTCATACTATTATCCCGCGGCGCCGGTTATTCTCCCGGTCTCTTCCGAAAACTTCCCCCACACACACCTGCACGACTCGCCGGCCTACCAGGCTCTGCCATGTCTAGATTCCCATTCCGATTCGCCATATACATTAAAGTAGCGTCTCTCAAATCTAGCTGAAAGTATATCGATCCTAGACTGCAATCAGGAATTCAAGTCCGCGGCTCACTGGTGCGCTGCACGCACGAAACACAAAAAACGCCGGAACCGCGCCGAGCAAGACGAGACAACAAACTGCCTAACCAGGCCTAGCGCTTCGCAAGAACTTGCGCGGGTCCTAGCTTTATTTTAAAGTTTTCTGTTTTTCTAAAATGTCGATTTGTTTTTGTTTTGAAATTTTAAATTTTAAATGTGTTAACCCGAGCTAAGGAAGATCTGATAAAAATTTTTCATCGCAGGAGAGGTCCGAGAGACGAGAAGTTTGGATTCGTTGAAGTAGGCAGGCAGTCACGGCGCCGGTGGTAGGACTCGGGAGGACTTTCCGACTTGTTTTGGCCTAATTGTTTTCACGACTGGCCAATAGCTTTGGGCAGATCCTGGAGGACTGCATGCTAGCATGTATAGAAGATGAAAGACAATTACATTTAACTGACCGATATAATATTAAAAAAGTTATGTGCAGCTATATCTTGAGCCCACATACCGTTTGTTACTTCACATAAGTTAGTCCCATATACTCTTACAAAAACAAGCTGATCCAAAAAAACAAACAATTGTGCGTATATGTATCCCGCAAGAACAACTGTAGCGAAACTGTTCTACAATTCCTTTATAAAAACGCATTCCCAACCGCTAAACAAACCATTGCATGTATATTGTATATGTGTATCTCTTGCAGGTCGAACTGAGTAGATCCAAGAAACAGCAATAACAAAAAGGCATATTAATACAACGAAACTAGTAAAAACTTTTGAAATATAGCAGAAACCCGGTGTCGCTGATCGATAATTAGAAATATTAGAAAATGCACAAGTTTGAGAGATAATTGTGCATTTTGTTGGTCGAGATTGTGCGGTGTCTAGTAGTACACTCTGTGCAAATTGCCCAGGGTTCGGAAATGTGGTTGCTGTTGCTTGGGTGCGTATTATGTACAAGGCCATTAAAAAAAGACAGCACATATCCAAGCGGGTGCTAGTCATCGATCGGGGAAGTGTCGTAATCCAGCCAGTGGTCGACGTCGTCCAAGACGCTACCGCTATGTGGCGAAGAAAGCGGGGACGAGAAGGACGAGGACGAAGACGATGTCGAGTGGGATCCGTGGAGTTTGACGTAGATGGCATCAAACGGCACGTCCCTATCATGTCAGATCTCTTTCATCTCCTTCAAGTGGATCAGGTGCTTCTCCAAGATCTCGAGCAGGTTCTCCTTCGTGAACGGCTTGGCGAGGACGTCGTTCATACCATGCTGGTAGTACGTTATGACATCGTTGTTTGAAACATTTCCCGTCATTGCGATTATTGGAGTAAGCGGGTCGAATTGCCGAATCAAACTCGAGGCAGACACTCCGTCCAGGTTCGGCATGACAATATCCATCAGCACGATGTCGTACTTTGAAATGTTCATCTTGTTGACCGCCGCGAGCCCGTCAACCGCAATATCAGCCTCGCAACCAAAGATCTGCAAAAACTTGCCGCTCACTCGCCGACTTGTCGCGTCGTCTTCAACCAGCAGTACTTTTGGCGGCACGGCCCAGTTCTGCGCGTACGTAGGCACGACCTGCGGCGACGCGGAGGCACGAGCGTAGTCTTGGTTGGTCTTGCTGGATTGGTCGAGATCCATGATAGCGTTGAGTTCGTTGTCGGCTATGCTGTCACCGGCAGTGCTGTTGGCATCCGAGTGCGGTTGCATGTGCTCGAGCAACTTCCGCGGACGACCTTCCTTGAGAAACTGTTGTTGCTGCATGTATAGCTGTGAAGAAGTCGACGAGCAAACCACTTGAACACGCTTGGCAAGCTCGTTCAGGTAGTCCAAGCTCTGGTCATGTGGCTGCGCGCCATGCGCTGGCTGCGAGAGCCCGATGCCCTGGAAATCCTCTGGCGGACGGCCCATCAGGCTGGCAGCGGAGGCATGGCCGAAATCGACGTCAGGCGTGCCCGGATACCGGCTCTGGGGAGTCTGTGCCTGTGAAGTGGCATTCGCGTTTTGCAGATGCGTGAGCATGCTCCGGATGAGCTCATCGCGCGCCTCGTTGGACCGCTGCATGGTGATCATCGAGTTCAGCGTCGACTCGTAGTTTGTAGTCAGGGTCTCGATGTGCTTTGTGAGCAGCGCCTGCGTGGATTTGAGGTACTCGACCTCGCCCTCGAGCTTGCTCACATGCTCTGAGCTAGAGTCCTCTGGCACATGAGCGCGACGAGGGGCCGGGGCTTTGCGCTTGATGTTATCGAGCTGGGTTTTGTTGTGTAGCTGGAAATCAGGATGTTTAAACTCCCATGCCTGCAATTGCGTTAGCTGTTTATGTTTTCGTGGCACGTGAGTATTGAAAAAAACATACGCTTTCGCCATAAGGACAGGCGCCGCCTTCGTCCGTGCTGCGGACCTTGTGGAAGTCGTACTTGTTGAGCTGGCGAACGAAGCTGGCAAAGTTGCTGTGCTTGAAGTGGCGCGGCAGGATGCTTTTGGTGAACGCGTTTGTCTGTAAACGGGGTTAGCGGGGGCTGGTCGGGTAGTGGCCAGCAACGGACAACGAACCTCAATGACAACAAAGCTGTCGCCTGCGTCGCTCCAGCGGACAATGTCGCGGTAGGACGGGTCTTCGAGCATTCTGAGAGGGTTAGTTAGGCGACGGAGGGTGCGGGTGCACGGCGACAAGCGGGAACGCACTTGAAGAGCTTCTTGACCTATTGGCGCGGACGGGTTAGCATGATCGTGGCACGGGGACAAGACCGGGAGGTCAATTGCGCGGCGGGGAGACGTACAAAGTCGCTGGACGAGTTCGCGGAGGAGCTTCCCGCCCCGGAGAGCGAGTAGTCTGCCATTCCGGCGGAGACGGGCGGGTTCGGGAGGGCAGCGGGAGGACGGGGCTTGACGGGATGGGCTGGGCTGGGCAGACGGAGACGGAGGCCGCGGGAGGAGGAGAGGAGGAGAGGATGTAGGAGGCCGCGGTAGCACGAACGGGACGAGGGAAGAAAGACGGAAGAAGAGAACTAGCAGCGGGAAGCGTCGCAGGCCATCGGAGCGGGCTCGAGGCGGGTTTGGGGGGTTTTAGGGCCACAGACACGCGCTCGAGCGCGGGTTGGGTTTGTTGTAGTCCAGTGTTGATGCCGCGAGCCAAGGCCGGCAGCGGCCCACCATCGCGATCATCTGATAAAATGATAAAAGTCAGCGGGCCGGTCTAGACCGGCGCCCTAACCCGGCTTTATAAGGCTTACTCTACTCTGCACGACTCTTGCCTGCACTTCTACTCTCTATGGACAAGTAATGACTGCTATGCAGTATTCACGGAACTCCTTACTGAATACTGACTACTGTAGTCAACATGATACTGATAGTCTGATACTCTCGTCGCAGGCTTGTGTAAGTTGTAACAAACAGCCTACAGGCTACAACTGCCTGGCCAGCAAGCGCGGACCCGGCCGCCGTCGCTCCCTCGCGCTCCCAGTTGGTCGTAGTCTCCCGAACCCGGCAACACGACCCGACGCCGCGACTCGTGTCGCTTGACTTGACTTGTTGCTGTAGGTGCTCATAATGCTCATCTCGGTGTTCCTAGGACTTGTTTATATGCTCATTCATGAGCAATGTTCTACTGATACGTAGACATGTTTGCATTCTGTTTTCTGATTCTGTGAAGTAAGCCCAGAATTGTATTGCCATGTGCGAACTGTGATACATGCAAGCCGCCTCAGGGCTCCCTGACTCCCTGATTCTCCTCGACTCGGCCGTTGCGGCGCGTGTCGCGGCGGATCTGATAACTTTCTCTGGCCGTCTCTCCGGCCAATCAGCCCGCGTCCGCGCATCGCGACGGCCTCCGCGCGCTCCCGCCGCCGCTTTTGCCCTGGGAACTTTCTGTCAATCTGCCTCGAGCGCCTATCAGATCGACTCGGGACGCCGCCGCCGCGGACCCAACAGGCCCAACAGGTCAAGGCCCAGCCCTCGGCACCGCCGCCCGCCCGCCTGTCTGCGATGGAGATGAGATAAACAAAACAAAAAACGCCGCCGACATCGCTCCGCGGGTTCCTGAGTAGCTTTTGACTCGACAGTACAAACTCTGCTAAAGTCCCCGGTTCCGGCCTCGCCGACTCCGGCGCGGTGCCGGCTGCTTTCGCCGCGTTTGGAAGCTCCAGCTTCTCCAGAAGTCAGAACCTCTTCCCCTCCTGTTTCTCTACCCTACACGCACTTTGGCTCCGGCGGCTATACTGTCTTTACGATACTCTTTGGGCTAATCCCTTTTATACCCTCAGGCGTCAGGCCTCAAGCCCTCAACTTCAAGTTTCCCGAATTAAAGCTCGATGTGAGCTGTGAAGCAGCCCTAGAAGCCATGTGCCGGAAGAGCTTAAGACGCCGTGATCTTGGCTCCAAGTCCAAGAGTTTCGCTACGAGTGTCAGCGGCCAAGGGGCTCGTGTCCCACGTGACAGTACAAACGCCGCTGCTGACTTTTTAAGGTGTGCGCCATTTTTAGAGTTTGCAAGCCGCGCGCAGCCGAGAAACAACAGTTGGAGTATTGATCCTCGAGAAGCGCATGACTATGCACCTTGATCTGACCTCTGTGCGACCTCTGTGCCACTATATCGCGATATCCCCCCCTCATCTCACATCTAGCTCCTTCTAAGGACGTCTGGTGCCTTCAGGTGCATTTCTTGCTTGCTTGGCAGTGCTTTGATCTTCTCTGCTGCTGGGCGGCAGCGCCTGTGCTAAAGTGTTTTTCTTGAAATTTCCATCACCACGTCATCATGGCTCCTCCTCAGGCCCTCTACACCGACTACAACCAGACCATTCTCGACGAGTGGGACTACATTCTCTACCCTGGCAATGGCACTTTGTCAAACGGCTCGTCTTGCTATCTCTCCTTCGGATCATTCCACCCCACCATCTTCATCAACGGCACCGTCGAGGACAACATTAACTGTGACTACCCGTACTACGGCATCAAGTCTCGCGGAGGAGTCGGCATTGCCTTCGGTATTCTCTGCATTATTCTTCTTGCGCCGACGATCCATGCTCTGCACCGCTTAGGTCAGCAGCACACAAAGCACGAGCACAAACGGTTTAGATTAGTCGGCCGGCGGTGGCAGTGGTACTGGTTGATCCTCGTGCAGGCCCTCAGTGCTGTCGCGGGATTTCTCTCGCTTGATATTGACCGTGACTATATTGAAGGCTCGTCACTCACTTCTTATGGTGCTGTATTCACCGCTGTCGCACCCTGTTGCTTGGCTACTTCGTGGGAGATGGTTCGCCATTGGTAAGTCAGCATTATCACGATAAATCCCTCCCAGGCAAAGCTAACCATTTTTATTCAGGTGCTCCTTTGAAGAACGCCGGATATATGAAGCCGACCCGTTTCATTTCCGCACGGACGACCGTCGTTCTCGTATCCACCTCATCATGCCCGTCGTCTTCTACTTCTTTGGCTTTGTCTTCTTCCTTCTCACCGTCCTTCGAAACTGGACCAATCTGATCAAGTACAATGCCAGCTTCGACGTCGACGTGCGTTGGAAAGTCGGTGTTTTCTTTGGCGTTGTCGCGTACCTTATTATTATCGGTCAGGTCGCCATCACATATCACTACTATCATCCACCACGGCTGCCCGTTCGCGTTCCACTTGTTCTCAGCTGTCTTGCCGTGATTCTAGTCTACAACATCGCGGCAAGTTTTGACACTTTGTTATCCCCATTCAACCCTTCAGCTAGCGTCGTCGCCGTCGCCGTATGGGGATACATCCCCATTCTCTGCCTCATTCTCTCCATGACCGGCTGTGCACTCCGTCAACGCAACGACGACGACGTTATAACCGCTGAACGCGCAGAACGTGAACGCGAGCGCGATCAAGTGGTTATGCAGAACATGGCCTTGCATAATACAAAAGCCAGCGATGACTCTGCGGATAGCTCGGATACGGCGGAGACGCTTGTTTCGCGACCGTCGAATGCTCCGCAGCGGGCATATACTGTTGCTGAAATTAAGGCGTTTGCTAGGAAGAACGAGATGGCGGCTCAGAAACAAATCGATTTGGAGATGGAACGGGAAAAAGGCGAGTGATTTGGCAACTGATTTACCTCGCGACGGTACATATGTGAATATAATGGGGCGAGGCTAATTTTTTGGAGCCATTTTTGGCGGGAATACTTGTGGCCTTGTATAACGCAATGATTAATATGGGTTTGTATATTTGGCAGTTTTGAAGTAACTAATAGTTGGCGCATAATTTCTGGAGTATTGAGTAATGAGGCAAAGGAGTACATATGAGTTTGAATATATTATAGTGACAATTCAGTGGCTGAGTTTACAACTTCACAATTTGTCAATGAGACAATTCACAATTGACTCAATGTCATGTCAATGTAACAATTTTGGACAATCCAGCGGGCATCAAGATTTCAATGCCTGAATGTAATTCGATCTGCGAGGAACACTCGGCGCGTAAACTCCCGCACGTGACTGTAAGCACAAGGGTCTTGGGCCACGAATCTGCCAAATAACCCTAACGCAGGGCTCGCGCGCGCCTATAAAAAGGAGCCGCGCCGCCCCGGCAAACAAAATTTCTTCCACTAACGCACTATAGACAGTGCGACCGCCACGGACTTCACTGTCTCGCGATGAGGCGGTCGCGATAATCCTTTGTGACAGTGCGAAGACCGACGCGCACTTCATTTAAGAATCCGTCTGGACGACACGAATGAGAGACGGGTGTCAGAGAAGTGGCACATGCCATTTTGCAATTCTTGCTTTGCTAGCGACGATATAGGAAATAGAGATTTTTGAACCTAGAAGATAACTGAATACTGTGCTCGAATGTATAATGTGTTATAATCATATAATTGGGGCCTATATAGCTTGACCTCGCGGCTTGGCTGCTAAATGTATATCTGCTTGTAAAGGATGTAACGAACCGCTCGGCAATCGGCTTGTAGACTAAGAGGAACTGGCTAACTAACTACCTGCTCTCGTCCTCATCGTCCTCCTCGTCTTCCTCGTCCTCGTCGTCAATTCCATTTTCTGCCGCTCCGGCTTCCTCGTCGTCATCTTCATCTGCATCGGCCTCAGCCCCCGCCTGATCTGCCAGCGCGTGCGCAATCTTCAGCGCGTCTCGCATCTCATAGTGTTTTTTCCGCAACTCCTCAAACTTCCTGTGTCTCTCCGCCTCAGACTCGTCCTGTTCCTCATGTTCACTACTGTCTCCATTCGTATCCACCGCCGACTCATCCGCGAAAATCCGCTGCTCGGTAGGCGCACTCTCAACCTCCTCCGGCTCGCCCAGATCGAGCCCCGGAACATCGATGCTCACTCGTCGTTGACGATGACCGTTAATTCCATTCATCGTGATTCCCGCAACGTCCGAATCGTCGTAGTCCAACAGTTCCGACGGATCGACCGAGCTCGCGTACGGCGTCTTGGGCTCCGTGATTTTCATCGTGGCTGTGCGCTCTTGCTCCGTCAGATAGATATTCGCCTCATCCCACCGTAACCGTCTCGCAGCTGCTTCCTCGCTCTCATCTGGATCAATATCGGGAACATGAGGAGCGTGAACTAATACACCATTGCTCGTATCCACTTGTCGCGGAACCTGGACCAGCGGCCGGATGTGTACGTTTGTACGGTCGCCCCGCACCGCGTTGATCTGCGTGTTATGCAGCAGCTGGTCGCGATCGACCGGCGGCGGCGGCCGCTGGTACAGCTCTGGGTGAGGAGGGTTCTTTAAGATCCCCCGAGGTTGCGATTCCGAGTCTTGTGGGTCCATTGCGAGGAGGTGTGGGTGTTGCAAGGTCCGATAGGCAAGCGCGGAAGAAGGAAGCCTGCGTGCCAGTTTGTTATGCCGCGCAAATGCACGTGATTTGTATCACGTGATATTATATTAACCCTGGGAGAAAATTTGCAAACTCCCAACGGATTTTTGCCAGCCTTTTCAACTTCTGCAGCACTTTCGGTTTTTTTTTTTCTTCTTCTTAACAGTGCCCGGTTGGACTTTTCATACTACGCGATGAAGGTCACTTGGAAAGATATCGGCGCAGTGCCGAATGCGACCGAGTATGTTTAGCCTGGATCTTTTTTGCTTGTCTTTGGTATCGGTGGTGCTAACTTGACAGGTTTCTCGATGTCGTGCTGAACCGCACGCAGCGCAAGACGCCTACCGTCATTCGCCCCGGTTTCAAAATCTCGCGTATCCGCTCGTTCTACATGCGCAAAGTGCGATACACTGCCGACGGATTCACCGAGAAACTTCAGGAGATTGTGGATTCTTTCCCGCGCTTGGACGACATTCACCCGTTTCACCAGGATTTGCTTAATACGTTGTACGATCGTGATCACTACAAGATCGCGCTTTCGCAGCTCTCGATGGCGAAGCACCTTGTCGACCAAGTTTCGCGTGATTACGTGCGTCTGTTGAAGTTTGGTCAATCGCTGTTTCAGTGTAAACAGCTTAAGCGCGCTGCTATGGGTCGTATGGCCACCGTCGTCAAGCGTCTCAAAGATTCGTTGCTTTATCTCGAACAGGTCCGACAGCATCTTGGCCGTCTGCCTGCGATCGACCCAAACACACGTACATTGGTTATTTGTGGATACCCGAATGTTGGAAAGTCGTCGTTCCTGAAAGCCATCACACGCGCCGACGTTGACGTGCAGCCGTACGCTTTCACTACAAAGTCGCTTTACGTCGGTCACTTTGATTACAAGTACTTGCGTTACCAGGCTATCGACACTCCTGGTATTCTTGATCACCCTCTTGAGGAGATGAACACTATTGAGATGCAGTCCATCACAGCCATCGCGCATCTTCGCTCTTGCGTCCTCTACTTTATGGATCTGTCCGAGCAGTGCGGATTCTCCGTCGAGGCGCAGGTCAGCCTTTACCACTCTATCAAGCCGCTTTTTGCAAACAAGCCGGTCATGGTCGTCGTCAACAAGATCGATGCCATGAAGCCCGAGGACCTTGATCCCGAGCGCAGAGCACTTCTTGAGACCGTCACGGAGGATTCCGGTGTTGAACTTCTCACATTGTCTTGCCACCTCGAGACTAACCTGATGGAAGTCCGTAATGCTGCTTGCGAGAAGCTTCTTGCTTCGCGTGTCGAGCAGAAGCTCAAGGGACCTAAGGCTGCTGATGCACTCAACAAAATCCATCTGGCCGTGCCGACTGCTCGTGATGGCGCCGAGCGTGCTCCGTTTATTCCCGAAGCAGCGGTTAACCGTACAAAGTACGACCCTGAAGACCCCAACCGCCGCAAGCTTGCGCGCGACATTGAGGCTGAGAACGGTGGCGCGGGTGTGTACAATATCAACCTGAAGGAGAAGTACATCCTTCAGCAGGATGAGTGGCGCAATGATGTTATTCCAGAACTGCTGAACGGCAAGAACGTGTACGACTTTTTCGACCCGGAGATTGACGGCAAGTTGCAAGCGCTCGAGGAGGAGGAAAGCCGCCTTGAGGCCTCTGGATTTTACGAATCTGAAGATGAGGATATCTTCGAGACCGAGGAGGACGCTGATATCCGCGCAAAGGCTGCCTGGATCCGCGAGAGAAAGAAATTGATTGCGAACGCGTCGCGCTCGCGCAAGGCGCTCCGCAACCGTGCTATCATCCCGCGTTCGAAGCAGCGCAAGTCGTTATCGGCCATGGAATCTCATCTCGAGAGCATTCACATCGACACAGCCGAGTTCACAGAGCGTGCCCGTGGCCGTGCCGCCGACCGGGAAGCTGCCGCCTCTCTGCCGGATGCTGGTATCGATGTCATCATGCGCGAGGCAACCCGGTCGAAATCCCGTGGTCCGTCGCGCGCCGAGTCACAGTCCGGGTTCCCGTTGCAGGCGAGCAGATTCGACGGTGGTCTGGGAACCAACGCGTTGCGTGTCAAGGCGGACAAGATCGAGAAGTTGCACAGACGGGAGCGGAACCGGATGGGACGCGCGGGAGAGGCCGATCGGCATTACACGGATTCCATGCCGAAGCATTTGTTTTCGGGAAAGCGTGGTATGGGCAAGACCGAGCGTCGTTAGTTGCTGCGTGTGTGTTTTTGTGGTTATGTGGTTTTTTATTATGCTGCTTATATGTCACTTGTTTGTTAAATTGTATGGGTTAAAAGCATTTGGAATAGAACTATTTTTTTATCAAGCAAACTCAAGCATTAACGTCACGCCGCTAACCGAGAGATCCGAACTCTATCCGCGGCTAGTTATCGCGTGGAGCAAATCTGGGTCCGCGAGTACGGCTTTCAGCGCGCCAGGGTTCCGCGGCCGGGACCCAGAATAATTCTGACAGTTGGGTCTCGAGGATTATGATGGGCACCTGTAGACTCGAGACTTATGGAAACGCGAGAGCTGCAAACATACAACACACACACATTGCCAACGCTCTTTAGACTTGATTGTCCCTCTTTGCTACGTCCGTCTTCAATTGACAAGACCGCCCGATCATCTGACCAAAAGCTGCTGCTCGATCCCGCCGCCGTCTTGGACCCACCGCAGCCCGATTGACTAATCCCCCCCGCAGCTTCCGGGGTCTACCGGCCAAACTGACCCGCCCATCATCACCGCGATGGCGTCGTCGTTGTCGTCGCCGCTGCTGTTGACGGGCCAGCAGGAACATTACCTGAAAAAGGAGCTTATCTCGTTACAGCTTGATCGCGAGATTGCGCAGTTAAGTACACCTGATGCGCTGCGGCATTTCGGTACGCCGTTCAAGGACGGGAACTCGGTGACGAATGGTGGGACGGCAGCGGTAGCGAATGCGAAGCGCAAGAGTGCTGGGAGTCGTATGGGATTTCTCGGTGGATGGCGTACAAGTTATGGGCAAGATGGCGGTATTCATGCGACCGAGAAGGAGGCCGAGATTGTGCAAGCAATCCAAGAGTCCGAGTTTCCGATTCTACGGCATGTGTTTGTCAAATATGTCCAGAGTTTCCCATTCCTGGATCAATCTCGAGAGGCCGAGTTTTGGCAGGACAAGGTTCAAGTGTTTTGGGAATCCTTTTCGACAAAGCGGATCAGTACCAGCGAAGATCGGACAGAAGAAACGAAACGAAGGAGGCTGGCGTTCAAGATTCAAAAGATGATCGAGATCATGATGTCTTCCGGCATCCGAACTGCTTCAGGTATTGAGAAAGGTATTTCTTCTCCGTCCGAGGAAGATGCAGGAAACGAGATTGCGGTAGCCCGCGTCGCGGCGGATGAGAAGGAGAAGTTCATGACAGAGAACGCCATTGATGGACGGCCTATTAATGGATACGACATCAATGTCGTTGGCGTGCGTGTTGTGTATCAAAAGAAGCGCGTTCGGAGTCAATCGCATTTAGTAAGTCCCCGCAGTTTAGACTAGGAAGTTCGAAAGTAGCGTCTCTGACCTTTTTTTAGGAATTTATTATTCGCACACGCCAAGGGAAAAAGGATGTATACGTTTCGAAGCGATATTCAGACTTTCGCGACCTGCATCAGGATCTGCTACATGCTTACCCGGAGAAGTCACTACCTCGAGTTCCGATGAAGAATAAGCATTCTACAACTGTTTCTGATGATCCTGCCCCCACTTCGCGCTCCGCGCCCCCGTCGACCTTGCATCTTGACGACAGCGACGACGAAGGTGATGGTACTAATGGCAATGGTCACACAGCCAACGGTACCACTAAAGAAGATGAAAAGGCGAATATGAGTCCTCGCAGCTCGCTGTCCCATGTCACTTCGGATTTGTCTCGTACTTCTTCCTCTTCTACCTCTACAGCGGGAGGTTTGTCATCCGTCCCACAGAGTCCCAAATCTTTAGCTGGGAAAGTTGCACGGAAATTGTCGACCCGGTCGTTGACCAAGCGCGCAGCCGAATCGTCGCCATCTCTTCCGCCGTTACCAGCATCAGCTACACTGGCTGGCGCAATTGCCGAAGAAGATGAAGCAACGACTGGCGTCCGTCGAAGTGGTACTGCGCTCCGACTTATTGGAGAGCAACAAAGACTTTCGCTTCGAGCATTTTTGCGAGGGTTGATTGCGATCAGCGTAGTTGCTGAATCCGAGATTCTGAGGAACTTCCTGACAAAACAGTCGTTCTCTGTGTCGTCGCTGACGCCTGACGAAACGGCAGATATGCAACACCGGATGGATGCTGATGCGCAAAGGTTGGAAGAGCAATTCCGATTTTTCCAGATCGCGTCGCAGAGAGCTCGAGATTTCGATCAATACATGGCAGAATTCAAAAAGGAGCTGATAGAGCGAGACGGATTGTCTCGGTTCTTTGGAGAAATTCGGGAAAAATCGAAAATTTCTGATCTCGCGCCGCGGTACCAGAAATTTGTCGAGTGGGCGAGAATCGAAGTTGCGGCAACGATTTATCATTTATTTGTGGGTCAAGATAATGCGTCTGAAATGTTAGCGCAGACGAAGCGGATTCACAGGCTGATGCCGTACGGGCTTTTGAAGAATGTCATGAGATTCTCGAATCCGGTTTCGATGATGAAGACTGTGTTGGATATGTTTCTCGCGCAGCCATTTGGTCAAAAGAGCTTGATGCAGCGGATTCTGTATATTGCATTGAACGAGGACGTTAAGGTTCAAGATCGCGCGATTGCTGTTTTGCGCAAGAAGATTGGTCTTGACGCGTTATGCGATCGGATACAGAAATATGTGGATGCACCGGCTGATATTCGCGGAATGGTCGACTTTGAGGCGACCGACGAAGCTCTTGACATCATTGTCGCGATTGCAAAGACGGATGCGTTTGAGCCTGCGATTGATGTTGCTGTGGTTGGACGTGTGATTAACACGTGGATTGCGTGGAACATTGCGGTTGAAGATGTGACTGTTGAGATTGATGACGAGGCCAGATTTTTTTCGAATCTAAAGTCGTTGTTAAAACTAATGTTGCGGAAACGGGATAAGGATATGGTATTATCATTGACTGGAGAGCGTGTGACGCTGGAGCTCATGAAGGATGTGTTTACGATGTTTTATGAGCCGCTTGTCAAGGTATACAAATCAGCCAGTGTTCACCATTCAGTTTCCGATATTGCAGATTTTGTCGATGATCTGATCAAGACCGTCGAAGAATGCGACGGAGAAACGTCAGCAGCGGTCGATGCGAACGTGCTTGTTCAGAAATTTGTCGATTTATGCGAACGGCACCAGGAATCATTTTACAGATTTGTTCATGAAGTGCATATTCATGACAACGGACTTTTCACGAAATTGATGGCGTGGATCGAGGAGATCTTGATGTTTCTGAGAGATGGACCTGGAAAGCCTGTTGATATGAATGGACTTGTTGCACGAGGACTTGATGAGGAATCGATTGAATCGACACAATTGATTGCTGAAGTTGAGTCAATGATAGAATGGACACGAGCTAGAAAACAATGGAGAGAGAGCCGTATGAGAGAACGACTGCGGCAAGGCAAAGGAGCGCGTGCTGATGCGAGTGACGATTCGGATAGCGACGGACAACTAGACGAAGCAGAATGGAATGCAACGCTACCTCGATTACTTCGCGGAGAAGATTTCGGATTACGAGACGATGACCTTGAACAATTTGCAGTTGATCAGTCTGGAATTGGAAGTGACGAGGAAAATGATGACGACGACGGACTACTTGATCCAATTGAATATGAAAGAAGAGCTCGCGCGAGAAGGAACAGGAGAGGTGGGCGGAACGGCGAGCCGCCAAAGCCGGATTTGCAGGAGATTCCGAAGCTGGTGGGATTGTTTGTGGAGCAGTTGCGAGATGTGTTGCGGACTGCATAGGTTGGTATAGTACTACATGGATGGTTGTTTTTCTCATATTGAATTGTCAAAGGATTTGTTTTTTTTGTTTGCCGATTGCTAGTACTAGTTATTTGCATTGCATTACATAATCACACGCAAAGTACAGCAAACTCCCAATCAAGTGACGTATGCGGCGGCGCGTGGTAAAACTCCCAACGCCTTCCCCTATTCCGATCTGTTTACCTTTAAATGCCCCTTTCCGCGTTATCGAGTCCTGCCTCTCCTTAATTGTCCGTTCGTCCAACTAAATAGACTGCATAGTCAAGCCGACGAACGCGGACGTGTGACTTTGTCTGACTTGTTTAGAACATACGAGGTATTAAGATGAAGCGTAAAGCAACGCACGCGGGATCGTGGTATCTGGAGGATCCGAAGGATCTGGACACGCAATTGAATGCTTTCCTGACTACTGTGCCGCTTTCGACGTTTGAGCATGGTCCGCTTCCGGTTCCCCGCGCGCGAATAATTTTTGGACCGTATGTGTTTCATTGCTTGAAGGCTTATAATGAGAAGGAACTGACGAGACATATTAGACATGCGGGCTACTCATATTCGGGACCTACGGCTGCATGGGCTTATAAAGCGTGGGACGTGTCTGGAATCAAACGAGTCTTCGTGCTTGGCCCGTCTCATCATTTGTATATGTCCGGATGCGCGTTGTCAAAATGCGATACCTACGCTACGCCTTTGGGAGATTTACCGCTAGACCGCGAGAGTATGTCAGCTTTTGTGCAAGTGAAGACACGGATCGGAGTGCTAACGCGTGATACAGTGATTGATGAGTTGAACTCCACGGGGAAATTTTCAGTGTTGACAAAGGCTGCCGATGAAGCTGAGCACTCGCTTGAAATGCATTTACCTTTTATATACAAGATCCTGTCGACCTCGGAGGGCGGTATTCGACCAATAATACCGATTGTGGTGGGCGCGTTGACTACCGAGCGCGAGCGTGAGTACGGCGAGCTGCTTGCACCGTATATAAAGGATCCGGAAAATGGGTTCGTTGTGTCGTCTGACATGTGCCATTGGGGATCCAGGTTTGGGTATACCGCGCACGCAGAGTCTGCACCGACGATTTACAAGGCAATTGAAGCTTTGGACTATGAAGGCATGGATGTGGCTAACACTGGATCTCATGAAGCATGGACGGAGTATCTTACGTTGACACGGAACACGATTTGCGGAAGGCACCCGATCGGAGTTATCATAGCTGGCGTTGAAAAGCTGAGAGACGGGGGCGTCGAGTTGGAGGACGAAGAGAGATTGCCTGCGGCAGGTACAATTCTGGCGGCTAAGGTTGAAAGCGGAGAAATAGCGGGCGAGGATAAACTCAAGTATCGGTTTGGGAAAATTTACTGGGTGCAGTATAAGCAGAGCAGTCGATGCCGCAATGCGACTGATTCGAGCGTGAGCTACGCGAGCGGATTTGCGAAAGCATAGCTTTGCTGCTTTTTTTTTATGATGGCTTATGATTTGCTTTGTACTTTGATTTTTGTATTTTGTCAAGGCGGAATAAGAACTTTCCTGCGCGACGTTGTAGACTTCAAAGATATAGTGACGGTGACTTGACTGACTGGCCGCTTCACGATTTTCCATCTTTCGTCCTCGCCCTCCTTTTGCGGCGGTTCAACGTCATCTAAAACTGCAGTAGTTTCCGTCTCAACTTTCATCGCGTATCCCAGTTCCTGGTACCGCATGCCAAGTGAAAGCGTCTTTGGAATCGCGCGACCTAGTCCGATGAGCGCGACGGCTGTGGTTGTTGGCTTCTGATTGTGTAATCTGCGGACACGCGCGTTTGCGCGCTTGAGAATTGAAATAAAAGGAGACGATGCCGAGACAGGAAATGGATCGATTTCTGGAGGAAGAGTCGGGAGTGTGGAGGGACGGCGGTGGATTGTGCCTGTGGCTTTCTTGCGTTTGGGCAGGAGAGTGTCTGATTGTAGTTCTATCACTGGCCGATCAATTTGTGATTCCGCTTGTAGAGCAAGCAAACGTTCGGCTGGGTCTGCCATGGCAGGTCGTATAGAGATCTCGAGGTGCTTGTGTGATATGGATCTAGTTGATGTGGAAGCTGAACATGATAATTAGGAGTACGATGCGTATAACTTGCGGCTTCGATCCGGGTAAATTATGACTCAACCCCAATTGAGGAACGTGGACACAAGTCATGGACAGACGAGTATACGGACTTTGATCTCAACAGCAATACACAATGCGAGTCTGCGTCTTTTGCGGATCCAACAGCGGCAAGACCGAGGCATACAAGTCCGCCGCAACGCGTCTTGGGACGACGCTTGCCGCGCGAGGAATCGGCCTCGTCTACGGCGGCGCGTCGGTGGGTTTGATGGGCGCGGTGGCCGACGCCGTGCTCGCGGCCGGCGGCGAAGTTATCGGCGTGATTCCGCAGGCGCTTGTGGATCTCGAGGTTGTGCACGAGGGACTGACGGAACTACGAGTGGTCGACAGCATGCACACGCGGAAAGCGCAGATGGCAGAGCTTTCGGACGGGTTTATCGCGATGCCCGGCGGGATTGGGACGCTGGAGGAGATCTTTGAGGTCTGGACTTGGACGCAGATTGGAACTCATGCGAAGCCGTGCGCGCTGTTCAACGTGGAGGGGTTTTATGATCCGCTGCTGGGGTTCTTGGATCATGTGGTGGAAGAGCGGTTCCTGCGACAGGTCCATCGCGATGTGTTGCTGGTGGAGCGGGAGCCGGAGAAGCTGCTCGACATGGTTGTCGCGTATCGGATGCCGCAGGAGGCGAAATGGGACAGCAGCAAGCACTTGAACTGATAGACGGAGGACTGGGCAAAATCTGTACCATACATTTGTAATATTTGCGATAGAAGAGCGCTGCTTAATAGAATAGTCGAACAAACTGCAAACAATAACTAATTTAAAGCTCAAATCTATCTAATCGGGAACCCTTACCCGTGCCCCTTCGTCGCGTCGCCGCACTACGCGTAGGATCGCGTCTTCGTCCCTTTCTCTCTTCACCAAACGCGGACAAGCTAGACAGAGCCACAAAGATGCCCGCGCCAACAGCCGAAGTCGAGAGTAAGTTATTGCTTTACAGAAGCATGTTTGTAAAAAGCAACACACTGACGAATTTAGTGGACGAGCAAGACCGGATTGCGGAGGAAAATATGGTGGGAGAAAAGATCATAAACGAGGAGTACAAGATTTGGAAAAAGAACTCTCCGTTCTTGTATGATCTTGTGATTTCTTCTGCCCTGGAGTGGCCTACGTTGACGATGCAGTGGTTTCCGGATAAAGAGACGTGAGTAGGCAAAATTGAGTAGTATGATTGAGATGTATGAGCTGATGGGACTAGGCACGCGGGAAAGGGATATTCGACGCATCGACTGCTTCTGGGTACGCATACTTCCGGGTATGATCAGAACTATTTGCAAATTGCACATGTGAATCTTCCGAATATGGATGAAGGTTTAGATCTGCGGCAGTACGACGAGGAGAAGGAGGAGCTTGGAGGACATTCGGCTTCAGAGTCGCGGATCAGTATCAACCAGCGCATTGTGCACGATGGAGAGGTTAACCGTGCTCGCTATATGCCTCAGAATCCAGACATGATCGCGACAATGAGTGTTTCTGGTGACGTTCTTGTGTTTGATCGTACAAAGCATCCGTTGCAGCCCACGGGCGCGTGCAGACCCGAGATGCGATTGGTGGGACATACCAAGGAAGGATATGGACTTTCGTGGAACGCACATAAGCAGGGTAGCTTGCTGACGGGATCTGAAGACACGACCGTTGCGCTGTGGGATGTGACACAGTATTCGCGGACGGGCCGGGGACTGACGCCGGAATTGTATCGCTCGCATACGGCGATTGTGAATGACGTGGCGTGGCATGCGCATCATGATAGCCTGTTTGGATCGGTATCTGATGATCTGACGTTGCAGATTCATGACACGCGGTCTACTACGGGCCAGGCGGTGCAGAGGGTTCAGGCTCATACCGAGGCTGTGAACGCACTGGCATTCAACCCAGCCTCTGAGTACATTCTGGCGACGGCTTCAGCCGACAAGACTATTGCGCTATGGGATTTGCGTAAGCTGTCTGTATGCCTTCATTCGCTTCAAGGCCACAGCGAGGAAGTTACGGGTATAGAATGGTCGCCGCACGACGAGACAGTGCTTGCGTCGTCCTCGCATGACCGGCGCGTGATTGTCTGGGATGTGGCTCGGATTGGACAGGAACAGACGCCGGAAGATGCAGAGGACGGGCCTGCAGAGCTTTTATTTGTGCATGGCGGACATACGAACCGGATTAGTGAATTTTCGTGGAGCCCGACAGTGCCATGGGTTATTGCGAGTGCTGCGGAGGATAACTTGGTGCAGGTGTGGAAGGCAGCGGACGCGATTGTGGGAGTGGACGAGCGAGAGGTGGAAGTGGAGTAGTCTCGCTTCTAGTGCTCCACTTATGTACTATTATTATTATCATTGATCGCAATATGAGCTGTACTATTTTGTTTGAAATGTTGAATCAAAAAATACGAAGATAAACAGCAATTAATCCTTCTTAGAACAACAAATATCCAAACTCTCATCAAGAGCAGGCTGTCCCCAGCCTTTCATCCATTCAGAGTTCAAAACCTGCAGCGCAGTCGCCCTGTCTCCCGGTCGGTATTCCAGCATTGGACGAAGCATCGCCTCAAACGCTCTTCTCTCGCTCTCCGTCACAAGATCCACTCCCTCCTCGGCACGCGTATCCTGTATGCAAAAGTTAAACATCAGGTCCCATTTGCTGCCTTCACCATCGTCCCAATCACCCTTATCTGGCACGGAGAACCGTTCTCCGCGCTCGTAAAACCACTTCGCTTTCTCGGGCCACTTTGCCCACCACTCGGGAGGCAATATGCCGAGAAGGTCAACTTGAATCGCTGTGATTTTATCAGAGTTCATATCGGCGAACAACCAGCTCGGGCCATAGATCTCCCATATAGTACAGGCAAGACTCCAAATGTCCGAGGGAAACGCAACAGGATAGTCAGCGAATCGAGTCTCGGGTGGTAGAAGGTGGGGCTTGGTATTCAGTGTAAACCTGGTCGTCTTATACGGGTCGAATGCCTCTCCGAAATCGCTCAAAAGGATTCGCTCTTGTCCAAGTTTAATGGCTTCGCGCGCAGCAACAAACTCGCAAGGAGCGTAGACATGAGTAGGTACCCCGCTTTCTACTGGCTTACCATCGGTGCGAACAACAAGCTCCGGCGTTGGCTCTCCAAATTTCTCATATAATTCTGACGTCGACCATCGGTCAATAGATTCAGGAAAAGAAAGCAGGATGTTTTCAGTGCAGAGATCTTTCATTAAATCGAGTCAGCTAAGTCATCTAAGTTAAATATACTGACTACTGTATGGGTCGCTTACCGCCGTGAACAATATTTTTACTGTGCATAAAGACCACCGCGTGAACGAGCTGAGCAATAATAGAATTAGCGACCTTGGGTTGGAGTTCCGCGGTATTTTTGGCCACGGCCAGATTTATCTGTGCGAACGGAGTGACAATACACTTATGTGTCCCATTGGGACCAGAAACCCAGAATTCATCAATGACAGGACAGATGTATTCTCTACCCAGGGCAGCGGGTGGGCTTGTCAAAAAACGCTGAAGTCTTGTCTCGTCTGTGGTAGAGCTGGTTTTCGCAATGTTGACCTTCACTGCCACTAATTTCTTTCTTTTTAAATCACGGGCAAGCCATACGGTCGAATGATCCCCCCATCCAAGCTTGTGAACTATTCGATAACGGCCATGATTTAGTTTATCACATATCTCCAGAGGATGATAACCGCCGGGACCGTAGCCACAGGGACCGTAGCCACACATATCTTCCACATTATCAATTAAGTCGAATTTGTTTCTCAAGGCGAGCCATGGCCGGAAATCCTTGGCCTCCGTTGTATCGCAGTCCGAATCATCTGCTTTCAAAGAAATATGAGTAGAGAATGACAGAGCACTCTGAATACGACTCTGGTGCCAAACAAATGTGCCCGCCTGCCTCTGTATCCATCGGGTATTGGCACGAATACACGCAAACATCTCTGAATAAGAATAAAGCCTTAGCTAACTGGTTAAATATTTTGTCTAAACGATCCACTTTAGCACTTTCAACGTTGCCACTTTTCAGTCTGAAGTCAGTAAGTCACCGCTGTTCTGATGTGGTGAGTGCTACTGGTACAGGTGATGTGACAGAATGACAATGTAAGTCTAGGGTCTCCCAAACCCCGGGACGTTCTGGGGTCCACCAGAATTGGAATTTGGAACGAGGTTTGAGAGGCCGGAACTGAATTACTGAAACTACCAGAAATTCGGAAATCGGAATTGATTTTAAACGGTGGTTGAGGGCAACTAAAGCGTTGAGAGATGATTCCTGGAACTGTGACGTGAAGTAAGTCCTACTCAGCTAACCCAAACGGGAAGTACCAAAGCAACGTGGTTTTAAGTGAGCAAGTGCTTTCAAGCGAGCGGCGCCCTCCACCTTACAATGCGTCTCTAGTCAATTTCGAACACATTTTCTCGACAATCACACATAGCTGCTATTTCAGAAGAATACAATTTGGTTCTAGCTCTTGAGTCTATGCTACGGTATTGTTACCAGCTGAGTACCAGGGTTGGTAGTTTACAGGGACATGTATATAGACCGAACACAAGAATGCAATATGTACAGTAGTTAACTACTCGAGACATTCGCCGAGTGTTTTATGCGAAGTTTTGATGTTTGACTCCATCAACCGCGGCCAATTCGGCCAAAAAGCCGCGAACGGCCAGTAAGCTGCAAACACCACTTTCCCAAGCACGAGCGCCAGCGGGACCGGCCCGTATTCACGAGAGTCGAGCGACGCGGCCGCGTTGTCGCCGAGCAGCCAAACGTGGCCCGCCGGCACGCGAACATAGGAGCCCGTCCGGCCGCCGCGATCCGGCGCAATTTGGCGTAGTGTATCTGGATCCAGCAGCGCTGCGTCGGTCTCGTCGTGTGCAACAAAGCGCGGCATCGCGTTTGAGAAGACGATGTCGCCGGGCAACGCAGCGACGCGCTTGCACACGCGCGTTCTGTCGTCCGTCGGTTTCATTGCGACCACGACGTCGCCGACTTGCAGTCCGCGACCACGCGAATGCCGTAGCTTGTCCACGCAGACGTGGTCATTAAACGAACGCAGCGTCGGTAGCATCGACAAGCCGCCAGACAACGAAAACTCAAACACGTCCGTCTGCAGAAGATGCACCGCGGCCACGATCCGCAACACAACTCCGGCAGAGTGTGCCAGTTTAGCGATGCCCGATTGCATGCGACTGTACTATGAAGGGTTCAAATTTGAGCTCACCAAAGAGTGAATTGGAACTGTGAGTTCTTGAAGTTGGAGTTGGGACTTTCTCGGGAACTTTCATCAGGGTAACTCAGCCTAGCGGTAAAGCACTGCTTTGCTTGCGTCTCGTGCTATCGAGCTCAACAGGATGCCTATTAATTATGCGATTGCTGCGGCCGTGTGCTTACTGCTTAGTGCTTTGTTTGGCTTTGCTCGGTGAATCGTGATGCCCGCCGATGGAGTCTGATGGATCATGGAGAGACTCACGCGTGCTTGACCTTGCGCCGCGAGAAGCATCTCAAGTCGAGTGGACAATGCGACTTCGCAACTTGTATTGTGGAAGTAGAGTAGTTTTACTTCTAGTACTCCACTTATGTACTATCACTGTTATTATTGATCGCAATATGAGCTGCATTGTTTTGTTTGAAGTTAAAGGAAAAAATACGAAGGTATACAGCAATTAGTGCTCCTCTTAGAACGGCGAATCTCCAAACTCTCATCAAGAGCAGGCTGTCCCCAGCCTTTCATCCATTCAGAGTCCAAAACCTGCTGTGCAGTCACCCTGTCTCCCGGTCGGTATTCCAGCATTGGACGAAGCATAGCCTCAAACGCCCTTCTCTCGCTCTCCGTCACAAGATCCACTCCATTCTCGGCGCGCGGCCTCTGTATGCAAAAGTTAAACATCAGGTCCCATTTGCTGCCTTCACCATCGTCCCAATCACCCTTATCTGGCACGGAGAACCGTTCTCCGCGCTCGTAAAACCACTTCGCTTTCTCGGGCCACTTTGCCCACCACTCGGGAGGCAATATGCCGAGAAGGTCAACTTGAATCGCTGTGATTTCATCAGAGTGCATATCGCTGAACAAACAGCTCTCGCCATAAATCTCCCATATAGTACAGGCCAGACTCCAAATGTCCGAGGGAAACGCAACAGGATCGTCAGAGAATCGAGCCTCGGGTGGTAGAAAGCGGGGCTTAGAATTTAGTGAAAACCTGGTTGTCTTATACGGGTTAAATGCCTCTCCAAAATCGCTCAAAAGGATTCGCTCTTGTCCAAGTTTGATGTCTTCGCACATAACACCGAACTCGCAAGGAACGTAGACATGAGTAGGTACCCCTCTTGGTACTGGCTTACCATCGGTGCGAACAACAACCTCTGGCTTTGGCTCTCCGTATTTCTCATAGAATTCTGATGTGGAACACCGGCCAAGAGATTCAGGAAAAGAAAGCAGGATGTTTTTAGTGCTGAGATCTTACATTCAAACGAGTCAGCAAAGTCATATAAGCTAAACATATATGGTATGGCTCGCTTACCGCCGTGAACAATGTTTTTACTCTGCATAAAAGCCACCGCGTGAACGAGCTGAGCAATAATTGAATTGGCGACCTTAGGTTGGAATTCCGAGTCCTCCTTGGCCTTTGCCAGATTTATCTGTGCGAACGGAGTGACAATACACTTATGTGTTCCATTAGGACCAGAAACCCAGAATTCGTCAATGACAGGACAAATATATTTTCTACCCGGGGCAGCGGGTGGGCTTGTCAAAAAACGCTGAAGTCTTGTCTCGTCTGTGGTAGCGCTGGTTTTCGCAATGTTGACCTTCACTGCCACTAATTTATTTCTTTGTAAGTGGCGGGCAAGCCACACGGTCGAATACCCTCCCCATCCAAGCTTGTGAACTATTCGATAACGGCCGCCATTTAGGATATCACCTATTTTCAGAGGATGATAACCGCCGGGACAGTAACCGGACAGGCCTTCCACATCATCAATTAACACGATTCCGCTTTCTAAAGTGAGCGACCGCCGGACTTCATTGGACTCCGTTGTATCGTAGCCCAAAGCATCTGCTTTCAAAGAGGTACGCGTAGAAAATGACAGAGAGTTTTGGATACGGCTCTGGTGCCAGAAAAATGTACCCGCCTGCCTCTCGATCCGTCGGGTATTGACACGAATACGCGCAAACATCTCTCCACTCTTGACGCAGCCTGCCAATCTCCAACGGCAACGGGGATATATAAACTAGTAACACGTAACCACTGAGTCACTGACTAGGGAGCTTCGGCGCCGCGGCGCGTATCCTTTTTAGTGCAAATCTTGAAGAATTGCTTTAATATAGCGTGAAGAGGTGACCACTTGAAAATGGTGGAAGATCAGCTGAATAATACTAAGTTTGAAGACACGTGACTTGAAGATAGCGCAATTCGTCGACATCTGGAAATTTGACAAAGAATACCGGAGCAGCGTGTGATGGTTGCGATGGCGAGTGCCAGTGCGAGTGCCCCGGAGGACAGTCAGAGCCAGGAAAAGCACTTCTACGAGCTGTGCGAGGCGTGCCGGCGCGGCGACGTGGAGGCAGTGGAGGGCCTCGTGGACGGCTTCGCGGTCGACGTCAACCAGACGGACGCGTTCGACTGCACGCCGCTGGTGCTGGCCTCGCTGTGCGGCCATGAGAACGTGGTGCGCTACTTGCTCGAGCACGGCGCCGTCTGCGACCGCGACACCTTCCAGGGCGAGCGCTGTCTTTACGGCGCGCTGACCGACGCCATCCGCGCGCTGCTGCTTCGCTTCGACGTCGCCCGCGCCGTCGACCCCGTCCAGCCCTTCGCGGCCCATCTCGCCCGCCTGCTCGACGGCGACACCGCCGACCTGACCGCCGACGTGCTTCTCGGCGACGCGAACCTGCACCGCTTCCTACTCTCTGCGCGCTCGCCGACCCTGCGCACCGCGCTCGCGTCGCGCTTCGCCTCGCGCCGCCGCGTCTCGCTGGCCGCCAATATCGACCGCAAAGCGCTAACTCTCGCCGTGCGCCACGTCTACGCCGCGGACCCCTCGCAGGCGGTTGCGTCGCTGGACCCGAAACAGCTCGCTGTGGCCGTCGCGACCGCCAGAACGCTGCGTCTTGACGATCTCGTCGCCGCGCTGCCCGCTCTCGCGGACCAGTCAGTTCGCCGCCGCCGCGAGCTGCGCGCTCAATTGGCTCGAGGTGCACAGGCTGACCTCGAGCGGTTTGTTCTCCAAGACGTCCTGGCAGCAGCTGCACATACCCCAGGCCAGCTGCTGCCCGAACGCGGCGCTGACGTCTGGCTGCGAGCCGACGACCCCGACGTGACCGAGTCTCCGGATGCCTCTGACCAGTCCGACACGTCGATTTCAAGTCTATCCTACTTTCCAGCTCACCGGGCCATGCTCGTCCGCTCTGACTACTTCGCCACCCTCTTCTCCTCGCCCTTTGCCGAGGCGGCCGCTTACTCATCCGAGCCTTCGTCATCCCCCGCCATCGACATCCCAGTCGTCTCCCTCCCAGCTTCTCCCGCCGTTACCCGCCTCGTCCTCACATACCTTTACTGCGACCGCGTCGACGTACCTGGCCCGCTCGCCCTGGATCTTCTCTACACAGCCGACCTCCTCCTCCTCGATAAACTCAAGACCCTCGCTGCCATCGCCCTCGCCGATGTCCCGGAGTCCCACGGCTCAAAACACACCCCGCCCCCACTCCACGCAGACATCTACGACATCCTCCGCGCCGGCTGGGCCACTCGCGTCGACCGCCTCGAGCGTTTTGCCGCAAAGCATTTTGCAGACTATCTCCCGCATTTCGTCGCTGACCCCGCATTTGCAGACATCGTCCTTGAGTCTGCGCACCGCATCCGGTCACGAGATGAAACTGACACAATCGAGCTGATTGACGACGTCCGCTTCTACTTAGCTCAGAAGTTTGGAATCCTGCGAGACGAACCAGACGACCAGCTGGACGAGCATGGGAAGGTGTGCGAGCAGCCGTGGCGCAAAATCACCGTCTATGAACGCCAGTACAATCTTCAGCTCGACCTCATCGACGGCCTCCTTGAGCGCCTAGACTTAGATGCTTAATCTCAAATAAAGATAAAAAATCAATAAATTAATGTACAAACAAACAAAACCAATCAAATAATATATACAAAACAACCTAACCCGACAACTCTGCCACCTCCGCAAAATACTGCCGTAGCACCAGCGCCAGCACCGACGGCAGCTCGGCAATATTCCGCACAATCACGTAAAACTCAAACGGGAACGAACTCAGGTACTTGACCACCTTCAGCTTCATTGTCCCATCCTCTGCCGTCTCATATGTCACCTGGCTCAGATCCAAAATCGACGACGACGACGACGCCTTGGATTCCCCGGTCGAAGCAGTCGGAGCCTCCTTCGTCAGACCGTCGACAATGATGAACACAAGCATGATCTTCAGCTCTCGTGCACGTCGCACCTCTTGCGCGAGCTTCGCGTGATCTTCACACAGTCCGTCCGAAATAATTAACTCGAGTTGCCACATATCTCCCTTTGCGTCCATTCGAGCCTCTTCAAACAGTGTAATCGACCGATCAACTAGCGCATGCATGTCCGTTCGCGTTTGAGTGAATCCGAACCACTGAAACGCACCCGCTCCAGCTTCTGACGTGAACGGCTTCTGGAACGCATGTACGACTTCCGCTTGTTCTCCGAATCGCACAATCGAGATCTGTCCCGCTTCGAGTCTCTCCAATGCTTTCGATACAAGCGTCAATGTATCGAATGCAAGCCCAACACTCTGCGACTCACTCATCGACTTCGAATCGTCAAGCGAAACCATAATCTGATATTCTCGCTTGCTCGGTTTTGTTCGCCGAAGCCAGATCTTGTCTTTCTTGAACTCACTCGCAATATACGGAATGATCCGTTTCATGTTCAGTCTCTTTCCTGTCCGGAAATCTCCTCGCAGCTTCGTTGACTGCGTCGGTTCCAGAATCAACCGAAGTTGCTCGCAAAGCGCATTGGACAGATCTGCAGTCGCCCTTTCATGAGCTTGCCACAAATCTCGCGCTTCCTCGAGCGTACGATAAGCAACGTCTTTGTCCGTCGACACGTGCATCGCAGCCGTCTCTGGTGCCTCGTCGTCTTCGTCAGCGCCTTCTTCGCCGTCAATCATGTTGAAATCCGTGTCGTCTTCAGTCTTACGCTCAACACGTTTTCCAATTAAACCTCCAGCAACTGCAGTACGCTGATTTGGCTCTTCTGCGGCACGTTCTCCGGTTTCATCTTCTTCCTTATCGACTTCAATCTCTTCAACAGGCGCAGCTGCGTCATCTTCGTCATCAACAGCCATTTCATCATCAATGTTCTGCTGCTGCTCCCGAGATGCAGCCCCAAGTGCTTGTGTATCATAGCTCGGATCGCTTTCATCTACATGTCGATAATTCTCAGATTGCTAACACAGTTAGTATCAATCATCCACAGTTATCTATCAGGTAAAACTCACCTCTTGTGCATCAGAATTCTCACGATCTTGTGCTTCCGCATCAGCCTCTTCAATATCTTTCTTCGTTCGATGCCATTCTTCTTTGGAATCGCCCATTTGCCTCTGTGACTTCTCTTCTCCATTCCTCTCTGCATCATTCTCGCTCGAATTCACATCCTGCGTCGGCTCATCCTTCGATGCAGCTCCGCCTTCTTTCGATGCAGATTCCTCTGTCGCTTCAGCTGCATCGGCGTCTTCACCCGTATCTTTCGTGCCATCTGCCGCGCCCTTTGAACCTGCTTCGGTTTCTTCAACCTCTGTAGCTTCTTCAGGGCCATGCATGCCTTCGCTCTGTGAAATCGTCTTATCTTCTTCTTTCTCCGCTTCTTCTGCCTCTGCTGCTGCAGCGACCTCCTTATCTGCTGCATCAGCCGCCGCCTCTTCATCAACCTCACCTCCAGCCTCTTCATCACCCTCATCACTTCCATCGCCTTCATCTTCATCTTCCTTCTCTTCTCCATCTCCGCCTTCCACCTCGCCTTCCGGTTTTTCATTCTCTTCTAATAACTCGTTAGTCCATATCCCTGGCAAATGGCCGTCCAAATTAACTCACCAGTACCATCCACATCCATCTCTTCCTGCTGCTCATCCAGATCAGGTATTTTTTCGGTGCTATCATCTTCCATTTTCTCTTCCGGGTTTGGCATCTCGTCAATATCCATAGGGCCATCCAAAGGATCCGTATCATCCGGCAAGTCGTCATCCTTGCCTTCATCGTCATCCTTCATCTCGCCATCTTCATCGTCAAGGTTCAAATCTTCCGGTAAATCAAGCGCGTCACCTTCTGGAGCAGTCTTATCCATGTCACGGCCGCTGTCATCTTGCACCGCATCATCCTGGTCCATTGCACCTTCTTCTTCTTCGTCTTCGCCTTCTTCTCCGCTCATTTCTTCTTTCTGATCATCGCCGGCCGGATTCTCTTGCTCCTTCTCATTCGTCTTCGCGGAGAGATCGTCCGTAGTTGTAGTGTCCTGAAGTTGCTGTTCCGTATTCTCCTCATTTGATTTATCATCCGGCGCATCATCGTTCCACATTTTTTCATCAACCGTCGATGGATCGAGATCATCCACCTCCCCAACTTCTTCATCCAATTCCTCATTCGATTCTTCGCCATCGCTTCCTTCTTCCTTTTCTTCATCTCCCTCAACACTCTCAAGGTCTCCTTCCATATCTCCCTCCATATCGACTGCATTATCCTTATCTTCATTCTCATCTCCTTCATCTTTTTCTTTCTTCTCATTCGGTTCATTCGCCAGATCAGTCAGATCTTCTTCCTCGCCGACCGTATTGCTCACATTTTGCTCTCCATCTCCATCTCCAAGACCAGTTCCCGCCTGAGCAGCGGACGAATCCTCTTCTTCACTTGGATCTTGAGGTGAACAATATCCAGCCGTCGCGACCGCTTGAAATGACTTCATAAGCATCAATCCAGCCTTGCTTGTTTCGTTCAGCTCATTGACAAACTTCTCAATCACTCGTCTGCAAAGGTCCCTGTACTCCCTAACAAACGGCTCTGCCAGCGCAAATAATGCGCCCGAGACTCCAGACGCAATACTTCTGTCGACCCGATTCAACTGTCTTAAACATTCCTCAACAGACTTCATTACTTCATTCGTATGCAACGAGTTCAGCGCCTTTGATGTTCTTTGCGCAGAAAGCTGAAGCCAGTTATCCTGTTCATCTGTAATCGGTACTGCCATTATCTGCCGAATATTTTGCACCACGACAAGAACAGAATCCGAAAGTCCTCTCAGTGCAAGCTCAAGCTGTTCCGTAGCCGAAACATCAGTCTCTCGAGGATGGCTGCCCTTAAATAATGACACAAACTCATCAGCCATAAACCTCTTCACACTATGCACGATATATCCGTATTCTCCGCGCGTAGAGAAAACTTCTGAAAGCTCAGCATCACAAGACTGTAAAAACTTTTCAATTTCGGATAACAGCTCAGCGACTGGTGTAGTCACTACGCAAGCCGTGAACGGAACCGCGAGAGAATCGAGACGCGCCGCAAACGCAATCATCAAGTCTTTACTTCGTGCAAAGCAGGTGCTCACGTCACGGTCTGTATCTCCCGAAATCTGAGCGTGCGCATAGCTGGCAGTTTGTCCCATTCCCAGAGCCGCAGCACATAACTTCAGTGTGTTCGAAAGTAATGGTAAGCCCTCATTTCCGCGCAAATCTAAATCGTGCAACGGAGAACTTTCAGTCACTGTCGCGAATGCAGAAAATTCGTCGCACACAACATCGAGCCTCGAAATCGATGAAATAACAGCCGCAATACTGTTCCGTTGAGATGT
Source organism: Myxozyma monticola (assembly GCA_030568405.1). NCBI lineage: Eukaryota > Fungi > Ascomycota > Lipomycetes > Lipomycetales > Lipomycetaceae > Myxozyma > Myxozyma monticola. Next base: position 72,909 of record JAJLTV010000028.1, read on the forward strand.
CAGCAAGAATAGTAAGTTCTCGGCAATTCCAAGACCGCGCTGGATCTGTGACGGCGTTATCTCGTCGGAATGATTCGTCAGGCATGAACGCACTCTTGGCATAAACTCGAGCACGCGGAAATACCAATCCACGGACCTGCTGGGAAGGAGATATCCGTCCAGCACCGTCACTTGACTGACGATCTTAACTACCGTGTCCTGCTTCTCTTGCACGTCTGTTCGAACCCGGAATCGAAGACCGATGCGCTTTAACTCTGTCAATGTCTCGCTGAGAAGCTTTGTCTTTCGTGATTTGAGGAACTGCACGGCCTGCTTCGTATCCTTGTTCAAGACTGATGGCGTATCCCTTCGTAATTGATTCATCTCCTCAATCAGTTCAGCGGCGTAAGCGACAAGCGATGGAGTTTCGGCTGCTAAACTCTCGGCGGTGTACTTTCGAATCCGCTTTACAGTTGGTACGTTATCACGAAGTCTCTCCGGTCGCGACTCCCAGCTAGTCGGCAACTGCTCGGCACAGATCCCAACTGACTTCGCAAACAGGTCCAGCTCACGCACGTCTTCAGTTGAAGCAACTGCTTCCGCATCCACGCGGGAGAGCTCCTTCGCGCTAATCTCGCCCAGTCCGTTGTCCAGAATCTGACGCACGGGTTGCTCCAAAACTGCCCTGAACTTGCGAATCGACTTGTAGAGCTTATGATGCGATCTCCTTGCACTCTCTTTCAAAGCCACATAATTCGTATCCTTCCAGCTTGCGAGAAGAACAGTCTCCGAAACTTCCTTCTCCATGACCTTCCTCTGACTCGCAACTGAATCCTTCACAATTTGCAAAAATTGAGAATAGAGACGATCTATTCCGCGTAATGCAACAGCGACTCTGCCAAGGCCGGAAAATTCAGACTCGAAAGTAAACGCATACTGCGAAAACGCTCGTAGCAGACTCAGCCGGATTTCAAATTGACCCTTCGACGAGCTTCCGACGAATGAAGTAATCGCCTGCACCAGCTCCAGTAAATGACTGTCTAAGTTCTCGTCATCCTCGCAAATGCGAATCGGAATCGCGATAACATTCTCATACAGATAAAAGAACCACTCAGACGCGTTACTCTCAATGGATCCCACTTCGATGTCAAATAATGTAGCCCAAGTAGAGAGCTCGAGCTGTCGCCATTCGATAATCAGCTTGTTCAGAATATCAATATGATCCATCACCGAAAATTCGCGACTGGCGACTTTCTGCCACTCATGAAGTGTTCCAAGCTGCTTTTCGACGAAAGTGAGTAATTTTGCAACTGGCGTCGTTGTCGGAAGTCCCAGTACTTCATCGCATTGTCGAAGGCAGTCCATCAATGTTTCATTCTCAGGCCAGCGCTCAGAGAGCTGCAATATACGAGTTCGAAGCGCAAGAGAAATAGTCACAGCTTTCTCGCTCTCCACGACGCTGCTACTGTTATAAAAGTTGAATTTCTTGTCTGATGAAGAGACGTTGCTCATGACCTGTGACATCTCAACAATTATCGCAGGTAACAGCTGAAGAACATTGCGATCTCTAGAACTCAGTTTCGTATTTGCGGCTAATTCATTGATCAACAACAACGACTGATGATACACCGACTCCACTGTGGGGAATTTTTGCGATTCGCCAAAGAGCGACAAGAAGACGGCGCAAGCCTCAGACTCAAATCCTGAACTAGCAGATTTTTCATCGGACTTTTCAATTGAAAGCACTTCATCATAATCCGGGAACATCTTCTTGAATTCCTGGTCGTCTTCTTCATCGTCGTTGGCTTTGTAAATCGTAGTCTTTGCCAATTTCTCTGTCTCCAATCGATTTTTGTTAAGCGACCACGTGTAATAGAGTTGCTTCAGTACACCGCTCATGCCTGATAGCATTGTATCATCATGTGCTCCTAAATGAAGCCGGCGAATCTGCAACCACCGCATTAAGCAGACCAGCAATTTTCCGGTGGCGGCTTGTGACAAATCAAGTTCTTTAATAAGAGATTGCACCTCCGGCAAGATACCTTGAGAACGTTGGCGCATGAGAACAGACCCATCAATAGTCCACAGTAGTCTATCCATCTCCAGACCAGTTGAAGATCGTCGAGCGTTTGAAACAAGTTCCACGCCCAGTTTCAAGAAATAAGTGAAATCAGCTACTGAGTCACACAAATCAGAGTAATAGAAGAACTGGGTCTTTAGACGTCGTAAAAATTGCGACGAATTTCTTTGAAAAACGCTGGCTACTGCTTGAGACTGAGCGGAATCCGAATTGATCTCTTCAAGTAGCTTTTCCATGGCGCCATCAAGAATAGAAGATTGCGAAAATCGGATCATTTCTTGAAATAACGCTCGAGATTGTGAAACTTCTGGCCGGAAGCATGCGGGTTCGGTCGCAGACTCTGCAAGTGCAAGTAGTTTTTCTTCAATTGACTTGGCTCGTAAGCTCGCTGAGTCCCCGATAAACACATTATCCACCGTCTTGATCGCATTAAGTTTCAATGAAAGATCTGTTCTCTGCCTTTCCAGCAAGAATGCCTCGACGTAAGGTTTGATCGCTGGATCATGCGGCACATTTGGAATGTACAACTGAAGCATTGCAGCGCCGTAATGTACCAGGAACTGTCCCACACGTAACTCCGAGTCAAGACCGGGGCTCAAAATTATTTCACGAGCTTCTTGAAGAACTGGCATCAGATCCAGGACCTGGGGGGCATTTCTCTCAAATTCTGGTAGTAGCACCTGCAGCTTGTCGTTAAACTGCTCGTCTGGGGCTGATAAATTCAAAAACAGCTCATCAACTGCAGATTTTTCAGAGTCGGGAACGTGGATTTCAAGAACCTATTCAAACGTTAATAAAACCATGCGTCGATCACCATTACAAAAATAACCGTACCATTTGCATATGCTCAAGGACACCAATTAGCAGCCACTGCAGCTTACTGCCAGTCATGGCCTGTGAATTCTCTGTCATGGACTTCCCGTACATAGCCAGTTCTCGCCGGATCTCGCCAATATCCCAAATGCGTCCATACTCCGCAGAATTCCTAAGCGTAGATTAGCACGCATTCCACTGAATACACCAAAGTTGCACATACAGTTTCGCAATCAAATCAACAGCCACTTCTCCATCAAACATATCCGCTGTAGACAATGGAGAGTCTTCAGCTGCAAACATCATCCGTAAGAATATCAAAACATTTGGTGCTGCATGTTGTTAGAACTTGAGACTCCGGTAAAGAAAAACTAAGCTCCGCTTACCATCCGATCTTTCATATCTCTCTTTCTCAAAGAGTAAATCCAAGCTAATTCCAGAATAGTTCATCATGTTCACATCCAACTCACAGCTTCCGATTGCCTGTGAAGAAAATGTGAGCAAGCTTCAATCATCAAGTCAATGAATGAGTTTGTGCTTACCTTTTTGGAGACCATTTCATATAGCCACCTACTTGCCAGAAGGTGACCCATAACGCCAAACCACCTAGACTTGTTCCCATTGCCCAAAACCGCTTTGTCCATGCTCGCGATATACTCTGCAACCTCCGTCTCCAGAACCTAATATTGTCAGATACAGCCGCGCAAAGGAAATCTCAGAATAAAACTCACCTCAACGTTTGCCTCTTTCCCATTCAATACCGAACCCAAAGCGGTCGCTATATGCTCTTGCACCGCAAGAACCCCACCTGAAATTTCTGTAAAACGTCAGTCTGACATCGTCTAGAACATGTATCATAGTAGCGTACCCAAATCCACCAATCCGGAAACTCCATCCAGTTTCTTCGCTAGCATCGACAGAGTCATATATTGTTCCAGAAGCGGTAGCGTGATTGGCACTGCTGCTCGCATGCGAGACCAAATCAAATCCATTGACCGTCCTGTAAACAGAGTTATTCTGCTACTGAAGGATTCAATCGAGCTCGTCCATTCCAACCATGATGTGGAGGTAGTAACGTGCAGATCTTGTGCCGCAACAACTGACGCTTCTTCTTCTAGAAGATCACGATAAATTCCAAATTGACTCTCGTCGACGTCCGATCCACTCGTGAACTCGACCAGCCCTTGTAAGATTGCCAAAACCCTGAGAAGGCTCTGTGAGAGATCCTATAAGGGGTTAGCTCAAATTCTTCCCTGTTCAAAACATAAGAGATTGCGCTCACAATTCCTAAATTCCGCAAATCGTCCCCACTGAAGACTGAGTGCAGCATCAAGTAAGTCGCATTGATCATGTTGAACACATGCGCATCTGCGTTTTTTATTGCTGATTTCCGAAGAATCGCAGCGGCTGACTTTTCCAAATAATTCAGTACATTGGCTCTTGAATTTTTTGCTCTGTTAGAAATTGAAGCTAGAGAGCTCGTCAACGCAATCAGAGCAAATATAGCATCATAACTAGCCTCCATGGCAACATATGCGTCAGAGGATAATCCGCGGGAGAAATACTTCAGTGCATGAGGATTGGACAAAGGAGAGAATGCCTGTAGCTGTTAGCGTTTGAAATAACCACAAGTTCCGCAAAAATCTCACCTGATATTCCCCAAATGTCTCCACGTCTGTACTACTGTACATGTCCGCAATTTCAGATGCAAAATTAAACTTCGCGAACTCAGAAATCGTTGCTGCAACAACTTCAGAAAGCGCCAGCTCGCTCTTGGAATATAATTTCACTGACTTCAGAGCTTTCGCCCACCTCACGACAGATCTTTGGCTTGACATTGGCAGGTAATCGATAGCAGCCAGAGCAAGGCGATATTCGGACAAAGGCGAAGCTGAATCTATCTTGATCGAGTCTAGAAGCCCGTATACTCTCATCGCCGCATTTCGAGCAGAAAGATCATTTATGAGATGAATCTTCAATTTCGCCTGCTTCTCAAGAGAAAGTTTGTCAATTTCAACTGCCATGTCCTCAGATTCCTGTCGTAGGCTGTTGTCATAACTATTCGAGGAGAATAAAACCTGCGCATCCCACGTTGAAGCCCGTGATTTTAGATCTTCCAAAAAAATTTCAATTCCTCTGTTCCTCATGGCTCGCGATAAATCGCCATTACGCGGGTCCACCGTCAGAAAAAGTCGGAAATTGGGATGGGGGGTCACAATTTTAAGCTTTCCGTTATCCAGACCGCGCTCGTTGATCGCAAGAACACCATTCGGCTCCAGCAGCGAGTTCAATCTGTCCAGTACTGCGGGTCCGCACAGATTGGCGTTATCTAGGACAAGCCATTTGCCATATTCCAATGCTCGCACCAAAATACCATCAAACCACTCAAACGAAGCAGCTCTCTTTTCTGAAATATTGATAACCTCTTGAAAATCGTCCAATTGTAAGATCAGTGCAGAGATGCGATCAGCAATCGCCGCCTTAGATGAAGGCCACAGCAGATGCAGGATTTTTGACGCGGTAGACAACTCATGAATAGAAGCTCCACTGAAGTCTCTGGACAAGTTAAAAAGCTGTAATACCAATGACTGATCAATCGCCAACTCCTGTTTCTCGGTAATTAGCAACAGCAGAGAGGTCGCCACGTCGTTGATAGCTAGCCATAACTTTGACGCCCGACGATGCAGATCAACTTGTTCAAAGCCACCAACAATATCCATACTATCAATATCACTGTTGATAGAGAACTCTTCTAAGTCCGCACCAACGAGACTAGCCAGAAGACGAATCAGACTGCTCTTTCCAGACTTTGCCGGGCCAACAATTATAGCAGGCCAAGACATAGTGACACAAGTCATTAAAGATTCAAGCGGTAGCATATTGCAGTGAAGTGGAACAAGTTTGTTATCCGGGAGGCCAAATTTGTCAAGCTGTGTCTGACGAAGCAGGATCGAATGTCCAACCTGAACGTACTTGTCGGATAAAACAAATTCGAGACTTCTAGACTTAACCGTCTCGCCAAAATGATTCTCAAATAGTTGGTCAACCGTACGACGGTCTTCTGCTGTTCGGAACCGCTGCTTGACGATAATATCAAGTAGCTCAACGGGCTCACACGTGTAATTTCTGCTGTCTGCGTATACTAGCAGCTGAAACCAACGTAATGTATCTCTCAAATTGAATTCCCAAGGAGATCCCGCACGCCCAAATGACCGCTTATTTGATAGCTCGTTGTCCAAAATAGAAATAAACTCCACAATTGACCGTGCCATGTTCTCGTTGATGCTTGGGAAAAGCTGACCCGTAATGAGCTTCAAGTCCAAAGGGGTCAAAAGATCAATGTAAACGACGGTAAATCGATTGATAAACGACTTTGGTAGCCCTTTACGACCACCGCCCTGGTAGTGGGGATTCTGCGCAGCAAATACCTTGAAATCCGGATGTTGAATAAACGTCCGATCGAGTTCGGGGATATAAGCTTCTCCTCGATGATCCAAACAGGCGTTCAAACCCTCTAGAACAGACTGCGACGCTAAATTCATTTCATCCAACAGAACCCAATGACCGTTACGCATCGCGTGAAGAAACGGGGCATCGCGCCACACAAATTCACCACTCTTAGCACCCTCGGCCGGCGAATCCGCTCCAAATAAGTCCATTAGATCAGTCTGGTCCGACAAATTAATACGAGTCAATTCAACGTTCGCCGCTGCCGCCAATGCAGTCATGATACTCGTCTTCCCTACACCCGGACTTCCTTCTAGCATGATTGGCTTTCTTAACTGCATTCCTCTGCTTATTCGCATAGCGTTAAAAGCAGTTGTCGGCGCTGAGAAACTGAACGGAACTGAATCAATCGCATGCTCGGTGTGGTGCCTCAAAATTTCGAATTCTCCAGCACGAATCCGGTCCTGAGACATCTCAACACTAACCGGGCTGGAATAAATCTGGCGAAGGTCGATCGATGCAATATTCGACAAATACTCCACGCAACGCATTCTCTCTCTTGCAAGAAGGTCTGCCGATTCTGCCAGATATGCAAAATTGTTGGTTCCCAACGTATCGACAAACACCATACAAGCTCCATGTAATAATCTCACCGAGTCATCCATGTCAGTAGTCAAGTTCACGAACGCAATCCACGCAAGAATATCTCGCAAAGAAACTATTGCCTTGCTTCCCAGAGCTGTGTTGTATGTCTCTGAAAACCACACTGAGAAAAGCACCATGGGCTGGCTGAAGAACTCTATATCTTTCTGATTCAATTTGGAGTTCACAATCTGATACACATCATCTAGATTTGTAACTGCCGGAACCCAGATCTCGGTGAACCGGTTACGCAAAGCAGGCGAGAGCTCTTTTTTACCATAATCACCGCTGGGGTTCATGGTAGCCAAAAACTGAAAGCCGTCAGCTGCTGTAATCGAGCTCTCATGCGATCCCTTCTCCGCCAGCAATATCGACCTCTCCGGCTCCAGAACACTGTTAAGCCGCTCTAGGACTGAATCGTCAGTCAGAGAAATCTCATCGAGAAGAAAGAAATCTCCTGATCTTAAAGCTCCAACTAGCGCGCCATCCTGCCACTCAAATAGAACATTCAGCTTGCTCCTTAAATCCTTCACGCGCTGTACACTGTCTGTGGACACTCTCGATTGAACTTCAGACGAGTCGAACAGCTGATTGAGCTGCTCCAGGCTCATATCATCTGAAGCTCGAGTATCAAGCGCGGCCCGAAGTTCTTCAGCAAGAGCTGCCTGTAAGTCCACTCGGTTGCGTAGCGGTCTTTGGGCACCAATGATATCACTCGCCTCGGTATTTTGATGAGCGTTGACAATATGAATTGACTTTCCATATACCTGGGCTAGAACTTGGCAAATTGACGTTTTACCACAGCCAGTTTCTCCAACAAGTAGCACTGGCTCATTGCACTTTAAAGCTTCGTTGACCAAAGCAAATAAACGACGCATGCTGTTATTCCAAACAATATCTGACAGTTCAGCTGTCGGTATGGCGTACGAGCTGTAAACGTCCGCAATGTCCAACTTGACTCTCATGACTTTTTCGATGACTTCCCTAACAATCTCCTGCTCCTCAGCGCTGCGCACACGCTCGGCTAGCAACAGATATCCATTTCGCGCTAGCTCTTCATAGCCCGTGGCATCGCGATTGGCCCAACGAAACAGATCACGTAACGTCGCAAAGCCATTTTTCTCAAATAATCTAGTGGACTGCCGGCGCATAGAAAGATCCTAGTAGCTTGTTAGAAACTCTGGCTATATAATTAGAACAACGGACATGCAAATAATAATACCTTATAGACTTGAACAATTCTCTTTGCATACGACGGAGGAATCTCGCATCGGCCCTTCAAAATGACCTCTAGCTCGTCTTCAGGGATGTCGTCAAAGTGAAGCTCCAAAAATCGATTACGAAACGCTCTGGACAGATTCTTTCGTCCACCGTAGAGACCTGGCGGGTTCTGCGTTGCGAATAGCAGAAAATGCGGGTGCGGTTTCACGACTTCTTGCGTCTCCGGGATAAAGATCTCGTGATTGTCGTCAAGAAGTCGGTTCAGCGCCTCCAGAACATCTGTAGGCGCTAAATTCAGCTCGTCTAACACTATCCAATGTCCCTTGCGAGCGGCCTCAACCAATACTCCTTCCTGAAAATGTAAATGCCCATGTTCGTCTGCAACATAGGTCCCCAAATACTCTTGGAGGTCTGTATGTTCGTGGTTGTTGATGCGAACAAGCTTGTGTCCCGTCTTTTTAGCCAAAAATCCAATCATACTCGTCTTGCCACTTGAAGTAGGTCCCTGAATCAAGAGAGGAAACTTTCGGGTAGCAGTCGCGCGAACAAGATTGAGTAGATTCTTCTCGACAAATGGCGTGACCATGTAGTGCTGCTGTTCATCAGGCTCAGAAGGACCTGTCTCAATCCAGTAGTGCTTGAACTGAACGTAGTCACCTTCAGCAGGCTTTGATGGAATCTTGGCGAGAACTGATCGAGGGTTTCGCAACTTTCCAATCGTGTATTTTGTAATAATTGCCATCAACAGTTCTTCAGATTCTCGATCAAGTAGGGTCAAAAATGACATGCAGAATCCTTCATAGAGGGCTCGGCGCAGCCCAAATGCAGATGTAATATCACGAACATATGTCAATGTCCTCGAAAGAGTACGCACACTAAAATGCGGTTTTTGATTCGCGCCATCCACAATCTTATGTTCTTCCGCAAGACGCTTGGCTTCGACGTAAAGTTCGGCAACATCCACACACACTCCTTCGCCGTCATGTCCCACAGCAAGCTGGCCAATATACTTCTGAATTATCGCAAGCAAATCGTCCATATCTTGATCTGGAGATCCCACAAACAACTCAGTGAATCGAGCTCTAAACCCAGCCGGAAGATCACGCTTTCCGACATCAGTGGCAGGATTCATGCAGGCAAATAGTCGAAAATTCGGATGCGCCATTATAGCTTCCGAATCTCCCTTCTCAGACAACCGGATGCAGCTACCTTCTCCATCTGTGCTTAGTAAGTCAACAATATTTTCGAGAGTATCTGGGGCAGCCAGATTGATTTCATCCAAAAGAACCCAGTCGCCATTGCGAACCGCGCGAACCAGCGCACCCTCAATAAACCGATATATGAAGGAGTTTTTCAAGTTCTCTTGCTGAGCCTCAAAGAGCACGACCTTTTGTGAAAATGCATTCCATGCAGTAATCATGTCCATCCCATTAAATGACTCTACCTTTCGGCGCTTTGCTTGCTTATCCGTGGTTCCGTCTTCTGCGACTTCCTTTAAGCCTTCCACAGACTTGATCGCCGTTTTCACAGCCTCTTTCCAAAGACGAATCACATGAATCCATTGCTTTTGATTGAAACACTTTGCAAATATCTTATTGAACTTCTCATTTCTCTTTGCTGAAAAAGTCTTTTCGAAAAGCGTCTCAAATTCCTCCCGTAACGGAATAGCAACAGAACGCGCATCGACAGGCTTGAAACCTCCAAGTAGATCCGAAGCGTCAGTCTGCTGCGACAAATTGATAACGACAAGTCGCGCACCAACTGATGAAGCCAATTGCTGCACAATTGTTGTCTTTCCGGTTCCAGTCTCGCCGACGAGCAGAAGCGGCTCTTTGACCTTGACACAGGTGGCAATCTTTTCAAGTTGGCGCAACGTATGCTTTGTGTATGCAAACAAAGACGCTGCTTGATCCTTCCGCTTTCGTAATGTGCGAGATTTTGGCAGAGTGACACGTCCAATAGCTATGGATTTGCTAGTTTCCTCAAACGAAGGGACGTGTGTCGTCAAGTAGTGACTCAGAACGTGGGGAGCAATGTTCATCGCGCTGGCAATCACAGACGCCACCAGCTCATATGCTTCTGGTACGCGTATACTAGAGGCAAAGCAGTCAATGGCTTCGAAGAAAACGTTGTCGTATACTGACGAGGGTAAATCGGCAGATTTTGAGCCCTCGTGATGAGCCACTGACTCCATGATCAAGTCAACACGCTTGGCCCATTTCATGAGATCCCTGGAAGAGAAAATACGGCTTTGAGCTCCGCGGGTCAGCGCCAGAAAGCGGTGATCCTTGTACATAGCTCGCACGCAACTGTACACTGCTCTCATCAGAGGGGCCAGGCTCTCCAATCTGGGAAACTGGTGCTGCAGAATATATTCCAGTTCCGAGTCTACCATCATCTCCAACTTAAAATGCTGCCACAACTCTCGGCCAATAAAATCTTTCGCTGAACCTGATTCAAATTCGGTCGCGGTTGCAATAATCTGAAAGCAATGGCCAGCTCTAATAGTTTCTCCGCGAGATGGAACAATTATCTGGCGCTGCTGAACCAGAGAAAGCAGAACGCTAATGACCTCGTTTGGAGCCTTATCAATATCCTCAATGATAACTACTTTTCCTTGTCGAACTGCGCTAACTAAGACTCCTTCTTTCCACACAAACGATCCCGGAGTCTCTCCGGTAGTGTATGTTCCAATGAGAAGTTTCGTGTCCGTCTGGTCGCCCAAATGCAGCTTCACTATCTCGCCAGATGACCGTGAGAGGGCAGACAGAATAAAATCAAGAAGGAATGTCTTTCCGCTTCCTGGGGGGCCTGTAATCAAAAGTGGTTCCATGGTGCGCAGCCCCGAAGCCACCGACTGGATATTGCGTATCGTGGTCTCAGTGTAGACAATCGGTAGAATCGGAATATCAATCGCTACATTAAAGTCAGGAAATTTCCTCATCAAGTTATATAAATAACATACGTTTATGTCTCGGCACGAGAACTCCGCAGAAATTCGCTGTCCATGGCGATAATTGCGATTCCGAAATTGCAAGATGGTCATGAGCCGCCAGCAGAGAGTAGTCCGCCTCAGATAAAGACTCTCTCAGTGTATGTAGTCTCTTCGCTTCCAAAAGACTGAAAGACTTCAGTTAATATAAGAACTATCATATATACCCAGGGCACTTACTCAAAAAACATATAATCAACATTTTTGCAGCCTTCATATTCTCCCAACAACGGCTGCTCCAGTCCACCCAGGTGCTCAGATATAAGTCGTGTACGCTCAGCATCCGCAAGACCAAGATGCTGTGCCCAAATTCCAATAGCAACATATCTCCATGAAACGTCAAGCTCCAGGCTCAGCACGATATCCAGAACTTTTCCTGAATTCACACTCGAACCGTAACGAAATTTGTCAAATGATAATAACCGATTTAGCGCAACCAAATCCTCCAAGGAGGCAAAGTCTTTCCAGTTAAATCTTTCAAAGAAGGCAATGGCGTGAACCGATATATGAGGAATCAGCGGTAAAATGCGGGCAAATGCTCTAGCAACCACATTGTCTTCGTAGCTTCCTGAAACCCACCGTGAGGTCAAATCGGGAAACAACGGATAAAACCCAACTAGAATAGCATATTCAAACTTCGGGTCCAGTGCAGCAGCAGCCAATGCATCCAGATCCAGAGTAGCCGCGTCGGGGTGTATTTGATTGACGATGCGTTGCGAGTCGACGGTGTCTGAAGTTACTGCTACGCTCCAGAACCTCTGAATCGCATCAGAGATAGAAATGCCAAATGAGACCGACATCTCTTTCCAGAATATAAATCCAGCTTCTCCGAAATTCAAAATGAAATCCGGTGCCAGTAAAGAGTTGATGATCCAGAGAAAATCAGATCAACCTTTGTTCGCAGAGGGAAATTGGGACTTTTTTGGAAATCTTATTCCCATCTGACTACAAAAATTTTCGAAAATTTGGGTATGCTGGAAGCTTAATTTCAGGGGGTGAGGGTTTGGTATTGTCAGCCTGCCGCTTTGGGTCGCTCGAGCTTTCACATGCAAGATCGTCCCGTCCCTTCAATCCGATCGCCGTATATACATCGTTTTGCTTCCCCTGCTGCGCAGCCATAACAGCATATATCTACTTGTATCGTCTTACCCGTATTTACTTTATATGGATTACTAAATATATACTTAACCTGGGCTTCTTCACAGCTATGATCTACTGGTGCACTTGCCGTTACCAATCTACGATCAGCTATACCGAAAGCCTACCTGTATTCAGCCCGTTCGCGAATGCGCAACGTGTCAGCGAGAGATCTTCACAATGAGTACCGCGGCAGTAATTATGGAAAAGCTATCGGTGAGTCTGAACTGGCGGGTTAAATGTTATACTACTTTCGCGTAATTCTGACCGGCACCGCTGCACAGGTCACTCTGGGTGGGTTTGTGGTTTCGTTGATTTCGATGCTGCTAGAAGTATTCATATTTTGGAATAGCGTTAGTTCTCTACTGGAATAGCATGAAGTACATTTTGGACTTCAGGTGACTAATATTTTATAGAAAATATGGAACTTCCTGTTCGGTAGACGGGCCGAATCACGCATTCTTGACCAGATGCGCGATGCTACGGAATATGACGACTGGCTGGTAGGTCTCATATATTTTGTCTTATTCATGCATACTAATATACCAGAATCTGGCGTATGAGCTAGATCATGTTTTAGGGAACGACTTATGGCGCGCTAATCCAAAATCGCCACTCTATGACTACAAGCTGATTTCTGAACGGCTGGATATGATCATGGAGACGAAGGCATGTGGAGATGTTCTTGCTCTCACGAATATTGTCCGTTCGGGTATTGTACTTTTTTGGCTTATTTGTTTTGTACTGTCACTGACCATGTGCTATAGGCCTTATCCGAAACATAGGAAACATAGCGAATAAGAAGCTGTTCACGTACACCGGGTTAGTAGCTGACTAGTGTTTTGTGTCCTTAGATGTCACGACTAATGAATGGGCACAGAACAAAATTTCTTATTGAAAAATACAATCTCGAAGTTTCACAAAGTATATCATATCTTCTTGATCATCCGGCTCTTAGCATGCAAGCAAAACTTGATTTGGTGCACGACGTACGGCAGTCGTACGGGCTTTCGACTTTGGTTTTGCAGGGTGGTATTCTATTTGGATTATGCCATTTGGGAGTAGTTCGAGCACTATATCAGCACAAGCTATTACCGCGAGTTATTTCAGGTGTAGGTGTTGGCGCTCTCATTGCGACCCTCGTATGCATTCATCGCGATGATGAGCTGCCTGATTTTTTGAACGGACGAGGAATCGATCTTTCATCGTTTGCAGCTCAAGAGTCCGCCGATTCATTTCGCGGATTTAGCAGACTGAAGAGGCTGGCTACTAAAGGGTTTCTCATGGACATTCAGATTCTAGAGCAAGTGGTTCGCGACAATGTGGGCGATTTGACCTTCGAAGAAGCCTACGCGCGTACCCGCCGAGTCCTCAATGTTACTGTACACTCAGATGATAAGTACATGCCTACTTTGTTCAATTTCTTGACGACGCCAAACGTGTTGATTAGATCGGCTGCTTGTGCTAGTAATGCTCTTCCCGGATTATTTGAGGAGATTGAGATTTATTGCAAGAACGAGCTTGGTGAAATCGAGCCTTGGACTCCCACTGGGTCAAAAATTAAGTGGAAGTCTTGGACTACAGCACCACGAGCAGAGCGCGAGGCGCCTTATACACGCGTCTCTGAGTTATTCAACGTCAACCATTTCATCGTTTCTCAAGCGCGACCATATATCGCGCCTTTTATGTCTCAAGACGTACAGCAAGGAGCCTACTCGCTTCGCTCGAAAATTCTCAGACTCACCGGATACGAAATTCGGCATCGATTATCGCAGTTGGAATCGCTTGGTTTGCTGCCCTCGCTACTGCATCGACTTTTATCGCTTGACGATGGACGTCTCATGAGCTCCGAAATTATCACAATCGTACCAGATATCGGTGTCAAGGATTTTGTGAAGCTCTTTGAGCCGCCTCAATCTAACGCAGATGTTCAGTACTGGAGCTTGAAGGGTGAGCAAAGTACATGGTTTGCTCTACCGTTAATTCGACAACGTTGTGGGGTCGAGTTTCTCCTCGATAACGTTTACAATGTTATGTTTCATAGTCGCAAACTCCGGAAACTATAGTTACACGGCTTTCAAGGTTTTTTTTTTCTGTTTTGCCACTAATGGCGTATTTGGGTAGTATGCATCTGGCATACAAATATGGTGTAATGGAGTCCATAGACCACGTGTTTTGAGATCAAGATTGGCCCGATGGGTGGCCTGGTCCAATAAATAAATTTCAAATAAAGCTACCGGCCAACTCGTATGAGTCTCCGGCTAACTGCCGACTAAATTAATCAACTATGTGCAAACAAAAATCCAAAGGAGTTGAGTCTCGCTATCAAAAAAACCATATGAGTTCACCTTTTCCGTAACACCAATTCGTCAAGCACGCTATGCAAAATCTCACAATATATACGGCTCTCAGGTACCATCTTCCACCTAAGAACATCCACTATTTACATTCGAACCACGTCTAGTCAGAAGTGTCCGGCTCCGTCTCATCATGATTCGGAATGACATGAATATCACCCTCTTTCACAGTCACAACAGCCGTCTCTGACGATCTTATTTGCCCCTTGATAAGCTGCATGGCCAACTGGTTAAGAACTGACTTCTGAATAAGTCTGTTCAGAGGCCGAGCACCGTACAAAGGATCAAAGCCCTTGTCAGCCAACCAATCCTTCGCTTCGTCACTGACTTCAATGTGAATACGCTTGTCGTGAACACGCTCCTGGATTTCTTCCAGCCTGATGTCGACAATCTTCCGAAGGGCTTCCTTAGATAGTCTGTTGAATACCAGAGTCTCATCTATTCTGTTCAGGAACTCGGGCGCATATAGTTGACGTACTGACTGCATAACAAGCTTCTTAGCGTCCTCGGTAACAACTCCGCTGGATAACTCTTCGTCGCCATGTGCAATCAAATACTCCTGGCCAATGTTACTAGTCATAACAATAATGGTGTTTCGGAAATCAACTTTGCGACCCTGCGAGTCTGTCAAGAATCCTTCGTCAAGAACCTGCAGCAGCAACTTGGAAACGTCTGAGTGAGCCTTTTCAAACTCGTCAAACAGAATAACCGCATACGGCTTTCGACGGACTGCTTCCGTAAGCTCTCCACTCTCGTCATATCCGACGTAGCCAGGAGGAGCTCCAATAAGACGAGACACTGCAAATCTTTCTTGAAACTCGCTCATGTCGAATCGAACAACGGCACCCTCGTCATCAAACAAAAATTCAGCAAGAGCTTTCGTAAGCTCAGTCTTACCGGTACCGGTAGGGCCCAAAAACAGGAAGCTAGCAACAGGTCGCTTTTCATTAGTAAGCCCAGCTCGCTGTAAACGAACCGCATCCGCAATAGCGTGAATGGCCTCATCCTGTCCAACAACTCTCTGCTTGAGCGAATCCTCCATGAACAACAAACGATCTCTCTCACCCCGCATTAGCGACTGAGTAGGGATACCCGTCATTCTCGAAACAACTCCAGCAATGTCGTCCGAGGTAACCGCATCATGCAGAAGCGAAGCTTTGTGCGACTTTTCGCCTTCTTTGGGAACAAGATCTTCCAAAGCCGGAATCTTGGAATAACGCAACTCGGATGCACGCGCAAAGTCGCCGGTACGCTGGGCAATTTCCAGGTCAATCTTCGCACGCTCAAGATCTGACTGGGCAGTCTTAATGCGCTCGAGCTCCTGCTTCTCCTTCTCCCAAATCTCGGTCAAACGCTTAACTTCTTCTCGCTTGTATTTCAGGTCACCTTCCAGTTTCTCCCGTCGTTCGACAGACAAAGGGTCGCTTTCTTTCTTGAGCGACTCAAGCTCGATCTGAATTGTCATTATTCCACGGTCAAGCTCTTGAATCGCGTCAGGCTTGGATTCTTGCTGCAAGCGAAGCGCGGAACATGCCTCATCAACTAAGTCAATGGCTTTGTCGGGTAAAAATCTGTCCGTAATGTACCGGTTGCTGTACGTAGCTGCTGTCACAAGTGCACCGTCTGTAATGCGAACACCATGATGCACCTCATATCGCTCTTTGAGTCCACGCAAAATACTAATCGCATCCTGAACAGACGGCTCATTAACGAGTACAGACTGAAAACGCCGGGCAAGAGCAGCGTCCTTCTCGATGTACTTCCGATACTCGTCAAGCGTTGTAGCTCCACAGCATTGTAGTTTTCCTCGAGCAAGAAGCGGTTTAAGCAAATTTGCAGCGTCGACAGAGCCGTCCGCCTTTCCAAGACCAAGAAGAATGTGGAGCTCATCAACAAACAAAATGACTTTGCCCTGAGCTTCCTCAACCTCCTTGAGGACCTGCTTCAGACGTTGCTCAAAATCACCGCGGTACTTTGCGCCTGAGATCAGACCACCTAGGTCGAGGGCGATCACAGTCTTCTCTTTCATACTATCCGGAACTTCTCCTCGCACAATGCGTTGTGCAAGACCCTCCATGATTGCCGTCTTACCGGTACCAGCCTGACCAATTAATGCAGGGTTATTCTTGGTCCTATTCTTATTAGCATAGCTTCGCGTCCTAAACCGACAGCTCTGGAACATACCTCCGTGACAAGATTTGAATAGTTCGTCGAATCTCCTCATCGCGACCAATGACCGGATCAAGTTTGCCTTCCATGGCGAGCTTCGTCAAGTCGCTGCCATACTGCTCCAAGGCGCTTTGACTACCGCCGAGATTCAGGTTGAAGTTGGGAAAACCGCCACTGCTGTTCTTGTTTTTGTTGTTTCCGGATGGTGCAGCTTCTGCATTCCGACGGATCGATGACGAAAAGTTTCGCACGGCAGCCAGAGAAACGGGGGCGAATATGCCACTACCATTGCCTAATGATAGAGGCTTGCCGGATAAGTGCGTTGCTGCTGCTGGATATCGCGGAAGAGACGCTGAAGGTCTCACGCGCCGAAGAGCACGAGATGCTGGTGCTCGCGAGGACCGTAGCATAGCGTGAAGTGTATAGGTATACGTCGAGATCAATTAACAGTTGTTTAGAAATGCAAATGGCGAGATCATGCGTGGGAGTAGGACGCATTATATGGATGTCGGAGCTCGGCGCCGGCGCGGAAGAGTTGCCCGGCTCAGATCACGTGGAGCGCGTTTCTGCCTTTCTCGAACTCTCTAGCGCTGCCAGGAAAGTTCCGCATAGCGCCAAATACGGCAGCCAACTTGCTTATTGCAGACTAGTGCTGTCCCAATATAGCATTCTCCTGAACTCTAGCAGTTCACGTCTTCCAAATTATTCTCATCTGCAGCTACGTCCTGCTTTACTACTTGCGTTGATTTCGGCCTGTTCTTGTTGGATTTTGTCGCAATCGTATTCGGTCTTTCAGTTATTTCTTCATTTCAGCTTCATGTCACAGACTTGCACACATAAGGGGTGTGGTAAGAAGTTTGATCGCGCAGACGAAAGCGAGTGCTGGTATCATCCCGGCCCGCCCGTATTCCACGATGCATTGAAGGGTAAGTGCAAGTATTAATAATAGTTCTGAGGTTATATTCTAATGCGGAGTATCACAGGTTGGTCGTGCTGTGAGAAGCGCGTCATCTCTTTCGACGAGTTCCTTGCGCTCCCGGGTTGCACCAAGGGAGTTCACACGACCGAAGTTCCTGAGCCTACCCCGGCACCAAAGAAGGAGGCAGCTATTAGTGCACCAACCCACGTCGGAGCGGATGGTGTAGAGGTGTATGGATCTGTTCCAGTAGTGACAGCTGAATCGAAAGCCACTCCTCCTCCGAAGGCCATCACGCCGACTGCGGAGACCTTGAGCGAAGTCGCGAAGAAGATCAGCAATACAACGCTGGAGGATCCTGAAGACGCAGAGATCCCTCTTGGTACTAAGTGCAAGCGAAACGGATGCAGTGTGACGTTTGACGGCACAAATAGAGACTCGTGTGTCTACCATCCCGGATCGGCTGTTTTTCATGATGGTATGCACTTTCTACCTCGCACTTCAAGTGATTTACGACAAAGCTAATCTGAAATATAGCATCTAAGGGATGGTCATGCTGCAAGCGCAGAGTATTGGAGTTTGACGAATTCTTGAAAATTCCAGGTTAGACTCATAACACTGATTGTAGGTTCAGACAGACTACTAACTGTTCAGGCTGTCAAACCGGCAAGCATCTCTATCTTGGTCAAGTTGAGGAAAAACCGGCAGGGGAAGAAGAAGTTGAGTGCAAAACAGATTTCTATCAAACTCCCTCTACCGTGATCGTGTCCGTGTTTGCGAAGAAGTGCGAAGAGGCAAAGTCAAAGATCGACTTTTTTGAAGACTCGATATCACTCGATCTGATTCACTTGGGTACAAAACGATTCAAAGGAAACTTTCAGCTGTTTGGACCTATCGTTCCCGAAAAGTCAAAGTACAAAGTGATGGGAACCAAGGTAGAACTGACTCTTGCAAAGGCTAATGGCCTTTCCTGGGGTGGTTTACGTGCCGGAGAGACCGGAGCTGGTATGATCCGATTTGGCGTTTCGGGAAGGACCGGAACTATTGGCGGTAAAGAGATCATTTACAGAGACCAGTCATAAGAATTGTAGACACGATCTGCGGTATATAGAGAAAGAAGACACTCAAGTCGATATTGACGGCGCATTTAGTCAGGCGTGAAATGAATTTACAATTGAACTATGGCTACACCAATGCTAACAAAAGAGGAAAAAAACGCCCAAGCAGCCCAAGACACAGTCGATCACTGTAGCATGTGATCTCTGTAATGCTTCAGTTGGTTGATATACCTCATCTCCCGACGAACATCCCGGTTTTGCTTAGTCCGCGTCTCGCGCCAGAAATTCTGCTGGTTACGATCCTTAACAGGGTCACGAGCAATGGTAGAAAGCATCTGCCGAGAAGAGGCTGCGATGACAGTACTCTGTCCCTCGCGAAGTTCCGGAGCAGGCTTGAACGACTGTCTGTAGTAGCGCGCAAGAGATCTGTGTCCGATTCGCAGACCTGCCATGGGCAGTGATAACTCCATTCCAGACGAGTCCAGCACAAGCTTAGACTCAGTGCGAGGTCTGACCATGGCACGACTTCCGATAGTAACGTTATCGTCATCGTCATTGTCTTCATCTCCAGAAACGTCGTCCCATTCTCCATCTTCTTCGTCACTGCTTCCGGTGTAACCTTCGGGGTACGATGAAGAGAAGTCATAGAAGTCAGACAGCTCGAGTCTGTCATCTTCGTTGTCGTAAGGAATCTTGCAGTGTTGCTTAGCAGCCATATGGTCACGAACACTATTCAGACTGCGCCCGATAAAAGAGCAGTACAAGCAAGCGTTGCCGATAGACACCTTCTCAGACAGATAACCGACGAGCCCATCAAGGCTGGTAAGATAGTCCTTCTCCGGAATATAGAATCCGTGATCTTTGCGCATATGCTCTACACTGGCATTGACATCCGCAAAATTCGTCGCTGAACAGAATATGCACGCAGTGAGCGGGAGTCGCACGGCATTCTTAAGCTTTCGAGCGATAATAGCGTCTATATCCTCGTTTTCATCTTCACCGTCAAAGCCTTCTTCCGCCGGAGCAACTGAGCGAGATCGCACAGATGATGCAGACTCGCTTCGACTATCGATACTCTCGAGATCACCTGCAACAGACGAGGTGGACAACGTCGAGGCTGGCTTGTGATTCCTCCGCATCACCTTCTTTCCACCGGAAACACGCGCATCGCGAAATCCAAAAGACTTGAAGTCCATTCCCTGCTCTGAATCCTGAAGTGAAAATGCAGATGAAGCCAGGCTGCCGTCCGGGCTATGATCCCGAGCATAGGAAACGGTCGAATCAATGTCGCTCTCTTCAGCAACAGCGCCAGAAAGCTCTGCTCGTCTCGCGTTCTCTCTATGTCTCGCGCTTGAGATATGATTTTCGAAAGCACCAGATGATGTGAACCGTTTGTTTCCGCATGCTCGGCAGACCTGCAAGTACGCAGCACGCTCCTCGTTTTGGCGCGTAACGTCCATCTGCTGCAGCACACGCTCGGCAAAGATCTCAGCTGAAATAGGGGGCAACGTGGCGACACGACGCTTGAGATTATAGCGATGCCAGTCGGTCTTCATGTGCAATCTCTGCATGTCAGGGGTAGGAAACCCGACTGCACAGCTGTTGCAGGTGAACAGGATTGCATCAGCGTGCGCTGTAGCGGCGGGAGCAGTGGCGACTGACATCGTTGGACTCGTGTCGAAGAAATATGTTCGAGGATGTAACGGATATGACGATAGCACCAGAAATAATATACTATGGGTCTCTAGTAGTTCTAAAGATACTATATCAAGCGCAAAACCGCTTCTAAACACTCCAAGTTGTTCGCGATATGGATTTGATGATGAAAGCGATGTAAAATTTGTAATGAGAATAATTTTGACTTGGGAGGAAAGCCGAATTTATAACGTCATAACTTTAAAGAGCGCTGATTATTTAAGGTTCTGGCCGAGTCAACGCGATCCGTTCATGGCATCATGTCTGCGATATCCAACAGCATATAGCTCTTCAGGCAGTGTTGCAATTTCTACGTCTCTCAATCTAAAAAAGAGAGGGAGATTAATACAGGATCACAGGAGTCTATAATGTCGTCGCTATCCAAGGCTGTGACCGCTTTCTCGCTTCTGCTGCTCTTTCATGCCGGCTACTCGGCGTACGAGTTTTCGCACTACTTGAAGCATCTGACAATAAATGCGAACGCCCATCTTCCGGTTGATGTAAGAATCATCTTCTTTTTTTTTATTTATGGGTCGGTGTTCTAATGTTTTTTTCTAGATCGTGATTGAGACAATTGTGGCCACGCTGTTGTTCGCGGTCGGACAAGTTCTAGCAGCATCTAAACTGCAACCAGTTACGTTTTCCAAATGGGCTAAGAACATGGAATTGGAAGGAAAGAGGTACATAATGCAATGCTTTTTGGACCGTGCGAGGAATACTAACTGTTTAGTCCATTTACGTTTCTTGAGCGCCGGCCAGGATTTATGAACATTCAAAGCTTACGGGAAGCCTACCAGGCGGAGAAATGAGGCGTTTGATTATTTAGATGATTTGACTTGGGATAGAGCATTATTATTTGTACAATAGGACACACAAATTCAAAATTCGATTTATAGTTGTTTGATTGCTTGGATCGCTGCCACGGCATTGAGCATGCGCAGTGCTTTACAGGTCGACAGGTTATGGTCATATTATGCATCGATTCTTGAGCAAGATCAAACAAAATTACCTGTCAATTGAGTACTAGTCGTTCTATGCTTTCGTAAGCTGGCGGTATAGATCAACAAAATCTGTCGCGAAATAGTCGACTTGGGCAGCCGTGACATCCTTCCCGACGTCTTCGCCTTCTCTGGTGATGTATGCGGTGTTCAAGCCAAAGCTCTTGGCCGCTTCAAGATCGTATATATGTGCTGCTACCATCAGCATGCTATACAAGAAGTTAGTCTCAAGTCATTGATCCGAAATCGATGAATATGTAGTCTCACTTTTCAGGCTTTAAGTGAAGCATCTCTGTCGCCCCGAGGTAAGTCTTCGGAGACGGCTTGTAGACTTTGAAGATATCACCGCCAAAAATCACATCCCAAGGCAGCTTCGCATATTTGGCCTGTACTCAAGTTAATGATTAGTTAATGGGGTCATGATATCGACAGAAATAAAAGAATTACCATATCGACGAGCAGTTTCACGTTCCCGTTGGACAGCGTGCCAATGATGAACTCTGACTTAAGAAGAGAAAGTCCCTCAACTGAGTCAGACCATCCTACAGCTATTAGTATAGTTGCATGTAAATCAGCCCTGTGTAACTCGCATACCATCTAGATAGTGCCACGCAAGTGCGATCTCGTCCAGATCAACGTCAGACCAAACCGAATCAAGCCCGTACTTTTTTGCCAACACTCCAAGACTCTGGCGGTGCTGCTCGTCGACAGACACAAAAGGTGCCGGCCCACTTGTAGGGTCACTCGAGTTGCTCAGAGTGAAGTTATAGTAGCCATTGCGCCATTCCTCCGTGAACTCGTCCCAATCCACAGTCGCGGCCACATCCTCGGGAACGCGTGCTGTGACGTACTTGCGCACCGACGAACGCCAATCGACTACTGTTCCAAACACGTCAAATAGAAGAGCCTTAATCTCTGGCATTGTGGTCTTCTGGGCATTGCGACGGGAGAGCGCAGCTACTTTGCATTTCAAATGTGGATGTCATGCTCGGGCAGGCGGGGAACCTCGGGCGCGTGCGGCGTGAATCATGGTTGGCCCCGGATAACGACCGATAGACTTACAAAGTCGATAACAAAATGCTCTAGATCTTTATTTACATGGCCACCTGCTCTAGTAATAGACTATGTACAAACCCAAAACTCCCAGAACCATCATATCTCGTCTTTCTGAAGTACTTTCTGTATCCAGTCGGCGTCCTGGTCTCCCTCAAGGTACTGTTGTCGATGTTGCTGGGCGCTTCCCAATCGCTTCGTCTTCATCTTCGCATTATCCCGTGCAATCTTCTCTTCTTCAGCAGGATCAATATCTGGCTCTGCCCACTCAAATCCTTCTCCATGCTTTGCCCAGTACTCCTTGATCACGTTATCGTCGTCGTTGTCTATAAGGCGTCTGTCTCGGACGTCTAGCTCATGAAGCACCAATGGTGATATATCTCCCTCATTCTCAACTTTTAGTTGATCCATATCGACAATCTGATTCAGCATACGTGTCTCCTGTGCGCGATGATACCATCGAGCTTGGAAGACACCATTCCGCCAGTGGACTCTGCCACCGTTATCACCCGGTCGAGAAGCGCAAGCCACGAGTCCAAGCAATGTAGAATTCACCAAATAAGTTGCTAGCAATACGGATACCATGGTCGGATGCTCAAGACCTCCTTCTGTCAACAGATCACTTCCCATTACCACATTTGCGCCTTCCATAATGCCGAAAAAACCGGCCGACCAAACGCCAGCTGCACGACCCCATTGTTTCCGCACGTGGGCCAACCATTGTGGACTTGCAGCAGTCAAGTCAAGAATCGTAAAAGCACCCTCGGTGTCCTCGTCTCGTAAACACTTTCGAAAAGGAATCATATATGTACTTTTTTGAACAACCTTGCCATTGCTGTCAGGTCTTGAATAAAATGCTTTGATTGCCTGCGCTGCTCTGGCTGTCGTCGGACGAAGTAGAAAATATCGTCGAAGAAGCGCATCGTCAACAATCACGGCCGGGTGTTTCAAAATATCTGTAATCAAGTTGGAGGCATCGTCCGGTGACTCAATTGAAAGAAGCTCATGAAGCACGGAGCTCGGTTCCTTGACGTCTGAATAACGAGAAAGCATGTTTTCGCAAGCCTCAAGCGCATCTCCCGTCACTAAAGTAGACACTTTCGAACCACTCTTCGACAATATCTCCTGCTCAACCTTTAGTCGTAGATTCTCCATCGTGAATGGCGAGACCATAAAGATGTTATCCCCCGGTCTGGTCGTCGGGTCGGACTCTGCTGACCTCTCTGACCGAGTCTCCACTGCTGGCGCTTCTGGCTCCGCTGACTCCGCTGACTGGACTGCACTTGGCTCAATTTTCGGCAATTTTGAAGTATCCTTCGGGGACGAGCGCTTCTTAGCTTGCTTATGTGCTTGGTTGGCTGGTGTCGCGTTGAAAGCACGGCTACTGCGTATGTGCGGGATGACCGCCCCAGGCGACGCGCGCGAGGCTACCCGCGAGCCGGCTCTGCAAGTTGCTTGCAGCAATAGCAGCCTCGAACGCGTAGCTGCTATTCCGGGCACCATCTGTAGTTGTCTTTGGCCAATTGACCGGGCGGTCGGATGAATTTCTCCGTTGTACAGTGCGTAGTCCGACGATTTGTCGGGGCGGATTAGAGATTTCCAAATTTATTTTAAATTTCTGCGGCGCACGCCGTCATGATTCAGAAATTAGAGTTTAAATATTCGATCCATGGGATTTGAAAGATTTCAGAAATCGAATAGCAGTCTAATATCATACTGCTATCACATTGGACAAGTCGATAGTATGCCATACGATTTGTGTGTACCATGGCCGAAGTCTGTGACGGCGACGTCGAATCTAGAGTTCATGCAACGGGTAGGCGCCATTCCTGATCTCTACAAAACAGTCTCCATGCTATACGGCCGTACGTGAATTGTTTCCATTATACTGGCTGCTACTGAATCTAACACATACTCAGTTGGATATAGAACAATTGCGTACGAATGTGAAGCGACAGGAAAAGCTACTTCATTTACGTCACCTATCACAAAAGATGTTTATGCAGCTGCACATCCGGAAATGACCTTTCTGTCCCGCGTGACACTTATTTTCGACGACGCAGCTCAAGCACAGTCTTTACCATCTTTGACCTCAAAATTTGATATTGTAGCCGTACGGCCAACGTCTGAGAAACTATTACTAGCAGCTTGCACGAATCTCGAAGTCGACATTATCTCGCTGGATCTATCACAACGGCTGCCATTCTACTTACGCCATCGTACACTCGGAGCCGCGGTTGCGCGCGGTATCAAGATCGAAATTTGCTACTCCGCTACTACAAGGCCAGGCGATTATAATATGCGGCGGAATCTGATATCCAACGCGGCAGCACTTTACAGATCAACAAGAGGCAGAGGAATCATAATCTCTTCAGGGGCGCGAAGTGCTTTGGAATGCCGTGGACCATATGATGTGGCTAATCTTGCCACACTGTGGGGATTTACGCAGGAAAAAGGAAAGCAAGCTATAGAGACTGATGCGCGTGCAGTGTACGTGCAAGCGCGCATGCGGCGACGGTCATATAAGCAGGTTGTTGAGATTGAGGGAGGTGAAAATGAAGTAGGTCATGGGCCAAGCGAAGGATCGGCTAAGCAGGATGGGAAACGGAAATCATCTAAGAAGCGAAAGATATGAATTAACGTTGTTGAAGCTAATCAAAAAAAAATTTAAAGCATGTATTTTGGACGTATCAACACGCCGCTAGACAATATCACAACATACACCACGACCGCAATAAATACAAATGGCTCAGTCCGACATATCCAATACCCTCCTTTTTCAAAGATTCGTACGGCTCATACACAGAAAATTACATAAAACTACAACTTACAGAAAATTACATACTACTCTGCACCACACACGTCATAATCGCAATAGCAACCAGTAGGAATGCAGCAGTTGTAGTGGACAAAGATGCAGCATCGCTTGATGGGACAGCCGACGAGGCTGCCGCGGAGCTGCTAGTAGATGATCCCGAAGTAGATGATCCCGACGTTGAAGAACTGCCTGCAACTGTAGAAGACATGGCGGTCGACATGGGTGCTGAAGAAACAGGCGACGATGCAGCAGTAGCGGATGCGGATGCGGACCCGGACCCGGACGCAGACGCGCTTGCAGACGCGGATGCCGAAGATCCGCCAATAAAGAGACCGGGACTGAGAGCGGCTGACGATGGAGTTGAATCATCAATCTCTCCACTCCAGCAATGACGGTCCAGGCAGCTTTGGCACTGTGCCGAAGGCTTCAGTCCTCTGCGCTCCACTTCGCGATGAATCACAGCGCAAGCAACACAGGCGGCCCATTCGGATTCCAATGTTCCGTTTCCTTGTGTGCCCATATTGTATCCGTTGGTGATAAAGCTTTCAATCTCACTAGTACTGTACGAAAGCTGCAGGGTCGATGTATTCGTCATATAAGAGTACGGCTGATTGGCAATGTACACAACAAGAGGAGTTGTGCTCGACGTGCTGTTGGTAATGTTGCAGCCAAAGAAAGTGGGCTGTTCGACGAGACCAAGATTGACAAATGTGTTCTCGTCAGGAACATATGGCATAGCCGGACTTTCCCGTACAAATTGACGCTCATATGTTTCCACAAGCGTGGAGCCTGTGGGCCAGTTGGTGCCGGAATCAGCGCTGACATCGATAGCAAATATGACATCGACCTTACGATCTGGCAGCAACAGACCGGTCATTGGAACGTTTTGACCATCGAGACCACCGTCTTCGAGAGGCAGATTAGCTTCGTCAGTATACTTTGTGCCCGGGAAACCGACAAATGGATTTGGGGCATAGTTGGCAGTGTCGCGGGTGAAGTTATCGGCATTGAGTGTGGTCAACGAGCTGAGCAGAGAACTAGGAATGAACGCAGCCTGTAGTGCAGCTGAATTGAGAGGGGCCACGTTGAAGAGCGATGACGAAGTTCCGATCGCAAAAGCGGCATTATCGAAACCGATAACACACTTGTCAGAGCTCGCAGGAGTTCCGTTGACGGCATCCGTTCCAAGATACTTTGTGAGCGTGAAAACTGGGAGATCGGAATCCCAACTTCCCATCTCAAATGGGTTAAACTCGATGACGCTGCTGGTTTCAATGGAAGGTGTAACGTTGTACTCAGCAGTAATCGCGTGAATGATCGGAAACGGTACCTCGTGAGCCAAAAATGGAGGTGAGTCCTGGATATCGGACCAAGCAAGCCCATTACCGCCATACTCGTAGTCAAACATTTGCTCACCAACCAGAAGACTCCAGTAATCAGAGATACTGGTCAAAAATCCGGCATTTGCTTTACCAACGACCTGGTCCGAAACAGCTGCATAGTAGTCTGAGTTCGATGCGTAACCTGTGCTGGGGGCAGCCAACAGTGATCCGCTAATGTTCCAGATTTTAGGATTATTTGCCAACGACTGGACCGAGGAGAAATTGTTCATGACGTAGGACCCCACAAGCCAAGATCCACCAGAAAGGCCGGCGACGTACGACGATGCCTGCAGCAGCCCACCAATGTGTCCACTGTCCGTCGCATTAGTAGTGCGATTGTCAGCAGCAGCTAAGAATCCTGCGCCCTGAAGCATAGCGCGATATCCACCTCCAGAAATTGCAATACCGACATGGATAGACGTGTTGGATCCAAGGAAATCAGAAGCGTCGAAATCCTCCAGATCGATACGATCCAGAAACTCGACCATTGATTCGCGCACGACGTCGTCGCGAGCGCTAATGTAGGAAGTTTCGTTCTCACTAAGACCAAGAGATGAAGAACGAAGTAAAGATCCAGAAGGGCAGTCCACGAACGTCGGCGTGTAGTTAGCGTTAGACATCACAAATGAGCGCTCGACGAGTGCGTTGCCCTGCTGGGAGTCGGCCACATAGGGAGCCGTTTCAGCGACCAGAATTGCGATATCGTCATCGCTGAATTCAGTCTCCCGACCAGCCACTAGATTTCAGTTAGAATGTGGTAAAACGAAGATAGCTGAAGGCTATACAAGTACAGAGATGACGAACCTGCACGCAGCGTCAGCAGCAGCGGAAGCACAATGCGGGGTAGCATGGCGAATCAGTCTCGGCAACGAGACTCGGCGAAGGCGAGAAAAAGAGAACTAGATTTGGGCACAAAATTCAAGAATCGAATAGAGGGTAAGATCAGACAGGAAAAGGAGGTGAAGAAGGAGATGGAGGAGGTTGGGCGGCCGAGAGACGCAGACAAGGCCCGAACAGCGGCCTCGAGAAGCTGATCTTGACAAGGCAAGCGGCTCAGGCAGAAGCTAGCGCACGCGACCGTTTTAGCGCGCGGCGGCCATCCGAGCCGCACCATTTTAAGTCGCGTATTTCTCAAAAATAAAATAAATAAAAGCACACGTCACGTGATGATTTGGCTCCATCTTCCCCGTCGTTTCTCTCCGTTCAGCCTCCAATTACTTCAAAGCTCAAGGCAGGCAAACGACTGAAATTGACAATGAGTGACGATAAGCTTGGGGAGCAGCGACTTGCTCTCCAGGTGGAGCCTCTGGTCGATTTCCTGGAGGTGCGGCCGAGAATCGACCGGACTTCCGTTCTGCGAGACTATCTTCATCTGGGAGAGCGTCTAATGGCGGAGCACCGTTATGAGGGCGCTTATGCTGTTTATACAAAAGTGAGTGCGTTCGTCTTATGATCTATGACTATGCTACAGTTTGCAGACTGCAGTTTGCTAACGTGCGTCGCAGGCTCTCGACTATCAGGTCGCGAATATTCATGGCACCTCTCGCGACCATGAGCCTGATTCCGAGCTTAGAGACCGAATTTTGGAGATACTGAGTCAGCGATACACCGCAGCACTCAGGATAGGTGCTGTTCAATTTGCATTGCAGAATGCAGTGGAGATGATTTTGACGCATCGTTCTGGACCAAATGTTTGTCTCTAACTACTCGAGCGTTCCCATATTCAGAATAGTTCTGACCTTATAGGGATATTTCACTGCAGCGAACTTTTTTCACGGGCAGCAAGATATACATGGCTCGAGTCATATGTATGCTTTAGCAGTGAAGAACGTATCGAAGCGTTATTCTTTTTACGAATCTCTCAGCATGTTTCACAAGGCGTCCGTGTCATTTATCAAGGCCATGATCGCATTGCCGCGCCTCACCACTAGCCAGTTATGGCCAAGCCGAGATCCGGTTCGACGATTACCACAAGAAGTTATACTGAGAATTTTGGAGCTTGTTCCATTTCGTCAGAGATTCGAGCTGTTAACGCTTAATCGATTTTGGTATTTGGCAATTCGAGATTACGTGACTAGCAATGTAGAGGATTTGGACCTGGACACATACCCATGGCCGCTCACTGCAAGTCGGCTGTACAATATTTTAGTTCGTTCTGCTAGTACTATTCGCTATGTTCATCTCAGAAGGGTAGTAGCTACGGACGTGAATTCCTGCGTTTCGCTTGTCATCTTTGGTCAATATTCGACAAATTCCAAGACTTATAATTGGCAGTCGGAAGCAGGAAATTGGATTAAATTACGCTCAATTCGGTTTGACATGATAACAACAGTATTTGATGATTTATATCTTTATGAATTTTCCGCACCTTGGTCGGCTCTAGTGGGATTGGAAGAGCTTCGGATTCGAATCGAAAACTCACCAAAAATACTTTTACTTATCAGCCAAGGAAGATTTCCAGCTTTGACAACACTTGAATGTTATGCAGACCAGGATATTATCAGATCTGTGGGCGAGATATCTTACGACGATATTGTGGTGCACAAGCAAGCCGGTAAGCATCACTCTCGACTGCGTGTGCTCAAGATTGGGCGCCCTTTGAAAGTCCCCAACGGATCCCAGTTTCCATATCGGCAGGTGGAGCAAGATGTAGAACTGTCACCTCGAAGTCTCCAGACGATTTTGGGTCTGTTTCCATTATTGGAAGAGTTTCATTGCACGCACGTTAATTCTAGACGCGTGAGTGGCGGCATGATGCATGCCAGAGGAAGTTTACGTCTGAATCTACGAGCATTGACGCCATGCCTTCGGTGGCTCGATATCAGCTTTTCAAAGATGCGAGTTATGCCGTTTGTTCCCGTCACGTGTGAAGTAATCAAGATCGATTTCTCTGAAACTCTTGCGTTACGGGGCTGTACCACGTTCCGGGGCGATCGGTACTATCAAGATGTTCTCGACAGCGAAGGAGACGGATATTTCTTAGCTGATGTTCCCGACGAATACAGTAATGTCAAGTGGGCGAGCATGTTCAGAAATTCAAGCACCATAGAGAGGATACTTGATGGTCTTGCGCGTTGCGATATGGCAAATATTGGGTCGATTACTTTACACGGATGTCCTAATATTGACTATTCGGCGTCCCTGTCAAACCCCAACGAATCAGACTTTCTCAAGAACTACGAAAAATA
This sequence comes from Myxozyma monticola, assembly GCA_030568405.1. Taxonomy (NCBI): domain Eukaryota; kingdom Fungi; phylum Ascomycota; class Lipomycetes; order Lipomycetales; family Lipomycetaceae; genus Myxozyma; species Myxozyma monticola. Next base: position 102,854 of record JAJLTV010000028.1, read on the forward strand.
TGACTTTTTTGACGATCCTAGCAAGTATAGGATTTCCGAACTTATAGCGCATATGTTTCCCAACCTGGTGAAGCTTTCTGTAGGCTGCAACGATACGTTCACTGATGTATCGCTCAACGACTGTACATTGATTGAGAACTTGAAGATACTGGAAATAGCGAACACAAAAGTCACATACGGAGGCGTTGCAAAGTTGCTAGTCGAGCGAACGAAGAACCCGTCTTCTTTCATTTTTTCGTCTGGGCTTGTATCAGCACAACTATCCCAGTTCAGATCCTCTATATTGAATTTGATTCTTTCGCCAGATATTGTACCCAATCAGGTTTCGAACTTCTACTGGGCTGTGCATCGCGTGGGCATTTACACACTTGCTGAGGACCAGCAGCATTCTTCTAACAGGTATGATTCCAGCCTTTGATAAACAAGAGGCGCTGTCTGACATATTTTTTATCACAGATTTGGAAGGACTCCGGCTGGACAATGCTTCAGTCAGCATTATCCTGATAGAGTGGAGGTGGTCCCGGAATTTGACGATTTGGATTGAGGTAGTTTTGTAAATATTTGTACGGACTCGGACTAAAAGTCAGGTGTTGAATCGATAAATGATGCGGGCTACCGCGATGCATGCCTGAGCTGGTGCTCTAAGTTCAAAGTTTGAAACATATTTGCTAGCCAGCCTAGCCTACCAGCCGACGATATGTTATGGGCTCGACGATATGTGGAGATAACTTGTAGACTTTGGCCGACCGCGTAACGCAGACGCGTAAAGTTATATCACGTGAGCATCTCCAAATTATTTTATATGCCAACAGACACGTGACGGTTATGGTGAAGTTAATGCATAGTCTGCACCGTTTACGAACCTTGCCATTTTTTCGGGATTTCTACATTACTCTGAGGTCAAGTACATCATTAAGACCATCAATTCGATGGCGTCGTCAGTTACTGCGAGCGTTTGCTCGCGGGTTTTACATCGCCCAGTGGTAGTATCTTTTGTTTCGTTATTGTCGAGGTCTCGGCAAGTTGCGGTGCGTCGTGGATATGCGTCTGTAATCGGAACGCCATTCGATGCTCGATTTGCTCGACGAGACACCGCGAAGTCAAGGAACAGCATTCAATGCAGAAACTCGTCTTCCAACAGCGAATTTTCGGTCTCAGATTTTCTCAAGTCTGTGGACTCAGAAACATCGGCATCAAATAAGAGCTCTGAGTCGACTCCAACGCCTCACACAAAGAAACAGAGTCCAATTGCGCTGGATTTATCGGAGCTACGAGCGCAAACCACCGTGGACGAGAGTCTTTCTAAAGCACGGGATGGCGGAGCTTCCGGAAGTTTTGCGGAATTATTAGGGAATGAACAGGGTCCTGTGGCGGAGCGTCCTAGCTTCGTGTCTTTGGCGAACTTACCCAACCTTGGTCCGTACGCCGGACGAAGCTTCAGTGTTTGGGAGCGGCAGGGAGTTAGCTCTACGTTCAGACAATTGAATACGGTCATTCGTGCAAATGAACTGACGGATTCGTGGCATCGGTATCGTGAATATGAGAAGCCTACGCGGAAGCGGAAGAGAATTGCGCAGAAGAGATCGCTCAAGCGGTTCAACAAGGAGCTTGGTGGCATGTTTAACCTGCTGAAGAAGTATCGCGGTATGGGATATTAAGCAGATTTACATCTGAATATTTGTACATAGATATGACGGAGAATGCTATTAAGAATCTAAATGAGTACTTTCTATGGCGATATCTCAACTTTCTGTGCAAGTCTAATCCTCAGCATCGACCCATTGCGCGCTTGACATCTGCTGCAATCGACTAAGAGCTCGTGCAAACGCGAAAATCTCCTCATCTCCTGTAAACATGTTCAAGTTCTTCAGCGCATCATTATTAACATCCATCTCGCCCATCATGTCCAACATGGCGGAGTCCATCTCTTTCGGCTGGTCCTTACTATCATTCACGAGAATGTGCGCGAATGGAACTTCTGACGTGGCAATGAGCTTACCCTTACTTTCATAAACAGCATCCAAAAATGTAATAAATCGTCGAGCTTTATCCTTGTTGCTCAATGTAAGAATGGGAATATCCGTCACCACGAATGCACGGTAGTTACGCGCAAGCTCAAGGTAGTCAGCCGCCGACATTGGCTGTCCGCAAAGCGCTTCGAATGTAAACTGTGCAACTCCACCAGACGCACGTGGCACACGCAATTCTCGGCCCCAAATGATGTGAGTGGCAGGATGCGGCGGATCACGAGGGTTCGCAAAATATTTGAACCATTTCTCAGCATGGGCTTTCGCGTCTGCGTCGAGAGGAGAATGATACACGTTTTTCAGCGGACGCTCGATGCGTCGGTAGTCGGTCGGCGAGTCGAGGCAGATGACATGAAGGCGCTCTTTGATAAGTTCAATACAGGGAATGAACGACTGCCGCTGGATTCCGTTCTTGTAAAGCTCATCTGGAGCACGGTTGGAAGTAATGACAAAAACGACCCCATGGTGAATAAGAGCTTCAAATAAACGACGAAGCAGCATAGCATCAGCCACATCCACAACCTGAAACTCGTCAAAGCAAAACACCCGCGATTCATCCGCAAGAGCTGCCGCAAGCATTGGGATAGAATCAAAGTCTGATCCATGAGCCATCTTGAGTTGATGGTTCCTCTTATGAACATCCTGCATGAAAGCATGAAAATGAATGCGGCGCTTGGACAGCTTGGTCGTTGGAATGGTCGAGTAAAACATATCCATGAGCATAGTTTTGCCACATCCAACATCACCATATAGGTAAATTCCCTTCGGTACAGTTGATAGATCTAGACGCTTCATTTCGTGCTTGCCGCTAGAGAGAAAACTGAAGAAGCCCTTGCTGGGCTTAAGAGCCTCGATATCGGGATAATCAATAGGCGGAGGACTATAGCTCTTAATGTCGTCGTGTAAAGCAACCAGAAGCGTAACTATTCCACGCTGAAAGGCATCATCTCTCAGTTGGCCTTTAGATACAAGATAGTCGTACTGTTCCAGAGGCGCTACTCCATTAGCAAATAGGCGCATGCTGTGACGAGAAACACTTACTCCGGTCAATAAACGAGGTGTCGTTTTTCGGTTTCGCTGCCGCAGTACTCTGCATGCGAACACCTCTCAGACGGCTGCTGTTGAACTCATAAGGCCTATTGAAGGACCTTGGCGACGTCATGAGGCTTGAGGACCTGAATCGATGAACCTTTGCGAGGTCGCTCCTCGGCTGCACATGTCGCAAGCACCTCGTAGCGGATCTCAAGCTCCGCAGATGTATTATCCGGATCGTTCTCATTCTATCTTGTCTTTTCGATGCCCTTACGATCTCTGTTCGTTGATATTGCGGATGCTAACTTCTTATAAAAGCGCCCGTCCCCGGGTTCGTCATGATCGTGCGGCGCAGTTCGCTCAATACAGAGATACTACAGCCAGCCTATGGGAACGAGCGAAATTCGAACTGCAAATAATTCACGCTACGCCTGCTAAAGGCCTATTGTTTTCCCAATTTTGACTACATCGCACATGACTCTGATGTCATGAGCCTATAACGGTATAACCGCTGACTTGTCTTATTTATTTATGTCTATCACCAGTGATGACACCAATCTTCTGTCGCGTATGTCGGTCTGATCCCAAGTGCAGCAATTAAGGTTTCAATATCACGTGAGCACTTCCTTAACCAAAACTGACGAAATCCTCTAGTTAAAGGATCTTTATACCATTTGCAAGTTCGAAGCATATACATTTACTCAAGATGCTTCTGCGTCAGACATCTTGCATTTATGAAAAGATTTTAGTTGGACCGTCTGCAGGCCCCTCGGCGCGCTGTCTTTTGAGCAGTGGTCTCCGAAGATCAGCCTTTTCATTACCATCGCTATGCCCGCGCAAGAACTTCAGCGCTTCGTCAATTGACTTGAAGCCACTGAAAGTCATTTTTTTCGGCTCCGACGCGTTCAGTATTGCCAGTTTGTCTACATTGCATGATTTTCAGTTATCTTCGCCTGGCGTGTTTTCTGTGATTGATGTCGCAACACGACCGCCTAAACGCGCAGGCCGAAAGCTACAGGAAGTGCGAGAGGGTGAGTACCAGCTTGGATTTGCATGTATTTTAGACGAATAGCTTGCTAATATACTGTGGGTAGTACCGCTAGCTGAAGTGGCTCGTGAACTTGGACACACTGTCTATGACGTGGAGACAGAAGAAGACTTTAAGGTGACTTTCAAAACCCCATTACAGAAACGCATTTTGGCTAATACAGTATTTAGAGACTATCCAGAAAGGGATATGACTTGATAATTGCCGTGTCGTTTGGTAAGCTGATTCCGTCCGGGCTGATTCGAAATACAACCCACGGCGGAATTAACCTCCATCCGTCGCTTCTTCGCCGGTAAGTAAATTTAGTTACACTTAAAGCAACGTCTAATGTTCCATATAGGCATAGCGGGCCGGCTCCAATTCAATGGACTATTTATGAGAGAGACGAGTATACCGGAGTTACAGTACAGACACTACATCCGTCAAAATTTGACGAGGGCGAGATATTACTACAATCTGACACCGTGCCCGTTGATTCCGCCGAGACCAACGTGACACTTCTCAAAAAGCTATCTGCGGTGGGTTCCGATCTTCTGGTGAAAGCATTGGAAGTCATATCATCAGAGAGTGAATCCACGCGTTCTTTAGCGACGATATTTGGTCCTGTTCAACCTGGGAAGAAAGATTACAAGTACTCCCATGCTCCGAAAGTGACCAAGGATATGATGCGTATTGACTGGAGTTCACAATCTGCCTCAGACATAGACATTCACTATAGAGCATTTGGCGGTCCATTGTGGACAACAATTAAATCCACAAGCAAGAAGGATCCGGAGCAGCGATTTTCCAAGCGAGCTCTTCTTAGCAATATCACTATATTAGGTGACGTCAAGATAGCTGGTCTTCCACAGGTTCCTGGCGCTTACCTTAAGGCAACAACGGCTATGAAGCAGTATTTCCCTGGGGTTATCGTTTGTGCTGCTGATGGAACGTTTATTCATGCCGAGATGAAGACTGAGAAGCTTGGGAAGAAATCAACAATGATTGACAGCGTGGTCTTTGATGCTTTTACGCATTAGATTAAAAGTTGTAAATACTTAGGGGGTTTAAAAACCATGTAATAGCTGTGCGTCAGCAGCATCACTATATATAAAGTCACTTGTAATATACATCGATTAAATATTTATCAAGCAAGCAAATTATATAACTGAGTAAAATCTAACATGGCGTAATTCACCGGAGCCCTACTGCCTATGAAAAGCCTTCCGTTTCCGTCCGGGAACTGACAACGGAACCCCGGCGCCCACATTGGCCGATAGCAAACTCTCTGAAGAAAACCTAGCCGCCGATGGTGAACGGTCAATAGTTGCACCTGCAGTTGAAGATTTTACTGTGAATAGAGTCCGATTTGATGAAACTGGTTCTTGCTGTCGTGCTGTAGCAAAACTTCGAGGCTGTGAAGGTTCGGCTAGATTTGGCCGACGCACAAACGCCATCTCTGACACAGGCCGCTGAATGCGATCAAAGTGAGGGCTGGTAGAAGACGAATAACTGGTGACATTCGTTCCGCGTTGAGGAATTGAATCGGAGAATTTGGAATTTCGTACTGGAGACTTAAACTTACTATGCACTCCGATCGGAGACGCTGATCTTTGAGAATGAAATGCAAGCGGGTCGGTTGATCTTGAGGGCGACCTGAAAAATGGTGAAGCAACATCAGTTCTAGGTATTTGTGCTGGTGACTGAATACTCGAAGCATATCTCGGCTGTGGTCTGACTATGCCATCACCATGTAGGCTCGCTGCTCTCGACAGACTTCGGTCAGAATCGATAGTAAAGCTTCGAGCGTGGTTTGAATTATTCAGCGGAGTCGATGTTCGGAGAGCAGTGTGTGGCTGTTCCGACGATCGAAAAAAGCTTCCACTCTGTTTTGTCGTATTCGGATGTGTTGCTCCAACGGACGACGAGATCGTGACGGATGAAAAGCCTCCATCGGAATCTTTGGCACGAAAACGCTCAAGATTGTGCACGTCAGATACTCCTGGAGAGCGCGAAGTCGATGTAGTGTTTTTCAACAACGAGGGCTGAACACGATCAGAGCCTTCCGGTGATCGCGCGTAGCTTAGCGAGGACACTGCAGGAGGAGGCATGGTCATAGAAGTATCCTGATTTCGGTAGGGACTTGCTTGTGAAACTGGACCTAAATCAGGGTGCCAAGCTTTCTGAATCTGCGGAGTCGAACGATCGATTTCGTTGACTATGCGACTAGGCGCGCGACGGTCGGATCCTATATCACGTCGAAGGTTATCATGCTCTTGCCGTAACTTCTTAGCCTCTCTAAATCCAGTCAATAACTTTTAATCAAGCCACCACAATATCCACTTGCTATAATACTAACGCTTCCCAAAATGCACCCTTTTCCAGAGCAGGCATCATTCGAGCCATTGTCTGCTTCTGGCTCTCAATCTGCTGTTGCAAGACCTCGGGATCACCTGCACTTCGATAATGCTGTACAGCATAGAGTAGCGATTCGTAGTTATACTGAAAATAAGACAACAGGTAAGTATTTTTATCGACAAAACGCAAGAGGAATGCAATAGGAGTAACCTTAATTGTCTCCATCGTGCGCTGAATGGTATCCAGTAAATTGTTGAAGTGAAACGCAATTTCTTGTGGTAGTCGATTCGAGTGCTGCCATATATAAGAGATCTCAGCTAGTATCGCTAGTCCAACAGATGCAAACCTTTTTATTAAGACAGTAAACCGAAGAGTTTCTCTGCGAGCAATGCGGACACGAGTGGTTCATAGGGAAATTCTGATACGAGACTAAGAAGTTAGAAAATCATCAGCTCGTCACTGCAAAAACAAAAAGCACGGTGACAAGCAAGTCAAGCATACTGCTTCTAATATTAGGAATTTCTATATGTTTGTCGCAAAACACATGACCACATTCCATAACGTAGAACGATTCCGGTGATCCAGAGAAAAGCACGAAACATTTCATGCAGTACAACAGCGGCGATTCTGGATCCACAGCGACCCATCCCGAATGAGAATCATCAATATCTACCGTCATAATTCGTGTCGATTCAAAATTGGCGAATATTCAGCGCTAGGCGTGTAGTGCACAGAATAATGGCTCGGTGTTGGAGGTTTGGTTAAATGTTCAGACGTCAAGGTCGCACGACGCGTTATTTACGCGTTCTGTGCTAATGCTTAAATTACGTTTATGCCATAAAAGTCAAACGTCCATATTTACGTCCTGCCTTTAACAGGCTCTCAGCTCCCCGTAAGTTACGTAGGCGTTCAGGCAATTAGAATCGATTAACTATAGTTAGCGATTAGTCTAACTATTTACAATTACTGTTGCAGTATTTTAATTTGTACTGCCGTGGCCAGGATGATGAAGAGGCAAAGACCAATGCGCCAAAATAATTAATACAGTTCCCAGTTACGCTGCCAACTCCCAAAATTCAACTTCCAAACGCAACAGACCTGTCCGTGGCAGCTATAAGCATATCTAAATCCTAGGATGCTACCACACCTCAATGAGCGCAACGCCTTAAAACGATTCGTCAAGACTACTGCCTTTTATAAAGCGGAGGTTTGGTGATCCCCTTCGCATTCTGTAGCTGCTTCGGACGCTTCTTTTGATATGGCGCCCTCATTCGCATCTGTCCGTCAACTGGAGATGTAACTTGACTCCAGTAAATGTTGGACCTCGTCCCCGACAATAACCAATGCTTTGACCGGGGGTCGCTGCTCAGAACCCCCATTAGCTCGACGTGAAGCGTTTCGCAAACGTAATGCTTCATATTATTTTTGCTGCTCGCTCGGCATATAGAGCAGGAGCAAATATTTTGACAGCAAGGGCATGTCCAGCTATCATATGAAGCAATAATTGAAGAAGGCGTTTGCTCAAATGCGCGCCAAAGTGACCCCAAACAAAATGCTTTGCCGCATTTTGAGCAATATGCCCGCCGATAAGGCAAGTCAAGCTGGTGACACATGTGGCAGTACTTCATCTTCTTTGCATGATCTCCTAAAATCCGAGAAGTTTTCGCATTGGCTAAAATCGTAATCTTGTCGCGGAAAACGTCGGCTGTCGGTTCGATGTCTTCGAATGGTCGTAAGCTCAGCAGCAGACAACAGCAAGCGCCCATAGTTCTCCGACGAAGTTTGTTCAACTCTCGCTGATATACCGATGGAATATTGGGATTGTCAATCTCATTACGAGCCACTAAGATCAGCGTTCGAAAATGATCATAATCTTCAATTAAAGTCTGCCGAGGGATTAAGTCAAAGACCTGCATTGAATTCGAATCGCAAGAACAAGACTCCCCATTCGCGTAGCAGTCAAGGCAAATATCGTAAACTTTGCGATCCCCATTTGCTTCGGTCGTCACGCAGTCTGAACAGGAGAGAAATCGACTGAATATATCACAGCCACAGAACGAGCAGGTGACTCTATACCGGTTCTCTTCCTGGAGTGTGATTTTGGTGAAGTCACCCATATCTTCCTCAATCATGAATGATGCAAATATCTTAAAAAGCTTGACAAACTCCCCCAGTCGTGTTCCTGTCGTTGATAGAGCTGGCTTCGTGAGGCATTTCAATAAGTCCGTACTGTAATTTCGTAGAGCTTCATAAACCATTGATTTTATTCGATATTGCTCCGGTCTGCACACCCTGGACACGTTTTTAGTATAAATAAATAAAAGCATTTGCCAGCCAAATACGTACTGTCTGTGCTGTGGAAGCGCTTCCGCAACCGCCAGTTTCGCAGAATCCGCTGTACTTCGACTCCAAGCAAGTTTAATTGAGTACTTGCCCTTGTTGCATACCTGAAAATTGTTAGAGTTTGCAAAAGGAACCGTGGACTTTCAGACATACCTGATGCGCTGACATAGATGGGACAAAGACGAAGTCGCCCACTTTTTGCTCAAGAACATATACATGAAACGGTGCCTTTTTCAGCTCCTCGAGACCCCATGAATGTGATTCACGATCAATATTTTGCTCCTTCAAAGTCGCCATGTAGTTCTTCACCGCTATTCTGTCCTTGAACCTGGTACAGAACCACACAGACGAGCCGTCCGATGAAGCATCCACCATCATATTCTGACCGATCGTGGCACACATATCCTTGTGAGCGGGCGTATACGTCCCCTTTATTCCAAAGTATATCATTTGAGTAATTGGTCTGTAATCCCGAGGAAGGTGAGAAGATAGGTCGTGCTCAGTCTGATTGCAAACTTCGTCAGGAACGACTCTGAGAATCTCCCTACGCCATCGCGGAAAGCAGTTTAAGTCCTTCGCGTAAAGTCTGCAGATAATTAGCAATGATCCAAAGTAGTCCAATACTTTTCTCAGATGTATGTACCTGCCCGTTGAGGGATGTGGAGAATCAACGTAAGTCAAATATCGGCTCATCTTCGATTCAATGTCGTCACATTTGTCAACGTTCCGAATAACGATCGCTGCAATGCAGATGTTAGCTATAATCTCACCAGCAGATATTTGCAATAGTTCGTGTAGCATACGCGCGTCATAATAGTTTTCCTGTATCCAATCCTTGCTGAAGACACGCGAGTCCCACTCTGGTGATTCGTTCCAGTGATCTACCACAAGCGGCATTCCATCTCTAACAACACGAGTGTGGATTTCCTCCAACAGCCTCGGGTTTGCTCCAAATCCGTATTTCCGGGCATCAAGTCGCGGCACGGGTAGAAAATTGGAGTCTTTCTCGTCAGTCAAAGCATCAATAGACACCTCTTGTAAGATCGAGCTCAGATCGTCTTCTGGAGCGGGAGTCGTCTTCGGTGTATTCATCCTTTCGAGCGCTGTAGACCGCCTATAGCTTCCAATTTAACTATGGTCCAATATGTTGTCGACGAGGAATCTGCATGTTCAGATCTAGCTATGGAGCTCTATTGTACCTCCGATGTGATCGATATCGTGTTAATTACTGCAGGCGGTTTTGTATAGGGGCACGTTAAATGGATCGATATCAGGTCATGTGACTGCTTCACAGCTTAACAAATACAGTTAGAGCCTTCGTTGAATTTCTTTTATGTCTAGCGACTTCCTACCGAATGCCCTCAAAGATACCGATTATTAGCCCTCAGCGGCCCTGCCATATCTCTAGTAAAAAACCCGCGTTGCTGATAGCGTGAGGGGAGAGTCGCAACGGAGAGCTGGATCAGTCGAGAAAGCCGTAAACTCAACTCCGGTCCTTGAGCTTTTGATCTTCGTCTTTCGCCAGCTTCCATTTTATAATTGATAATGATGTATAAGTCACGGCAGTGATAGCCAACACAGTTGCCAGCGGTTTTCCAAACTGCCGATAGAAAAGGGACTGAAACAAGCGCAGCAAAGCGTTAATGACGACAAGTTCACGACTTACTTTATCCAGAACCAAAGAGGGAAAAACTCACATGTGGTGATGGGGGTTTGGGCTCTGGGGCCACTGTTGCTTGTGGATCAACTGGATCCTGAGGATTAACTGTTGATAGGCATTGTTTGTGAACTCGAAATGTTGGTAACGATAGGATTGGTCGTTGATTGTTGCAGATGCTGTAACAGCGAAAGGGAGCCGAACTCGGCTTGATCACCAGTCGAAATGGCATCATTCAATAATTTCTGAGAGATTGTCCAGTGAATTATTGCTCTCCAATGAGACTATCAAACGATACTAGCTACTCGGCTTGCACGCATTCTTCGGAGGCGAAAGATTTCAATTAAGGCCGGATTCTTAGTCGAAGATCGGGGCTAAAGTGTGTGCCGCACATATTGCGGCGTTACCAGGTCTCCGCTTCACGATCGACAGCCATCCGCATGACGGCACCAGGTTATATGAAAGTACATGATATTCTACCGATCTATAAGACTTGAAGAAAAGCACCGACTACACCACAAGAGGTGTTGGCCGCCGTCTAAACCGAACATTATATACATCGTCAGGCCGCAAGACACCGCCACCATAGTTATCCTGAATCTTCATATCAGGCACCTTCTCCGACACTGGCTCCATCTCATAGTACCATAGCAAATAAACAACCTGAGTAATAGCTTCAACCACCGCAAGATTCCTTCCGGGACACATGTGGCCGCCGCCACCCCACGGTACATATGACCTCCAAGCCGGATCGTCGTTACTGGTGCTAACGCCTTCATGCGGCGTCCATTCTTCTTTGCTTTCTGGTAAAAATCGGCGTCCGTACCATCTCATGGGATCAGGAAATGCTCTCGGGTCCCAGTGTGACATACTCGCCAATATCAAAACATTATCGCCCTTCTGGAGATAGAATTCCTTGGTCTTGCCTGGACTACCGGAATCTGCTATTTTAAGCATAGTGTCGCGCATCACAACCCGGCCACTTGTCGTATTTGCGGTTAATCTCGCGGTCTCTTTGAAACAGGAATTCAAAAGCGGATCTGCCAAAAGCTCCTTCCAGTCAAACTCATTTGTTTCCTTGATGTAATTCTTTTTGATAAGTTCTATAATTTCAGCCTTCAATTCCAAATCCTGAAGGACATTGGCGAGATACCAAAATGCCGCCGGTACGCTGTTAGACTTTGTAGCAAATATAATTGAGAGAAAATAGCCCGCAAAATCCTCTTTCTTCGTGTACTTATTTGACTTTATAAACAGCTCGTGCAAGTCTTTAATAAAAGCGGCAGATTCTGATACTCGTTTCTTATCCATGAAAAAGTTTCCCAGATTGTCAAGAATCCGTTCTCGCGCCTTGTAGCCCGTCCAATTGAGAAACGGAGGGTACTTCTTGATGAATCGAATTAAAGTCTGCTCAAAAATTGTGTAGTCCGCGTACACCGCCTCTACCGGAAAGGACTTTCCAAACAACGCCGTAGCCGATGCACTGTACATCATGTGCCGTGAGAAATCATACAATTCAACAACCGCAGATCCGTCCTCTTCAGACAAACTTTTAGCAAAATCTGACGAATAGTCGATAAGCGCTTTGTAGTCGTCGCGAAGGACTGCCGCAATCTCGGCGACTTTGCTGGCCGATGAGAGATTGACTACTACACAGCGCAGCAGAGATTCCAGAAATTCTGAGTCTGCATTGATTGCATCCGAGAACCGGAAGAGTGAAACATTCAGATAACTGAAAAATGCCAACGCGTCAAAGACACGTCCTTGCGCGTACACCTGCTTCATTCCCTGCACCGGATCGCATACGATCGTCATACGGCGTCCTCCAAGATACAACGTAAAAATCCAGCCATATTTCTTGCGCGCTTTCTCCAGCAGTGGTCTGGGATCCGCTATAAATTCGAGAGCATGTCCGAGAAAAGGAATTCGGCCCTTTAAAAGAGGGGGTTGTGAGCCGACAGATCGAAGCTGTGAATGATAGAAGAATAGCGGAGCGATCAAAAGAGACAGAGCGACGAAAACGGACCACAGTGCCATCTTATTTCTGCAGTTATCTCCAGCACTCTTAGACTTCAGAGTATAGAAAGTGTTTTGACTGCTAAACTAGACTGCACATATATAAATTCATTGACCGAAAATTTGCGCTAGTTGGCGTAATGCAATCGGTCGATATCGATTTCTAATATGACAGGTCGCAAAGATCTTGGGATCTGCGATTAAGGTTTGCTGCCCCGCCTTATCAGCCGTACTCTGAAGAAACCACACCTACACAACCGAATGAACTTTTCAGTAAACAGTTTATAAGATGATCTATTATCATTTATTACTTGTGTATACTATCAATTACTAATGCCCATTTCCGATGATATAGTACAGCATGCAGAACCCTGTGTAAAACCACTAAATGCAAACTCAAAAAAATAAACTAAATCTTTGGCGGATAAGCCTGCCGGAATGCTTTGCCAAATCTGACGAAAAGAAAACTTGTGCATGTACAAAAAATGATGGCGATAAAGCCTAAAAGGGAATATCCCCAGCCGTAGCCCAATCGGTTGACGAGCGAGGGAACAGCGAGCGGGACCAGTGCTGCAGCAGTAGAGCGGAGGAGATTAAGTGCAGCTGTGGCAGAGGCCGCGGCGCCAAATGGCGTGTAAAGGTCAATTAGGTATGCCTGGATAGGAAGAAGGGACGCAATGAGACCGGCACCCATAGGACACATCGAGAGAATGAGCGGAAACCAATGGATGTGATTCTGGACTCCCCAGCCATACCAGAAAATACTAGCGGGAATCAACATACTGCCAATAATCATTGGACCTAGTCGCATTTCTGGTTCGCGGACGCCATTGTTGCGGGCTGTTAGATATAGCACCAATTTGTCGTTGGTGGAGCCAACGACGACCACCGAGAACAAAGTACCACATCCCACAGACAAATAAGCAAGTCCAGCCAGTTCAATCGACCATCCATATCTCTGGGTCAAAACATCTGTGAGGGTGGTGAAAAAGATATAGAGATATGCATAGGCAACAGTCATGTATAGTGAGAGGCATATGACCACAGGAGCCATCAGCAATAACCGAAAAGCGCGCGAAAGACCAAGCAATAGTCGTTTCGACGGCGGAAGGGGTGGCAGTCGTGAATCGATGATCGAGATGAGGTCCTCACGGCCGGTGCTGCGGCTCATACGAGCGGCTTTGCGGCGCAACAGGACCATCGGATTTGTCTCGGGTACGTAAAAGATGAATCCAACAGCCATGACACCTGCAAAAATCTCAATGACGCGGAAACACCAACGCCAGCCCGCACGCTGAGAGATGAAGCCCCCGAGAATTGGACCGGCTACAGGACCCATGATTGGACCGAGAAGATAGAGCGCTGTTGCACGTCCGGTCTGATCGGATCGGTACATGTCGGAAATTATACCCGCACCGCAAACCATACCTGCGCATCCTAAAATACCCGAAAGCGCTCGGAAGACGAGGAACATCACGACCGACGTGGCTTCGGAACAGCCGATGTTGAGAAGAGCAAGCACCAGATTTGAGATGCCTACTACATATTTGCGGCCATACAGCTCGGATAATGGGGCGTGGATCAGCGGACCCCAGCCAAAGCCAAGCACGTACGCAGAAATTGTGAATTGGGTGACGATCGTGTTGGTCAGACCGAACTCTGCGGCCATCAGCGCCTGTCCGGGTGCGAACAGAGTCGAGACGGTAGGCACCATGAGACCGGTGGTGATAACGATGGCCATGACCCGAAGCTTGTGTCCCGACGTCCAGTTTTTCGGGTCCGCAGGGTCTTCGGGTGAGTCCCACCCTACAAGACCGGCGTCCAAGTCGGATATGAGACTTGGACCGGAGGGCGGCACCGGAGCCAGCTGCTTCTCGGTCTCATCGGGTGCATCAGCATCTGCTAGGCTGGAGTTGTCGGAGCCAATCCGACCATCGTCGTCGTATTTGAGATCTGACGCGTATTTGCTTTCACCGGCGTAGGCGTTGTCAAGCTCAATTGACTCGACAGCGGAGCCGGAACGGGCTCTAGAAGGGGTCGCGATAGGGTCCTGCATGGACGAGGACCATTGGCGGCGGAGGAGGGCGGATAAGAAGAAAGAGGCGGGCTGGTGAACTGAGGAGGACACAGAGGAAGAGCAGAGACTCGCAGACTCTGCAGCGAGGACAGAGACAGAAAGAAACGCGGCGGCGTCGCGTGCGCTTTTGAGCGCCGTGAAGCAGGGCGCCGCGGATGAGTCTGCCAGGCGGCGGCGCGCTTTTCCGGTCGGCAACACCGACTCGCGCAGCTTCTCCGTCGGCTCGGTCCGGCCGGCCGCGCCACGAGACCCGCGCGCTGACACTGGGCGCCGGAAAACGCAGCGACTCCGGCCGTTTGGCTGAATATAAAGGAATAGAAGGAGATCAAAGAGAACAACAGTATCTTATCATTTTTATGGACCAATCAAGCGTGTGGGAGGTAACTGATAGTAGTTGGTCGCGCGACTGCGCAGAAATGGCGAGATCGCGGCGACGCGACTTGTAGACTGAAGTAGACTGTAACCGACCACCAGGGCTTGAAACATTGATAGATCACTAGAAGCGCATTAGTTTCCAGTTCACGGCATTTATTATCTCAAACCCATCAGATATGATGATATTACTAAGATCTGTTATCGGCCCAGGGCCAAGGCAGTCGGCCGATGGGATTCTCGAGATAGAACGACGTTGAGTGACAGACACTGACAGTGACTCCCTGCCATCGGCTCCTGAAGCTGTGCACCGCACCAGCAAGCAAAGTAATTCAGGTCGTCGCACTCACGGTTGCGGGTTGACTCACCGCTTGGAACTTCCCATAAAAAAGAGTTCCAGGATGCCGGTCAACTAGTTGGTGATAGTGGTAAAAGTTGAATTCAGAAGACTCCTGATCTACTGATCTGCCCTGATCTCAGCCGCACGAATGACGTAGCGAGCGTTCTCGGTGCTGCTGCGCCTTTGCTGCCTTTCCTCCGAAGTCTACTTCAACTTCCAGCTGATCCGCGCTCTTCTTTCTTTCTTTCTTCAAGTAGCGCGACTATACAGCTCACTACTCACTACTGAAGACCGAACACTGAACAATATGTCAGCTCCCGGAACCCTTCCTTTGAAAGTCGAGAAATTCGAACGCCTTGGCACGCTCGCTGATGGTGCGTACTTAACATCTGACCGGCTAACGCGCTCTGGCTAACATCAGTAAAGTGAATGGCCGCAGATACACCAGAGACATCGGATGCTCCGCCCTTTGGAATGGCAAGCCCATTTGGCTGTTTGGGGACACATTCCCGCTCAACAGCAGTGGCCACATGATTGGCCTGCTCACGTCTACGGCTTCTGTCGGCAACGCGCGTGAGCCCACGAGGAGCAAGTACTGGATCACGAACAAGGACGGCAAGCCGGCGCAGTTCATCCCTTTTTCCAACGAAGAATGGAAATTCATGCAGGAAAATAAGGGTAGCGGATCAAAGCGCTATTTCTTGTGGTCCTTCTCGAAAATCATCGAGACGTCCCCGGGCAAGTATGTTGCAATGCCATGCACGGCTGGCATGCATGCGCACGAATTTACTAACTGTGATGCAGGGGATGGATTTTCTTTACCAAAGGTCGAACCACATCGCAGAGCATGTCTGGGAATGTTGGATACGGAGTCCAAATTGGCAAAGTTCACTCGGACGAAAATGGCATGCCGGTTGTCGAGCGCTGCATGGAGGAACCCATGTTTCCAAAGGTAGGATTAGCGTTCTCGCACTGTGACTACCTATGATACTGACTTAAACCTGTAGGACGCAATCTCGTGGGGATCGTGGGACACGATTTTAGATCATGACTACATCTATCTCTATGGCGGGAAGGGAGGTCATACTTACATCGCCCGCGTTCCGAAAGATTGTCCGCTTGATAAGTCGAAATACGAGTATTTCAACAACAAAGGTCAATGGTCCCACGAAGAGAAGGACTTGAAGGAACTGTTCTGGAAGCTGCAATCCGGAACTGTGTTCTGGTCCAGGCACTACAAGTGCTTTGTCATGGTCGGATGCACAGGGTGGGCCGATAACAAGATTATTATGCGTTCCGCCAAGCGACCGGAAGGCCCATGGACGTCGGACACGCTTCTGCAACAGTTGTACAAACCCGAGAAGGGTTTCAACTATTGCATGAATGCGCATCCGTGGGCGTTCCCGGATTCGAACGGCGGCGAGCTGCTCGTGTCTTGGACTGACCAGCACACTGGTGTGATTGAACTTGCGAAAGTTACATGGCAGGGATATAAAGGTACGTCATCTAAGAAGAACGCCCCTGCTCCAAGAAATCGGCCCATATCGCCGCCCATTCCTGCCGGGAAGCCGTTGCCACAGAATTATCAGCAGCCGTTTCAATAGCCATATCAACAACCATATCAACAGCCGTACCAACAACCTTACCAACAACCGTACCAACGACCGTACCAACAACCGTACCAACAACCGTACCAACAACCGTACCAACAACCATACCAACAACCGTACCAGCAGTCATACCAGCAGGACTATCACTACCAAGGCGGCCCCCAGAACTACAGCCAACAACAATATCAGCATCCACCTTCACCACCACCATATGGTGCAACCCCATATCAGCAAGGCGGTTATATTCCATCACCATACACTCCGAATAACAACTATGGACTCAACGACTCTTACAGCACGGCTAGCCAACACCCCGGCAACAATGGCTATTCCTCACCAAACGGCGATATGGCATCGGCTCCCCATGTCCCTTTTTGGAGCAAGCCTAACTAAGATTATAATTCAAGGCTAAACTTTTTCTTTCGCTCTTTTAAGGCCCTAGTCAAAGTTCGACACCGAATGCTCAGAGCCGAATGCAGTCGCGGGTGCAAGCGCCAACGCAGGCGCGGGTGCCGGGTCGGCAGCAGCAGCTCCCATTTCGCATAGAGGGCATAGAGAAGAAAGTTAACGATCTTATTGGTCGGTTTTTGTGTACGCGTGCTCCCTTACTGTGTTGATTGTGTCTTATGATTGCTAACAGTTGCATGCAGCTAAGTAAACAGTTCGAGTCGTATTTATCCGCTGGGATTGGCCGGCGCGCCTTCGTTTTGGATTTTCATAAGGAATATGCAACTTGCAGCTATGCTTAACGACATGCTGCTACGATATATAGTGAACAAAAAGGCATGTGAATTTTGAGAGGTATAACCATACAGCAAATATACTGCGACGCGTGATGACCACGACGCACGGGCCGCGCGGCGTGCGGCTCGAGCATCGCGATTTCGGCGCGCTAAAATTCCTCAAACGGCGGTCGATCACAGCTGGTGTTTTTAATCTGTGCCGCCGGAGATGCGACCTGGGAACCGGGATCTGTAGAACAAGACGGTCTAGGAGAAGCGTAGCATTTTAGAAAAAGCAGAGTAAGTCTGGCTTGAACGTCTGCGATTGCACCAATCACGACGCGCCTGCTCGAGATATTCCGACCCGAATCAAAGTTTTCTAGAACGTGGCGTGACTTGAGTCGGGCCGAACTTTAGTGCACGCGGGGACTCGGACTAGCGGTCGTCTATATATCTCGACGCACGCGATCGCATGTGAACTTCACAAGGAAACAGGGAAAAAACTGCTACTGCAGCTACAGTACTTGATGAAGCGAAAGAAGTAATTAAGTGAGCAGCTCATGCGGTCTCGATCCGACGTCTACGCAAGATCTATAACCAACAATGCCTCATCGTCAACGCCGATTCAATCGACTGCGCGCGTTTTCGGACCCTGCGATCCCTCTCAAAACTGCTCTTCCGACGCTCTACGAATCACCTAGTTACATCACATCTCTCTCGAACCAAAATCATGATGAACCTGCCGCACCGATTGGCACGGCGTCCGCTTATGAACCTCGTCTGTCCCGAGTCGAGACCGGGTCTTCGGTCGATAGCGTGGCGATTGGTGATTATGAAGAAGAGGACGACGACGCGAGCATGCAACTGAATTATCCCCGGAGAGCTGGATCGAGAAAGTATTCGTTCCGACTCGCATCGATCTACTCAGCATTACGAGACCACGGCTTTCACAGCACGCGGCGCTCAAGCGCAACAGATTCTGCTTCTGAGCTTTTGCTGTCACGATTTGCCAGCAACGACAGCGAGGCGCCGGGAGAGAGGCGGCGGTCGTCGTATCAGCCTCGGAGATCCTCTGCCGTTGGAATCCGTGTTCGGAGTCGTGTGATCTATCAGTCGATATGGAATTTTCTGTCACGAGCGCCTGCGTTTTTTGCTAACCCCAGGACCCGAGGTCCACTCAAATGCTCTATCGCTTGGCTACTTGCGTCATCTGCTGCGTTCAATGGCACTATATCGGGAATGCTTGGTGTCAGTGATGCGAAGCATCTTGCCGCTACGACTTCAATTTATTTTCATGCTTCTCGTTCCGTTGGAAGTTTGATTGAGGCAACAATGCTCGCCGAGGTTGCAGTATTATACAGCTCTTGCTTGTCAATTTTGAGCATGCTTACTGCTCGACTTTTCAACCAGTTGGGAATGATTTACGTGGGTCACTTCATAGTACTGACCGTCTTCTGCGGTGGAGGAATGGGCTCTATTGGATACATGAAGCAGCGCCTGAACCGCCCGATATTCAACGATGCCAGCTCATTGGCATCGATTGCGTTTTCGGCAATGTTAATCCGGGAAGGGTCAATTCAACTTGGTCAGATTTCGTTTGCCAGAATGATTAGAGTGGCGACGATTGTTAATTATGGCATCTTTGTCGTTACGATCGTGTGCTTGATTGTGTTCCCGTTTACCGCGGTATCGCAGCTGCAGTATGTAATGTTCCGAGTCGCCAAAACGGTAACGTTTATTAACGCTTTAATTTAGGTCTACTACGAACGAAGTTTTGGATGAGTACATCAAGCTGGTATGTTATAAATTACTAATTTACAATACTCTCACTAACATGGGGCAGCTCAATAACCTGGTCAGAGGATTTACCAACGATGCGCCGTTAAGCTATGCTGAATACAACGCGCATCATAAATCTGTCCAAGAGCTCCACGAAAAGCTCGATACGGTGCTACACGATACGTTATTCGAACACTGTGCTTTGGGAACAGTAGGCGAATATGACATTCAACGCGAGCTTGTTCAGTCCATGGAAGACATTCTGCTTCACATTGGAGCGCTTAAAAGTTCGCATGTTTTGAAACTTAGGTTGATGAACGAGGAGCCTGGGTATAGAAGAAATTCGTGCTTGGAACTGTTTGACGTGTTTATTCACTATTTTGGAACAAATATGGTAAGTTGGACTTATTTTTGCTGCTATATCAGAATGAAATTGTTAACCGTATTTTAGACGGATATGACGGAAAAGTATTTGAAAGTTATGGAATGCATGAAAATGTCCGGAACAGCCTTCAGATCTAGGATTGACCTTTCTTCTGAAGTCAAGTCAGATTTGATACAGGTTAGTCGCCAAGTTTCTTCCGTGCCGGATTGTCATTGCTAATTATATGTAGGCCAAAGAAGCATATGCCAAAGCACGCACGGCAGCTCTCCGTGAAATCTACTCGATGGATCTTTTCCGTGCTCAAGTAGGCGACAACAGTACAGCAATTGGCGCCTATCTCGAAGAAGTGGTTGCTATTTGCGGTCAATTCTCCTACGGCTTGATGAATTTCACGGATAGTTTGCTGGACGTTATCGAAGTGATTGACCAGTACAACGAATACCTTGACGAGAAACACTCGCGATCTTGGGAATGGATGAAATTATGGAAATCCCATGACTCCGAGCCATCGCCGAATAAAAACGCAGGAGCGCTGCCTAGCTCCTTTTTTCGAGCCTTTGGCGACCAAGAAGTTTTATTCTCGGAAATGCCTGCGCGCGATAATTTGCGGCTTCGGTTATGGCGCTCGCTGTATGTTTTCCGACGGACTGATGTGCGTCATGGGCTCAAGGTCGGACTGGGCGCCATGCTGTTCACGCTGCCTGCGTACTTGAATGCCACGCGGCCGTGGTTTTATCTGTATCGCATGGAATGGGGACTGTTGTCGTTTGTGATTGTGATGAACGTGTCGATTGGAGCTACCCTTATCACGTCGTTTTACAGAATTTTGGGAACTTGTATTGGAACCTTCTCCGCTTATTTAGCGTACGTCCAACTTAATGGTGGTATTTATGTGTGTGTCATGCGTGCTAACGATGTGCATACAGTTGGCAGATATCGCCAGCAAAGCAAATAGTGTTACCGATGGTTGGATTTGTCATCGCACTCTGCTGCTTTCATCTCATGCTTTACGGCAAGCCGAAGGATGCTTTTGGAAGGTATATGACGCTCAGTACTTCCCATTTCCAGCCTAAGTTACTGACAGATTTTTAGATTCATCGTTCTCACGTTCAATCTCACCGCCTTGCATTCTTATAGTTTATCCCGTAATGACTTTTTCAACCATGGCGATGGCCATGAAGGCGGACAAGATCCTATCGTCGGAGAGATTGCATGTAGGGTTAACTCATTCTGGGCTGTGGTGCATAACTTTATAGTGCTGACGTATTCTAGATCACCGCACTGTGGCGGTCACCCTTGGAGTTCTCTGGAGCGTATTTGTTACGCTTTACATGTAAGATTTTGCATTTACGACTATTTGACGAGGGCGAGCTGACGTAAACTAGATGGCCGATGAGCGCCCGAAGTGAGTTAAAACGTCGTCTGGGAGTGGTCTGGATCCGCATGGGTTTAATCTGGAAATCCGGTCCGCTTCGCCGTCTTGTCGAGTACGGCGCCGACGACAGCCTCAGCCCAGACATTCTGCCGGAGGATTCCGTGCAGAGTTACATTGGCCTTGACGAAGAAGTTGAGCTGTCGAAAGCGTTGTACGCCATGAGTCCGTTGCTGGACCAGGCTAGTCAGGAATTGCGACTGAAAGGACCGTTTCCGGTGTGGGATTTTGAGGTTATCGTGCGCGTGACGCAGGATATTTTGGATTCGTTTCATATGATGAATGTAAGCAAGCCTGGCGTTATCTTTTGGTTATGGATGAGTTGTTGACATGATTTTTCAGGATATCTTGCTTTTGCGGACGAATCAAGTTTCGGGTTTAGAGAATCGGATTATCTCGTACACGGATCGTGAACGTGAGTATTTTGCAATTCCCTCGTATGCATGTGTTGGCTAATTTGTTTTAGGGACTGAGTTGAACAACCGAATTTTCCTTTTGTTTTACTGTAAGTAGAACCTACGCCCTGATCTATTTTTGGCTATTAATTTACTGAACGCATGCTAACGTTGAATCTAGTGATTTCATCATCTTTGCGGATTGGACTTCCGTTACCAGAACACCTTCCAAACACTGAACGTTCACGGCAGGTGATGACTGCAAAAGTGAATGAATTCCGGTTCTTGCAAGTTCAGGAGGGAACAGTCGGTACCGAAGACGAGTTCGTTTTGATATACTCGTACAGTGAGTTTTCCCCCGCTTTTTTTAATGGCCGGGTTGGGTCTAACTTTTGCTATAGTCTTGGCCACGCTTTCGATCAACGACGGGCTTTTGAACATTATTGGCATTTTGCAGAAGATTTATGGGGCGATTGAAGATGAAGCGTTGTATGTGTAAGAACGTTGTATGTTTTAAGAAAATGTTGAATAGATTTATCACTATATAGCTAGTGGAATTACTCCTTTCAACTTTCAAGTTCTCCTGCGGGGTGGTAATCATTCCTTAAGCAGTTATGTTGTGCTTGCCGATCACGTTCAGTTCTTGAGCCGCGCGCACCGAGACTCGGCATCGCGCACGTGCCAATTAGTGGAAAAGGGTTTCTCGGGACTTTAGAGCTCTTAAGCCGCACGTGGGGTGCTCGTGGGGTCTGGTCTTGCCACTCTGAGCGCGTGGCCGGGGACAGCGCTGGGAGGGGTATGTCGAAACGGCCAAAAGGCCAAGGTGAGGGGAGGGAGTAGTAACTGTGTATATATACCGCGATGAGGCTGCTGTTTTGGAGTTCTTTTTTGTGGGATAGGTCCTTGGTTTAAAGCAGAGTGATTCAGAATGGTTCTTACGGAGGAGAAAGTCGCCGCGATTCGAGCGGATTATGAACGTAGTGTCGGGAAAGAACTGGCTTCGGTATGAATTCATGAAGAGTGGATGCAAGTTTTGAAGTTTTGGGCTAGTTTACTGACTGCTTAGGTCGTTCCTATTGACGAGATCCCATGGTTCAAGAAGAGCCACTTGGTGCGAACCAATCTGTTTTGCCTTTGTCTCCTCTTCTATTCCTCCTGTGTCGGCTACGACAGCTCGTTAATGAACGGCCTGCAATCGCTCGAACAGTGGCAATTATTCATGGACCATCCGACCGGCGCCTGGCTCGGCTTCGTGAACGCGATCTCGACAGTGAGTTCGATCATCGGTCTCGCGATCTGTGGCCACGCTACGGAGATCTTTGGACGCAAGTGGCCGCTGGTGGTGTCGACTGCTTTCATCTGTTTGGGCGCCGGAATCGGCGCGGGGTCGAAGAATCCGGCGATGTTTATCATCGGCAGGTTTATTGTCGGGTTTGGATCGGCGTTGACACTGCCTGCGCCGCTGTTGATTTCGGAGCTCGCGTATCCTACACATCGAGCGCGCGCGACTTCGTTTTACAAGTACGTATAACGTGAAAATGGCGTTACTGTTCAGTTGACGGTTAGATTAACTTATAAAATTAGCTGCTTTTTCTACGTCGGGTCATTGGTTGCTGCTTGGGTCACTTTTGGGACGCGAAACATGGACAGCTGGTCATGGCGGATCCCGGTGCTGTTACAAGCCGGACTGCCGCTCTGTATCCTCGTGCAAACCGTGTTCCTGCCCGAATCTCCGCGCTGGCTGATCTCGAAGGATCGAGTTGAAGAAGCTCGGGCGATTTTGGTGAAGTATCACGCCGGTGGCGATCGGCTGTCGGAATTAGTTGCGTTCGAGGTTGAGGAGATTAGTCGGACGATTGAGCTCGAGAAGTTGATTGATCGGGAGTCGTCGTGGAGTAATCTTTGGAGCACGAAGGGGAACCGGCATCGGTTGTGGATCACGGTCACGCTTGGATTCTTTGCGCAGTGGAACGGCAACGGCCCAGTGAATTATTATCTCACGTTAGTTCTTGAATCAGTCGGAATCACGTCCGTGACTAAACAGACCTTGATCAACGGCTTCCTTCAGCTTTGGAACGTCATTGCATCGATCTTGGCCGCGTCGGCAGTCGATCGCATGGGTCGTCGGTTCTTGTTCTTGTGGTCTTCGATCGGCATGTTCTTTTCGTACATTATGATCACGGCATTATCTGCCTCGTTTGCACACACGGGCAACAGCGCGACTGGGATCGCCATGATTCCGTTCTTGTTTATCTATTACGGCCATTACGACGTCGCGTTCACGCCGCTGATTATTTCCTACCCGGCCGAGATCTGGAATTTCATGAACCGGTCGCGCGGGATCGCGGTCGTGTCGATGTCGACGTACACGGCGTTGCTGTTCAACCTGTTTGTGAATCCGATCGCGCTGGAGAAAATCGCGTGGAAGTATTACATTGTGTACATTGCGAACCTGATTGTCATTGTTATCGTGATTTATTATACGTATCCGGAGACGCGTGGGCATACGCTTGAGGAGATGGCGAAAGTGTTTGATGGCGAGGATGTTGCGTTGCCGACGGAGGAGGAGATTAGGATGGGTATGGCGGCGAAGGAGATGTCGGTTTTGGAGGTCGAGGAGGCGGATGTGGGGAAAGATGGCAGGAAGTAGGAATTTTTATACGAGTTATCTAGAATATTAGATAATAAACTGGATAAACGAGCAAATCAAATTGAGCTAACAAGCAAACTACAACAGATAACGGAAGCCGAAACCCGGAATCTCTTTTGGATTCTCTCCATTCGCCAACATCTCGGCCTCCTTCCTCTCCAGCTCCTTATTCTGCCGAATCAAGATAATTCTGATGACATACGCCACGACAGCAATCGCGACCGACGCCGCCGCAACCGCAATTCCACCAGGCACGTACCTGGGTCCCTGCGAAGACGGGTACATGTACGTGCCGTAGATTGACGCCGTGTTGCCGAGCATATTGCAAAAGGCGACGGCGGTCGCGCGTTTGACGGTCGGGCGCGGGAACGAGGCCGAGATCCACGCGATGATGATTTCGTAAGCGGTGTAGGCGCCGATAGGGAGCAGAAACATGGCGAAGAAGCGGGCGGCGGTGTTGAGGGTTGCGATCATGAGGATGTTGCCAAAGGCGGAGATCAGGAGGAGGCAGATGATGTGGATTGAGTGGTCTTCGTATTTTCCGGACGTGTAGGTGACCACGAGGGAGACTAGGAAAGTTGCGAACCAGACGGGAGCCGTGAGAAGGAGGGTCGCGATGGTGCCGAATCCGAGGGTGTTGATGATTGTGGGGAAGAAGTACTGGAATGTCTGGGTCAGGCAAGACAGATGCTGCATGAGTAGGAAGATGTACAGGCGGTAGTCTTTCAGAGCCATAAAAAGACCTTGCTTGACCGTAACGGCATCCAGGTCATCGTACTCCTTTGAGTCGTCCATGATTCTCCATTGCGCAAACGCGTGTTCTTCTTCGGTAAGCCATTTGCAAGGCGACGAGGGGAAATTCGGCAGGATGAATGCGGAGGTGATGGACACGGCTATCGTGAGTGTACCCTCGATAATAAACAGCCACCGCCATCCTTCGATTCCATGCGCACCATCCAGGTTTCCGAGCACGCCGGCAGCCAACAAGCCGCCAAACATCTGCGCGACACAGTTGCCGCAGTAAAACCACGCGATGCGGTATCCGAGCTGCGAGTTCAGGTACCAGCCGCTCATGAGCATGATCGCGCCGGGGAAGAAGGGAGCTTCGAGAACACCGAGCATCAGCCGACAGGCGATCAGGCCGCCGAAACTTTGAACACCGGCTTGAGCGGCGGAAACTACGCCCCACAATGCCATGGCGAGACAGAGGTAGACTGAGGGCTTCATGCGCGTGATGAGGAGGTTTGATGGGAGTTGCATGAGCAGGTAGCCCTGGTTTGTTAGTATTTGCTTGGAGATTAGAAGAAAGAGAGAGAGAGGAACGTACGACAAAGAGAATACTGGTTGCCAGGTTGTAGTCGGTGCCGACCATGCCCAGGTCGGCCTCGAGATTACCAAGTCTTGCTTGCGCCAGGTTACTGCGGTCGAGGAAGTTGAGCAAGTACATAAGCCCGAGACAGGGCATCATCTTGATATCGATTTTCCGCGTGACGCGACGGTTCATGAAGGCTTTCCACTCGTCATCTTTGGCGTCAAACTGGAGAAAGTAGTTTTGCAGCTCGACCGAGACGGGCGCGCCGTGCAGGGCCGTGCCGCCTGATTTCTCCTCGATTTCGTCGGCGTGGGCTTTGCCGTCGTCGAAGCCGGAGTTGACGGGCGCCATGGGCTCTGTGGTCTTTTCTGTTTCTGCGGCCATAGTGGACTAGTGGTGGAGTGAGTGCTATACTGCTTGTTTAGGTGACTAGGTGAGTGAAGTGGATGGTGGAAGGGGGCAGACCGGGGGTTTTATCCAGTCCCGGGGCGCGCGAAAGTGAGACCGGCGCCCTTGGCACGGGGCGGGATGTGGAGGGGTGCTGGGATCATGTGCCCGGCGCGCAGTGATCAGGTTGTGTTGGGTGTTCTGTTCTCGCGCCGGACTGCCAGAACGCGTGCCTGAGACCACGTTGGCGACCCGGGCGCGGGGCCGAGCGAGGCGGGATGCGGGCCGGCGCCGGGGATAAACAAAGAGTCACGTGCGGTGGCTGAGCCGCACAGGCGTGTGGGGTCGGGTGCGATTACAGCGTACGTCGAGCCGGGCGAGCCGTGGCCTGACCGAGGACATTTTACCATATCCCGCGTGTTCTTGTTTTGATGTTTGTAATTCTGTCTTTGATGTGATATGCTGCTGTGGTTTACCGGGTTTAGAATGCACGACGCGTCAAGTGACAGATACGCGTCTGTTCTGCAGAATCCATGGTTAGATGATCGTCCCCTGCCGGCAGCCACTCAATATAGGCTGTACTATTTACTATTTACGCCGTGACGTCAGACGCAGCGCTGATCTGCCGCCTTCAACAGTTCAACTTGTCGAATGTCGCCTGATCGCGCCTCAGGACCGAGTTGGCTCCACAAGTCCAGCGTAGTCCAGCGGAAGGCCAGCCGACGGCTGGAGCCAGCTGAGCTACAGCCAGCTGGAGCTCAAGCAATGCGGGGGCCGCACGGTCTACCGCCGCAGCGGGAGAAGCCGGATAATAGGGGTTGGTTACCGCTGTTTGCGTATTTACCGTATTTTCTACACGTGTATTACGCGTTACGAGTCTTGCAAAAATTCTACTTCGCGGCATGAACATCTACATAGCCCGCATAATAGTCTCGCACCGTATCCACGAACGGCTGATCCGGGTGGAATCCCAGACTGTACGCAAGCGACGTGTCGAACCGTGTCGGCCAGGTCTCTAGAATAGCCTTGACCTCGGGCACGTCCTGTTCCGTCAACAGCGCCAGCGTCTTTTTTCCGCCGACAGTCTCAAGCGCGTCCATCATTTGCTGGATCGTAGGCCCGATTCCGGGTAACATGACGACTCGTGTGTGGCTCGGAAGCGCGTCTGAAGGCATCGTGAGCGCGTGCCGGATGTTTGCGACCAGCGTGCGCGGCGAGCACAGGAAATTGATAAATTCGCGGTCCACGACGGGAATCGTGCATGGCACGCCATTCAGCGGTTCCCGGATCATGCCGGACACGAACGACGAAGCGGCCGCGGTCGGTTTGCCCGGCCGCACGCAGATTGACGGGAACCGCAGCGCGAACCCGTCGATAAAGCCGCGGCGAGTGTAGTCGTTCACGAGGATCTCGCAGATGCGCTTGGCCGCGCCGTAGGAGGACATCGGGTTTGGAACCACGGACTCGTCGACGACGTCCGGGAACGGCGGTCCGTACACGGCGCCGCCGGACGCGTAGATGACGCGGGTCCCGGGCTGCAGGACGCGCAGCGCGTCGAGCACGGCGCGCGTAGAGTCGATGTTTGCGGCCATGCCGAGCGAGAAGTCGGCTTCCGCGCCAGAGGACATGATGCCGTGGAACAGGCAGACCGCGTCTGGTTTCGCGGTTGCGATGACGGAGTGCGCGGTGGCTGCGTTGAGGTCGGCGCGTACGAGGGCCGCGTTGCTGCCGGGGCAGCCGGCCGGCAGCGGCGGGCGCACGATGTCGACGAGCGTGACTTTGGTGCCGTCGTCGTCGGTGTCGTTATTGCTGAGCAGCGCGCGCGCGAGCAGCTGCGCGACGAAGCCCGCGCCGCCGGTGATGAGCACGTGCATTGGTTACTTGTTTGTATCGTGATCGTGTGTCGTGTAGCGGTCTGTGTTATGTAACCAGGCCGCAGCGTTTGCCCCGCTTTAAGTAGCGAGACAAACGGCCCGGCGGGGACCCCGCAACGCCGGAGATGGGCCCGGGAACCAAATTAGGCAGGCTAAGCCTGTAACCAAGCTGTAACGCTCGATCTCGAGCGGGCGCGCGCCGCGGGATGCGCGGCGGTTCGCGCGAATGTTGCAGCGACCAGCACGACCAAGACTTTGATTGGAATGCCAACACTAACCTTCAAAGAGGAAGACTTACTGATCTCCGCACAGGGTTAAGACTGAACAGCCTGATTGGAAGTTCGAGGACTTCTGACTTTGAGCTCCTTATATGTTGTACTTGAATAAATTATCTCTTCAAAATATACCAACTCCATTACCCCAATCACACTTCTCCAAAATACTCCACAAAACACATATGTATCAGTTACAAAGTCGCAAACGTGAAATGAATATGAACTAGCACGAGCAAGCACAAAATAGAAGTCAAAACAGCTCGTACGATAGTCAATAACACTGACTAATTTCTTCATCTAGTATGATGAATGTCGATACTGGCACGGATCAAATCTATGTCGCGCACATCATCAAATTCAGGATTAACTTCATAACCGTCACCCGAAACTCCCACCTTCTCGTTCTTCTCCAAGTTTTCAAACGACACGGTCGCACTGGGCGAGTAATCTATCAGCATCTCGCGAGCAACATACAAGCCATGCTTGTTGAGCACAAGTCCTTTCAAGCGGACTTCACGCATGTGGAACCAGTGGCAAGCGTAGATTCCGGCCACTTCGACGATCGCGGTTCCAAATGCTGCCCAGTATCCCCACGGATAATGAGGAGCTTTGTCGGCTGGGAAAGCCACGATCGGAAACCACGCGTAGTTGCAGTACCAGATTACGTTTCCGATTGCAGGTAAGTATCCTCTCAGCTCTGTGTCGTCTTGGAATACCTCTGCGATGTACGACATGAAGATGGAGAAGAAGGACGATCCGATGTTGGGAATGATGTTTGCAGCAAACTTGAGACCGAACGGCACGTTCCAGATCGCAAGCACTAGATTTCCAAAGATGTAAGGCATGAGGGCAAAAATGGCAAGCTGCCATCTCCAGCGGGTAATATCAGAAACGATAGCGATGATGTACCCGGAAACAATGCCGACCGCATTTCCGATGGTAGGCAAAATATTGATCATGGGAACACTATAATCGGTAGCCTTGAGCCACAGTCCCATGTAATCTCCAGCTCCGGTGATATAAACGCAATAGGGAACCATAAATGTCCAGAACCGCCAGGACGTGAAGATACGGAAAAACCGAGCCCTGGTCATCCTCCTCGCACCGGCTTTTCCAACCTCTGCCATTCGCCGCATCGCGTACTCCTTGTCGCGGTCGGTGAAGTAAATAGCTCTCGAGTTGTTGGGGAAATCGGGAATCACAAAGTAGCCTACAAGACCGACCGGTAGAGTGATGCATCCGTCAATAATAAAGAGCCATTGCCATCCCGCGTAACCACCGGCCCCGTTCAGGTTGAGATAGACAGCAGTCTGAAGATATCCCGAGAACATGGAGGCCATAGCCCATGTCATGTCCCAAATGACAATGCGCTTTGCGATCTCCTCGGGTCTGTACCAAGATCCGAGAATCATCATCATCGTCGGATAGCAAATACTCTCGGCCACTCCCTGAAAGAACCGGAAGACGTAGATGTACTTGGCGGTAGTAGCGCGGGCGAGTAGCATGACAAAGACGGTCCAGATCAGCTCACAGCTCGGAATCATGTAAGAAGGCCGGAACCACGTAAGCATAATCTGCCCAGGCACCGATCCAATAAGATATCCGCAGTTGAAGAGAGTCGTAAAGTAGTTGTACTCGTTTCCATTGAGATTAAGCTGTAAGATTGTTAGCAGTAATAAGTGATAACAGATAAAACAGGTCAAGGAACGTACGTCCTCCTTCATGCCAGAATTGTAAGCATTAATAATATTTCTCTGATCCAAACTCTTGCACATGTAGGAAAGCATAAGGTAAAAAAGCAGGCCGCGATCAAGCTTGTCGACGAATCTGCGCTCGCCGGGAGGTTTGCGAATAGACTCCCAAAACACAGACAGCGTCAGGCGCCACTTCGGGCACTTCCAATCCGGAGGATCATAATAAGGGTCACAAGTAGGATCCGCCTTGATCATATCCATCGTCACCTCGTTGCGGTTGAATGGCCATTTTGCCATGATGAAGTATACCCGATTCGATAGAAGCTCTCGTCGGATGGGGAACCATCAAGGCTGTGGCGGCAAATGGGCTAATTTATAACCTGACTTGTCCACCATTCAGTCTCTCAGATAAGAATCTTCGGCTAGATTGCGACAAGTACTAGCGTGTACTATCACGCATAAGCGCCACGACGATGGAACAGCCGGTGTAGCAATGAAGAACAGTGCAAATGGTCGTTTTGCATGGCGCCAAGCTCGGCAGCCTCGACAAGCTAGACA
Source organism: Myxozyma monticola (assembly GCA_030568405.1). Taxonomy (NCBI): domain Eukaryota; kingdom Fungi; phylum Ascomycota; class Lipomycetes; order Lipomycetales; family Lipomycetaceae; genus Myxozyma; species Myxozyma monticola. The sequence continues at coordinate 133,176 of JAJLTV010000028.1, forward strand.
AGGATCCTCGTCCTACTGCTTATCAAGAGCTTTACTTGGAACGGTTCTTGAGCAATTCATAATTGTCGTAGCTAGTGAAATGACAATGATCGCATCTATAGACAGACTGTAAGAGTGGGAAATCCAGTTCTAAGATCAGAAGTAGCAGATATCTGACTGCGGTGAGTAGTACCTCGTGATGAAGCTGGTTCGGGTGTGTATCTTTCACATGCCGGTATATCAAACCGTCGCGCCCTGTTCGTCTAGCCGTCCCTCGGTTCAACGTGCCATGGTATCTCGATCAAGTTCGCGATAAGATTATCTGTGATCTGAGTATGTGCAACTATTATAGAAAGCTGGTGATAGACGATAAAAGACAGCCAAAACTGTCAATCAGTATAGTCTCGGCATCTGACTCAATGGGCTGATTGCATATCTCTGCCGATAAACCCCAGGTCCGTACAGACATGTCACGCCCGGACACGCCCGGACGCGCCGCCGCCGCGCACAAGCATCCTTAAAAAATGCCGCGCGAGCACAGAGATATTTGCATAGACGTCCTTGCATTCTATTTTGAAATTCTCTTAGAGCCATTCAGTGATACTCGTATCATTGGCTGTTTGATCTTGCATTTATCAATTGAGACACATGATAAGAGAATACCGAATGAATATTGTCCCGGGTTTGATAACTAGCTCGTCTGTTATCTTGAACTCTTATCTGCATGCTGCAGGAACAGCTGTGTTTACAGCCTCTGGCTGATGCACACAAGACTTGACAAGAGCTTGGCAAGCATTCCGACTTTGCAACGTCCACATTATATTCGGAAAGTGCCGCCAGCCGCATGCCTATCCCGTATCCGGATTCCGGAACTATAGCTCAATCTATATTTGAGGGACTGACTGTCTACAATCCATTACTGGACATGATGGCAATCCTGATTATTGCGACTTGCAATTTCCATGTGATCAGGGGTTCATTCATACCGTACGGCTTTTAGTTATTCGACGCAGACAAATAGGTCGAAGCCTGATTATGCTGGTGCGTGGTGGCTGCGTTGATCCGGGATTAGGCCAGGAAATTTCAAATTTTCAAATAAACACCTTTCCAGCAATTAGCAAATCCGACTTCCGAATATGCACATGTAAAAACAGGGAATATATGTGCAGCCCGAAATTCTCAGAACAATTAACCAGGGATCTTATACTCGACGTCGAGACTTCAGGCGCGCCGCACGTTATCCATCAAAAATTTAGATCTATGACGTCATGCATTTTCAAGACGTTACGCCCAACACCCCGATCTCGAATCCACCTCCAGCAATCACAATTTGATCCGGTGAATTTATTTCTAGTCACCTACAGGCTTAACCGAGCTCAAACACGTTTTGCTCCGAACCGAACAAACTGGCAATCTGTCAGTTATCACACGCGCCGTTCGAACAACAGATCCCCCTGTTGATCCAGTTCCCGAATAGGCAATTTGAGTGCAACTCGTCCTTACTGTTTCGATATTTAAGAACAGCGCTCTCGCACTGGAACCTGAATTGATTCACTATCTATACTTCTCTGTCACTTTGTATACGGAAATATTTGACTAAATTATACTGCTTTTTGGATATACGTTTATACGATGTACTTCAAACCTCTCTGCACGGCCGCCGCATACGCGATGGCCGTCCAAGCCGCGATCATGCCTCGCCAAAACCTGGGCGGCTCGGTATCGATTGATTTCACGCAAGGCCAATCTTCGCAAATCACGCCGATTTACATGCCGGAGAAGATCTCGTACGGGTCGCCGGACGGCATGCGGCTGCGGATCGATGCGCTCAAGCAGGCGCCGACTTTGCAGTCGAATTTTTACATCAACTTTGGGAGAGTCGATGTTGTTGCAAAGGCGGCGCCTGGAAAGGGGATTGTTTCTGCGGTTGTGTTGTTGAGTGATGAGAATGATGAGATTGATATTGAATGGGTCGGCGGAGATAATCTGCACGGTAAGAGCGCCCCTTCTGTTTTTTCAACAGATCCCGCGACTAACGATTTATAGTCCAAAGTAACTACTTCTACAAAGGCCAAACCACAACATGGGACCGCGGCGCCGTCCACGACGTCTCCAACCCAACCGGCCAGTTCCACACCTACACACTCGACTGGACCAGCACCCAGCTAACCTGGTCGATCGACGGCGTCGTCGTGCGCACGCTCACGCCCGCCACGTCGCAGGGATACCCCGCGTCACCGGCGCGATTGAAAATCGGATCCTGGGTCGCTGGAGATCCCGAGATGCCGCAGGACACGATCGGATGGGCTGGCGGACTGGCGGATTTTTCAAAGGCGCCGTTTGATTTCTTTGTTAGGAGTGTCAAGGTTACGGATTACGCGGGCAAGGCATGAGTTGGGTGGACAAACAGGACAATCGTTTTTTTGTATATTTGTGAAGAGATCTAGGTTTGGGTGTATATATGGGCTCGGTGTGTGAATAAAAGTCTTAAAATAACAGCCTCTCTTTCTACTTTGCTTGGTCTGTAAAACATTGCAATGAAATTGCAAGTTGGTATGACTTCATTTATTTTACGACGACGAGGAGTCGAGAAGGAGCACGTGGAACTGCCACATGTCGTCGATCATTATTCTCCGTCCCTATCCGATGTTCCATCAGAGCTGTCTATCCATGCAAACGAGTTATCTCTCTCAAGAACTGCATGGCTTAATTAAAAGCAATGATCTGCGTTCCGAGGCAAGATTCCAGGAGAACTTGCTGTCGGCGTGAAACTCGACTGTTGTTTACTAGATTCCCACTTGGGGCAGACACGTGCGGCTCAATTTGTTCTGCGATGCATGCGGCGGGCGGCCCCATACAACGCAGGTGAGACGGCAAACGGATCCGCCCGAGACAGCAACTCAAACGCTTGCAACTTAACAAGAACAGTCGGGCAAATAATCCACCGAAAGGTGCTATCTGCTGTACGCGATGCCACGACTTGCCAGCGCGACTTGAACGGTAGCAAAGCCAGCGAACGAATCCCAGTCTAGTTGATCACCAGCAGCCGCGCGCTTCCCCGAGCAAGCAAGCATTCGGCCAAACCGCCGACGGCGTGCTTCTAAGTTCTATAGAAGCCAACAAGCTGACCTGTCGCGCGGCAGATCATTGCGTCGAGATCCTGTTGCGCGGGATGGTAAAATGCTTGATTGCCGCCGCTCGCGGTGCGGCCGTGCGGAGCCCCGCACTTTTTCGTGAAGCCGTGGACGACGTAATGTTGATTTGTCTGGCGGGCCGTTGGACCAGCTTGGACCTGGAACTGCGGCAACTCAGTCTCAGTCTCAGACGAGTCAGACTCGCACCAAATGCGGCGTGAGAATCTTAACGCGGCAGCAACCGCTCGTCCGCTCCGGTGGACGGTGTGTACTCCACTTTCCCGCTCTCGACTTCAGACGAACGCACGCCAAACTGTCACCCCGCACTCTGCGTTGTGGCAGTGAGCGCAATTACTATAAGCGGAAACTAGAGATGGTGACGTCAAGAGTCTCAGCTGGCTCTACGGACTTGTCCCCGCAGAGTCGATGGACTGCTGACTTGTCTGGGGCTGTCAGTCTATATAGCGCCATCCGCTATCATCCGCCATGTCCGCGTCCTTGCTCGAGTTTGCGTATAAGCTGGTAGAGACCGTCACGAGACGTGACTGCAAGGCCTAGATTGCATCTATACCTATACAGAATTTTTACAGATCTGCCTGATCATAACTGTACATTCAAGATGGGCTTGGAGGATATCAAAGCCGATGCCGAGCATTTTGAGGCAAGCCATGGGATCGATACCGTCTATGAGCGTAAGTGTCTGCAAAATCTGCAACTAGAAATACTATCACAAAGATCTCACATTATCTATTGTTTATAGCCGAATGGAAATGGGCGTCTTACGTTCCGGGAGGATACAGCCCGACGAGATGCATCAAGCTCAGCGGCAGACCAATGATGTACGCCATCCTGGCGCTTGCCGGGTCTGCAATCATGTTCTTTGGATACGATGCCAGTGTCATGAGTCTTGTCAACTCAAACCCGGATTATCTTAATCTGATGGGCGCCGACTCGGGCTCGTCGCGCGACTCGGCTGCAATTGGCGGAATTGTGTCGCTCTGGTTTGGTGGATTTGCTATTGGTGAGTGCTACCAAGCATGCAATAAGCATACGCTTCTAACACATCAGGTGGTCTTATGGTGGGATACTACGCGGACAAAATCGGTCGTCTAAAATCCATCGAATTGGGATGCATCTGGGCTATTCTGGGCGCAATACTTCAAGCTTCAGCTCAGAATATCACGTGGATGTGTTTTGCCCGCGTCATTGGCGGTATCGGCTGCGGCCATCTCAACACGGTCGTTCCAATCTGGACTTCTGAGCTTGCAGACCCGCATCTTCGTGGCGCGTTCGTGGCCGTCGAGTTTACTCTCGCAGTCTCCGGCTCAACGATCGTGTACTGGATCGAATACGGATGCTTGCAAACCCAATCTGCAGCATTCGCATGGCGGTTCCCAGTCGGATTCCAGATCATTTTCCTTTTGTTTATTCTAGCTGTCGTGCCATTTTACCCCGAGTCTCCACGTCATTTGGCAAAGACGGGTGAGATTGACGAAGCAAGGGCTGTGCTGGTGAAATGCAGAGTCGATCCGGATCCGGTCAAGATTGATCAGGAAATGGTCGAGATCAAAGAGGCTATTTATCTGGAGGCCGCGAGCGCAACGTCGATGTACAACATGTTGTTTACTAAGGATCGGTTACACACAAGACGGCGTATCTTCCTCGGCGCTGGAGTTCAGTTGATGCAAAAGTACGTATAGAATACTCGTGCCGACCTACTAAAAGGAACCAGAATTTTGTTAACACTCAAACACAGATTGACGGGAATCGATTTCATTGCGACGTATGCTCCGGAAATGTTCGCACTCTCCGGCTACTCAGCAAACAAGTCCAACATTCTTGCAGGCTGCAACAACATCTCGTATACCATGAGTCTCGCAGTCTCAATCTATCTCATCGATCGCGTCGGTCGTCGCAAACTCATCCTGATCGGCTGTACGCTCATGGGACTGATTTTAATCGCCGGCGGCGTACTTTCACGAGAAGTCAACATCAGTGCCGCTGATCCAGCAAAGCTCTCACGCGTCGGAGCCGGCGTCGCTGTGGTTTTGTTTATCTACACGTTTATTTACGGAAGTACCTGGCTCACAGTCTGCTGGGTCTATCCCACCGAGATTTTCCCGCTTTCAAGTCGCGCAAAGGGCGTCTCGCTCGCGACGTTGGCGTTCTCGCTTGCAGGCGGAACTATCAATGAGATTATTCCGTACTTGATTAATGCTATTGGGTACTGGGTGTTTATCATGTTTGCGCTGATCAACTTTGCTATGCTTGTCCCGATTTACCTGTTTTATATTGGTTCGTTTTCCCTTGTCATATATACTCCAAAGTCAACTTGCTAACACGCTACTGCTTTTTTAGAAACCGCAAATCATCATCTTGAAGATCTGGATCTCTTGTTTGGCTCAGATAGTCCGTTCACGTGGCGAGCAGAGAGAGATTATAAAGCAATCAAGGCAATGGAGGCTGCTGAATCCGCTCTTCCTGGAACTGTTGAAAAGAGGCCTGCTGAAGATGCGTCGGTTCATGCTTGATGCTTAATTTGATATTTTGATAGTTTAATTTATTGCGTGTTGAATTTATTGCGTTCGAAACATATAAGTGCATTTGTCTTGACCATCGTCGGCGCCACCTCAGACCGCTTACAGGAGAACCCTAGCCAGACCTGAGCTGTGGCCGACCCATGGAGTTCTCATCCGGAGAGCGTCGCCTCAGGCAACCAGCCTTCCGACGCCTCTCTCCCCGATGCGGACCTCGAGGGGTCCCCCCCTACGTCCGCACCTCCTTTCTTTTACCCCGCTGCCCGCCACCTTCGTTTACAACCGGCAGCATGGCCCTTTTTTGTAGGCTTATAATAGTCGTAGTATATAGTTAGACGAGGAGACTCCAGAGAAGATCTCCATCAAACCAACACACAATCAATACACACCTATTACTACAGGCTTACAGCCTTCCAATCATCGCCCATCATGGACTCCTCACTCCTCCTCTCCGTGACGGACCTCACTCCTCCTCTCCGCGACAGACGCCCCGTCCCCAGCATCATATGCAGATGTCGCCGCCACCGCTTACTCATTGCTACCTGCATACGGACTTTGTGACGGGCGGATCATGCCCTTCTCAAGCAACCTATTCAACTGTATACGCAATTACACAAGGGAATCTATCGTCTCTCGCAGGAAGAGCTCCGTGAATTGTGTATACAATTGGATATGCTTGCACCAATCATCGCCTATCATGGACTCCTCACTGCTCCTCTCCGCGACGGACGCCCGGTGCCCGGCATCATATGCAGATGTCGCCGCCGCCGCTTACCTATCGCTACATCAGCGGCATTGCGGGTCATGTATCCTTTGTTCGATCTTAAGAAACGCAGTGCGCATCGCCGCTCATATATTTTACCAGTAAAACTCATCACTTGTATCTTCGGCCTAACAGTAAAACTCGTCACTTGTATCCTCGACCTAAACGTATCAAAGAGAAGATTATATCGAATTAACCAAATTTATTGAATCAAAGTGCTTCAATCTTCGTGCATGCATCAAACCACACGGAACCGCCCACATTATTCGCCCGCCATAAAACAAATTACAAAAGTCAAACGCTCGCCATCAACCAGAATTCTAATTTTTTTTTCCCCATCACCTCGTTCAAGCCCATCTTTAATGCTTGTGGAACGCACCGTCATGCATATGATCCTCATGATCATGCTGAAGCTGGAACCGCTTGATAAGCTTCTTTCCCTCCTCATCAGGTCCGATAGCCTGCACGAACGACTCGTTCGCGCGCAGGATCTTGGTCACGTTGTTCACGTTCAAGCCGAGCTGCTTCAGCATAAACTGGCCGACCTCAGCGTTGGCCCAGTTGCCGACCAGGGACTCGGTGTTCAAGCCGTAGCCAAAGAGGGTAATGTCGACAGCGGTGTGGCCGAGCGTAGACCAGTTGATTCCGGCGCGGGCGGCAAGGACTTCGCCAATGTAAATGGCGGAGCTGGAGGCGTTGAAGAAACCGGCAACCTCTTCTTCAGTGCCGTTGACGATTCCGTAAGGCACAAAGACTTGCTCCAGAACATACGTGTTCTTGTCGGTCGCGGTCGCGTTGGGGAAGCTCTCGAGCCACGCGTCGTAGCCATCGACGAAGTGCTCGGCCGTACCTTCGGCAGTGTCAAGAACCTCGGGGTACCAGGCATAGTCGGGGACACCCATAGTAAGACCACCACATTCGTGATCAGCACCAGACAACAGAGCAGTATCAGAATGGCCGTCATCGATCCACTGAACAACGGCCTCCATGGCGCGGTTGAACTCCAGGATATCGTGGAGATGGCCAATGGGATCATGAGCATGACCGGCGTGGTCGATACGGGCAGCCTCGATGAAGAAGAAGAATCCCTTGTCGGAGTCCTCAGTCAGGCGGTCAAGCCAGTTCAAGGTAGTGACAGCCATCTCGGTAAGGGAAGGTTCGAGCGTAGACTCACGATCCACCTCGTAGTCCATGTGATCGAGGTTGGGAATGAACGCAAAGGGAATTTCACCGTCGGCACCACTGTTGAGCTCGTCAAACGCCTCACGGTTCGAGGTCATGGTCCAGTTGAAATCCTTCTGCGCGATGGACCAAAGATCAACGTCATCTTCACGGCAAGAGTCAGGGTCGGACTGCGGGAGGAAGAAACAACGACCACCGCCCATCATGATGTCAACGACACGGCCGAGCGGGTGGGTGTACCCAACGAGCTGATCCGCGATGTCAGCCTCAAGATCACGGAAGTACGTGTGCGTGGCAAATCCGGCAGGCGAGGCATGCGTGATTCGGGACGTCGAGACAAGGGCTGTCTTGAATCCGGCAAGCTAGACGAGATAGTTAGATACTAATGTCATCAGAGCAGTTTAAGCAAATGGAAAATACCTTGGCAGCTTCCACGATGTTACCCAGGGGAAGGAAGTCATCGTCGACACCAATCGCGCCGTTGTAGGACTTGACACCGCAAGCGTACGCGGTAGCCGCGGCGGCAGAGTCCGTCACCAATGAGTCAGTCGCGTACGTCCGGACATACCCAATAGCGAGCTCGTCGACAGGAAGCTTGTTGGTATTGTTGTTCTTGTAATTGGCGTAATCACGAGCAAAGGTCTCAGAAGCAGGACCGTATCCATCCGGAAGAAAGTAGACATAGTTCTTCGGCTTCGATGAGGATGCCTTCGAGGAGGATGCCGCATGCGCCAACGGAAGGGCCAGGGCGGCGACGATAGCAGCTGCAAGCTTCATGATTGCCGACGTGTCAGGAGGAAAAAAAGAACAAGGTGCGAAGTAAGGAGCTTGTTGGTTAGACTGGAGCGCAAGGGGTTCTCGGGTGGTATGTATATGGGTATATATGCGTCCAGGAATGCAGGCACGAAACGCGGAATCGGGCACCCGATACAGCCGGGCTAGGCAGAAAGCCCGGTCTGCCGATAGCAGCACTCGTCTAGACTGAGCAGGATCCGACGACTAGGAGAGCCCTACGCGCGCAGAAGGCCACACGTGCGTGTGGTGCTGGGTATGAGGAAGAGCAGTCGCTGGACGACAGGCTTACGAGCCGGGATGCCGAGCTTGGCCAGAAGCAACACGTGCGCGCAACAGTTGGCGGCCGGCGGGACGAGTTGTCGGATAATAAATTGCCGCCGAATGCGGTCGGAGCTGTCGCGTCTTGGCTCGTTGGCGCCGAGAGGGATTCAAAGCCAGAAAAAGGGCAGCGGCGGTCAGATATCTGGGCGCGGCTTGGCCGCGAGCTTGGAAACGGCCGGCGAGCCGGCGAGGCTCGTCGGTTCGCGGCACGTGATCTGCAATTGCCAGCATCAACACCGCGCAGGCGACCTTGGAACGGAGTCCGGCCGGCACATGTGCTCGCGAACTGTCATGTCGTTAATTTGACGTGCAGTCGGATGGAGATTGCAGTCTGCGAGCACCACGCGATCAATCAGCGCGTATCCAAGGACCAAGAGAACTGACAATCTAGGCCACGCGTCGTGCTTCGACTTCGAGCGACCAATGGACGAGAGCTGTCAGGAAGACCGAAGACGGCATAAACAAAAATCGGAAGCTTGAAATAGGATCGTGCAATAAATCACAAGTGTGAGAGATCCATTGAGAAGTGCAGTTGAACTCCGGCGGTGGTGTTGTTTGCGAGGAACGCGTCATAAATTCTCATTTCGTGGTGTCGCAAGTACGCGCAACGCCTTGCAGTATGATGCGCTTATATATCAGATATCGCTTCCAAATTCCATCGTCAACGGTAAGTATAACGTGGTTGCTACCCGGGCGAGCCATCCAAGCGGGCGAGCCACTAAATCCCAAGACACGTCTCTTCTATTTAAATCTACCACATTTTCAACCACCAGCCATAGAATATATTTCCGGAGAATCTAAAATAATCTTGGCTATCGAAGCTCTACAAAATGACACAAATTTCTCCATACGGGAGGCAGCCAGGCTCTACGGAGGACCGCGATCGATCTGGACTCATAGAATGAAATGAAGACAAGCGCGAAGCGAATATTCGTGCCAATTCGCACAAGCTGACCGAGAGGGAGGAGAAGTCTCCTGTCAATAATGATTTAGATGTGGATACCCGAGGGTTTTTACTGCGTCTGACTGTTGTTGAAGAGACGGCCAATTTACTCATTGCGGGGCGAGACGGCGAACGCGTCGCGACACACTGGGCACGGAATTTTGTCAAACAGCAACCAGACCTAAAGATGCGCTATACGCACCCATACGATTAACAGAGAGCCTTGTGCGAAGATCTTAGTGCAATAATTTGCAATTAACGCGTGATTTACTCTCTTTCAGAATACTAAATCTAAGTATGGCATTGTTGACAGTGAGGTGGACAACTTTGACGGGACCGGTCTCAGAAGAGTTACTGGATTGTCAACGATAATCTCAAAAGCAGAGAGCTCACCAGCATATTGTTACCGCCGCCGACAAGCTGAAGAAGGGAACTCAGGAGTGAAGAGTATGGTCATACCTTAGCTCTCGTGTCTTCAGAGCTGGAGACAAGTAGCAAGGCAAATGTCGACCTCAGCAAGCAGAAAAAGAGCAAAAGATAAATATTGGTGATTTAGCGCCTGGCGGACCACTTACTGCGGAGGATGAACAAAAAATTATTCTCGAAAAGGGGGGGAGACGCGCACAGGGTGCCGAAGCAAGCGGTGAAGGGGTTCCAGGCCTGGCGAGTGAGCCGACCTAACGGCAGTGTAGAGGGTGCGGAAATGTAGGACATAATTTAAGAACGTGTCAGAGGGAAAATTGGGATCTATACTATTAATTCTATTTATTTTTGCTTAACTTTATCGTTTGTTGCTGTAAAAAATTGGAGTTGGAGGTTGAAATGCGTATTGTTGTGGCTCGCCCGCTTGGCTGGCTCGGCCGGGTAGCAACTACGTTAAAAAAGATTAGTCGATTGACACTGAAGGTTGAACGATAGAGTCATGGGCAGCGTTCCCTGATCGCAGAAATGTCCATATTTTGTTGTTAGATGGTTCATCAAGGCGACTGCCCTCAACAAGGTTTAAATCTTCCCAATCGGGACAGTCTGTCGGCCGGAAGCACGCCCGCATCAAGTAAGCAGCGCCGGTTTTGGTGGCAAGCCGTGACGTCACCGGCTGTTCAAACTCTATTCTGCCCATTGTTTGCCCGCCGCACGGGCGCAACTGAAATAATTAATATTCAATTCCCCGGCGTCGGAGCAACTTTGCCCGACTCCGCCGGTGAACGCTGCAGAAATTTCTACAAACATTAGCAATCAGCCCGACAGAACATTGCTCTGTAATTCCTCCGTCTAGTATGCGCTTACCTCCGTCGCACAAGCGCATGCCGAACGGGCCTCGGGGGCCCTATATAAGGGCGGCCATGTCGCGAAGATGTTCTGCTGCTCATCAGATCAAGACTCCAGTCCGCTCCCCTTCCAAAGAGCAGCACAGCATTGCATTCAGCTCCACCTAGCTCTCACCCTGCCCACTCTGCACTTTCACACATCATCACCACCCGCATACACTCATCAATGTTGGACATCATCCGAGACTCCTGGGGCGCCGAGGTCCTCCACCTGGCATCCGGCGGCCGACTATTCAAGCACCCCGAGCAAGAGCCCGGCTTCGTCGTGCCATATCACCATTTCCAATCAGCCGACGACGTGATTCCTCTCACGGACATCAACAACGCGGACACGGATCTGGAGAAGGCTGGCGACAAAGTTGTCGGTGGAGAGAAGAAGTCATTCTCCGAGTCGGAGCCATCCAGCTCGTTTTCCAGCTCATCGTCTTCTCCCGCAGCCTCAGTAACCCACAGCCATGCTGTCAGCTGGTATGGACCCGAGGATCCCGCGAATCCGCAGAACTGGTCGAGCGCGAAGAAGTCGTTTATCATCTTTGAAATTGCTGTCTTGACGTTTGGAATCTACATCGGTTCCGCGATTTACGTGCCTGGAATTGAGCAGATCATGGCCGAGTTCAAGATTGGATCGGTTGTCGCGACCTTGCCGCTTTCCCTATATGTCGTTGGCTACGGAATATCGTAAGTTCTATCTTGTGAAGTTTCTTTTTGACCTAGTGCAGACGCTAACATGTGAATTAGGCCAATGATTTTTGCTCCGCTCTCTGAAGTCCCTCTTGTTGGACGCAACTGGGTCTACATGCCATCTTTGTTGTTATTCACGATCTTGCAAGTGCCAACCGGTCTTGTGAGCAATATCGCTGGTCTTGTCATCTTGCGTTTCATTGCTGGCTTTGTGTCTGCACCTCCTCTCGCGAACGGTGGCGCCTCGATCGGCGACGTCTTGTCTCCCATGAGAGTTCCCTACGGTCTGGCACTTTGGGCTGCTGCCGCCGTGCAGGGCCCAGTTATGGGCCCATTTATTGGTGGTATTTTTGCTCAGGTTAAGAACTGGCGCTGGACTATCTGGGCTCTGTCTTGGCTTTCTGGCGGCGCATTCTTAATGCTGCTGTTTTTGCTGCCTGAGACCAACCCGGACACAATCCTGTCGAGACGCGCTCGCAGACTCAGAAAGGCTACCGGAGACCAGCGATTTACTACCAAGGCTGAGCAGGAATACTCTGGCATGACCGTGTTGCAGTTCGCTAAGGAGTCGCTTGTGCGCCCGATCGTGATTGCATTCATGGAGCCTGGTGTGTTTTTACTCAACAGCTACACGGCACTGATCTACGCTGTCATGTACTCTTTCTTCGAGGCATTCCCGATCGTGTTCCAGGGCATCTACGGATTCAATCTGATTGAGACCGGAATGTCTTATTTCGGAATCCTCATTGGTCTGATTCTCGCGTTCACTGGTTACGCATTTGGAATCAAGTACTACGTGATGCCTCGTCTGATGACTGGTGCTGCGCCCGAGATTGTGATGAACGTGGCAATGGTGATCGCACCATTGCTGCCTATTTCGCTTCTCATGTTTGGCTGGCTCGCGACGCCGTCAATTCACTGGATCGCGCCAATCATCTCGAGCGGCTTGTTCCTGATCGGCGGATACCAGATCTTCCAGGTCGTCTTCACCTATCTCGGAATGTCGTACCCGCGATACCTGGCGTCCGTGTTCGCCGGCAACGATCTTTATCGGTCCGTCTTTGCTGCATCGTTCCCGCTGTTTTCGAGAGCAATGTACACGAACTTGGGACCGACTAAGTTCCCTGTCGGATACGGATCTACTATTTTGGCGGGCATCTCGGCGCTCATGATTTTGATCCCGATCGGCTTGCTTAGACTTGGCGCGAAGCTCCGCGCGACTTCGAAGTACGCCAACTAGAGAATTGTTTTGTCACCATTCCAGACTACTAGAAGTTTGGAATTGATAATGAAGGAATTGGAGTTTGGTAATGGGTTAATGGGATAGATACGAGATCGAGGGGTTTGCATTGCTTTGATTTGATTCGCATTGGGGTTTATAATGCTCAAGAGCTTAACTAATACTGGAGTTGCTTTGTTGTTGTTTTAAATATACATATAGACGTTTTCAGAATATATTAATAATTCATCCAACTCTGTACACTTCTACCGCAAAATCCGGACTACTTTAGCTGACTCTTCTTAACTCCCTTTAAGGTGGCAAGGTCTGATCTAAACTGACTATACACGGTTTTAAATACGCGGAAGCCTTGAAAGTGTAGTAACTTCAAGAAATATGCTTCATCGCCGGAGTCCGATACTTGCTCCATGGTATATATTTACTATAGATGAGTGGCAACATATGTACATAGTCACGCTAGCGCCTTTCCTGCATATATCCTAAGCTTTCCTTACAGTCTCACGAAGTTTAACACGTTCACCGCATCCGGGACATGTATCCAACGCACGATATGACTGCACTTCTGCTTCGCATGTCTTAGCATCAAATCCCTGTAAAGAGAAAATAGACTCAGCTTCATATGACTGCAAGAGCTGATGGAATAGCCAACCGCGTTCAAGGGGTTCCAAAACGCAGTGAGTCGCACCAGCCGGAAAAAGCATTTGAATGAAGGGGACAATTCCCAGCGCAAGCATGCAATTTAAAACCGACCGCATCAGATCAACCGTACACGATCGAATTTCCAGATTCCGTGCAGCAATGTAGCGACTCAGCGCGACTTGCTGCCAGCTATGACCGGCTGAAGAGAATTGAGTATACGACATAAATTTTGCAGGCGCGGTCAACTTTTGCATGTAGGACACAGTTGCTTTCAGGTAGTAGTATCTCATAGAGAACCGAGTGTCGAGAAAAGAGGGATGGACAAGCTCTGGTTTAAAAAAATGTATGCTTTTCCATTCCTCATCGTTACTTGTTGCTGGGCAGCGAGAATACACGTAAAGCGACCCAGATTCCGGATCAGCCTTTACACAGTCACTGAACTGATCAGAATTCTCAGCAACGTATTTGTCCACGTCGAACTTGTGCAGGCAGAAGTTTGCCTCCAGTTGTTCTTGAATGGCGCATAGAGAAAAATGGAGTTGTTCAACCATGTTCCATCCCTCCTCGTTGTGGTATTCTTGCCGTAGAAGAGACATATTTTGTAAATCAGAATCTGTCGTGGGTGCTGTACTAATTTCGTGTTCTTCCTTGTCGAAAGCGTGTAAAAATAACTCATCCATCCGCTGCTCTAACTCTGCAATATCAAACATCAAGTCGCAGCTATTTTGGTACAGGGATGGAGGATCTGACAAAAACCAGCACGGGCGTTCTGGTGTGTTCAATATAGATGCCTTTCGAGATAAGATAGCGTAAGAGCCTATTATAGGCCGCATCGCGTTCAAGGCAGTGCGGTTAGTGCCCGAATTGTACTTAAGAGGACCTCTGCGCTCCAGAAGCATTACAACGCTGCTCATCAGCTGCATCCATGCCTCTGTAGAAGTGTCGGTCACATAGATTTCGTAAAGTGTGAGTAGGAAGCCAGCTGAAATACAATCGTCCTCAATCGACAGCAAATTTCCGCGCAAAGAAGATAGAGAATCTGAAGCTTGCGGAATTTTAAGCTGCTGTGATGAATTCTCCGGCAGAATGAGCCAATTGCGAGAGAGTTCCGGTGGCTCTGATGATGGTGCACGAAGCCATTGAGTCATATCGGTTTGCGCAGAGGATCCTGAAATCATTCCAATCACCTCCTTCTGATATCGTAGAGCTTCTACATACCACCTAGTTCCTACTAAATCGACATCGCGAATCCGCGCAATTTGACTACAATATCGCAGCACAAACGCACGCGCCGCAAATGTGCTCGCTGAAGCAGATGGAGATAGGGCAATTTGACCTAGCGAAAGTGTCCAGGATTGCATCATATTGTCTGATTCATCCTCTGGTCCGGGGCGCGATGATAGTCGTTGTGATAGTACTGAAGTCAAAAACATTGAGACGTAGTGGTTTAGTTGATCATATTCCGGAAACAGTGAGATATCGCGTGGAAGTCTGTTTGCCACATTTATAGTAGTGTTGGTAGTTCGTGCTAGGTGGATCAGACTCCGATATGCAGCGTATTCGGTACTCCGATGCTTATCGTCTGCTCTAGAACAAGCTTGAAGTGCCGACCCGCTTGCTACCGGTGACGGCGACCGTGACTGATCCGCATAAGATGGTGAAGACAGTTTCCGTCTTTTGCGACCACTGTGGCTCTCATCATCCTCTGAACTGGACCTGCACCTGTCGCATTGTCGCGACGCTCTGAACCCTTCCACGACAGATTCCTCCGATTGCAAATTCGCAAAACGGATCCCAGTCACGGGCCCATCGCAGCCAAGACCAGCCTTCTGGCACCGTAGACATTTCGGAGACGTTTCATCGCACTAGAATATGAGCCTAAGTTACGATGCACGTACAGGAAATTGTGGCACATAAGTGCTGAGATCGTAAATACATACCTTAACCTTCCGTCTCTTGCAGCTTGTGCACCCACGGCTGCCTCCGATTACACCAACCATCTCACTAACTGATACTAAAGATTACAACACTGGCAACCTTGGAATTGTGATAATTGTCGTATACCTCTGCAGCTGCTAACCCCTGAAAATAACTACGTCGCCAAATCGCCATAGTTTTACTTTCGGGAAATCAGGGTAATCGGAAATTCACCAAACAGGGCGAACACGGTGCGGGTTCAACTCCAACTGACGAGAGTGAGTAGCATGTGCATATCTATGGAGCTCAAAATGCGTGAGTCATGACTGCATGTTATGATGTTAGCCGTCAGTAAACCACGTCATGGTCTCGCATCTTCGGCCCCTGGATTGCGAGTTTTATACAGCTACGCGTCGTGACGCGTTGAACGCGTAGTGCTATCGTCACGTGAGTGTCACGTGCCGTGTTAACTGCGCAAACACGTGCGCAGATAAGCATGACGGTGGGCTGCGCACTGCGCGCTGCCGCCGCGCTGTTTGCATTTATCTTGTTCTCGCGTCGCTCTCCGTCGGTTCTCAGGCGCTCGCTCTTCCCAGTCACATAAATTTCTTTGTGTGTCGCGACCTCCCCCCCTTTTTATACCCTGTTACTACTCTCGCCAGCGTAGCAGAGCATCATCCGCCAACATGAATCCGTTCTCGTCAGCATCCCTCAACATGGATTCGGTCAACGAGTCGCTGCGTGGACTGACCTCATCGATTTCCCCGTTCGCGAAGCGTACTGGACGTCTTATCCAGGAACGGCTCGGAAACGCGGAAGAAATCGTACGTTTTGCTACGGCAAATCAAATTATTGATTGATAGGCGAATTGCTAATGAGAATAGACCGAATTGCCGCAGGAGTATGTCGAGCTTGAGAAGCGCGTCGACGCGCTGAAGGCTGTGCACACCAAGCTGCTCACGGTTACGTATGTGTTCAATGTGTATGATGCCATCGTATTCCATGTTTAACAACCTCTGTAGATCGCAGTACGGCCATGAAGGCTACGATTACCCCCCGAACTTGGTAAGTACTCTTAGCATAGACGAGAATGCCGAAAGGGGGCACGTGATGCTAACGAATCCTCTAGCGGGAGTCCTTCGTCGACCTGTCTCGCTCCGTGTCCGAGAGAGTCCAGACTTTGGCCCAGGCCCAGTCTGCCGCTGAGGCTCAGGCTGCGCTGACGACCTCGAACACCAAGCACGCGCCCAAGACGTTTGCGCACGCGATCTCGCGCGCTGCGCTGTCTGCGTCGCATCAGTTGCAGATCACTGATCCTCTGGGCGTTGCATTGGAGAAGTACGCGGTTGCTGAGGAGCGTGTTGGAGAGGCTCAGTTGGCGCAGGACGCGCTGATTTCGTCTCGGTTCAACACCGCGTTCACGACCAGCCTGAACACGAGCCTCAAGTTCGCCGACCGTGCCCGGCGTAAGGTCACCAACGCTCGGTTGACTCTGGATGCCGCCAAGATGTCCGCTCGTACGGCTAAGCCGGAGAAGCAGGATGCCGCGCGCGTCGAGGTCGAGCAGGCTGAGGATGAGTTTGTCGCCGCCACCGAGGAGGCCGTGTCAGTGATGAAGAACGTGCTCGACACCCCCGAGCCGCTGCGCAACCTGACTGATCTGATTGCCGCTCAGCTCGCGTTCCACAAGGCTGCGTTTGAGATGCTGTCGGAGCTCGCGCCGGAGATTGATCAGCTGCAGGTTGAGCAGGAGTCTAAGTACCGTGAGGCTACTACGTAGAGAGAGATGCACGCGCATATGATTTGTTACATGTACACGAAGTTTGTTGCTGTGGTTCCGCTGTTTACTTAGTTGTTGAGTTGGTAGTACATAAACGAGCGTAAATATATATGATCTGATTCGGGCTTATACTATTTTTTGAAATGTAGTTATTTCATTCATGCATAGTAACGTAGTTCTCGATATCGCGCGACATGTATCGGGCAAACAAGCACGCGCCGCACGCGTCTATATATTTTTCACGCGTCGAGCTCAATTTCATTTCGAAAATATATGGCCCCGGAACCGCTCGAAGCGACGCAACGTGCAGCGCTGATGCGCGTACTCACGCTGTCACTCCTACGGGACGACCAAGCCCGAGCCCGACGCGCTCTTTCATTACTTCTCCGGACACGAGTCCCCGCGCGCGCCGCAACCGCGACCGCGCTCGGCGCGTTATGGACACAGATGCTCGCGTCCGTCGCCGAGCGTGATCGTGCGCGGCTACTCGAATGGCTTCTTGTGGCACTGGGCTCACATATGCGACTTTCTGCTCGAGTAGTCGCGCTGGGCGGTGCTCGTGAGCGCGTGAGAGAGCAAGCTTCTGGGATCTACGCGGCCGTGTGTGCGCGTGCTGCGGCGGCGGGAGAGGAAGCTGCGCTCGTGGATAGGCTTGAGGAGGCTATTTTGGAATGGCCGTTCAGTGAGGATATTTCTTTGCGGGCGTATCTTGGAATGGCTATGTTATGCGTCGGGCGGACGGCAGAGGGAACGGCTGAACTTGAACGGTGCGAGAGGATGGGTTGGGTTGTTCCTTCCGTCGTGCGCGAGGACGGCAAGAGCGACGATGTGGAGATGCAGGATTACTATTAATACTCGATCTATCGATACTGTACACCTTTTTTGAGTTGTGTGGAATGCCTACCACATGAAGCGTTGAGGGACACCGGGCTCCTGCGGCCACTCGAATGTGTATCCGAGGAACAAGCAGATCGTGGCCGCGTTGATGAGCGCGCACCACGCTATCTCGACATACTCTGCTGCGACACTTCGCTCTTCTCCATTCGCGACTCGTATCCGCCATAGGATATACGGTACCACGAAATATCGGCACTCGATCAGCGGTGATGGAACAAGCACAGCGGCAGTCGCGCCCGCGAAGAGCAGCACGGAGAGGAACCGCTCATGCCGTAACGACCTCGCGAAGACTACATATCCCGCAACAGTGTACCCTGGCACAAGCGCGTATCGCGCCCACGGTGTCGGGTTGATTATTCGCCGCCAGAGGTAGAACGTGTAATGTCTGTTGTCGGCGAGCAGAAATGGATGTGCTCGGGTGGTGGTGTAGACTGCGAGTAGCACGGCGGTGCATGCTGCGAGGAACGGTATTGGCTTTGATTGTGCTATCCGTAAGGTGCGCGTGAATAGCGGTAATGTCGTCGCGGGTGCGAGTACGCATGAGAAGCAGGCAAAATAGAATAGTTGTGGGATATGTATGCCTGCGACGTGGTTTTGTTTGTCGCCTATACAAAATGTTAGCATATTCTCAACCGAGGTTTCATACAAAGAAATGCGTACCAAGAGTAATCCCTCCGTTCAAGACTGCAAAGATCACGCAGCCAAGGACAACGGGCCCGTAGGTAGCTAGAATTCTGAACTCCTTGCGAGCCTTCACTGACCGAGTTCCAGCCCATGCGCGTACAGCAGCACCTAGAATTGCGTAGGCAATGTCGTGTAAACTTCGAATATCGCGCAATCGCCGGTCAGTAGCTCGAAGCCATTGGTCGTCTGCTCGCGCTTTGCCCTTCAGATCTGGAAACACGAGGAGATGTAACAATTCAGTCGCGGCGGCATAAAGTACCCAAATCACGTTTGTTTGACGCATAAAGACAGCAGTGGTCGCAATAAACATCTTCACTGGAGCTAGGAGCGAGGAATTGCGAGTGCGTGGGTTCTCTGCCAGCGCGACGGACAGAAGAGCACATACTGTAGCCCAGACATCTGTGTAGAATAGAAATGCAAAGAAGAAAAGCGGTGGGACTAGTTGTAAGAGCATGATTGTTCGTAATCGTAGACCTGGAAATAATGCAAGAACGGCAGGTAATGCAAGGACAATGCCTGTCGCATTCAGTGCTCGTAGGGTCCATAATGAACTTGCTGTCTCCGCAGACACTCCAAACGCGCGCGCAAGTGTTGAAACGCCTTCAGCTATAATATAAAGGCCCGGGGGCGTTGTGATCTTCGGGTCCCATGTATAATCACCTGCGCAGAATCTCTGCGCTTGCGGCACATGAAATATCTCGTCCTAAATAGAACAGGTTAGCGCGTCTGATTCGAGGTCAGATTGAAGAAGGGAACACGTACTAAGTATGGCGCTGGAACGTAGCTACCGACTGCAATAGATACCGCGCAAACGGCGGCACCGATGCTTGCGGCAAGCACGAGAGCCATGAGAAGTGCTTAACTTTAGATCAGACTAGTATCTATACAGTGGCAAGTTCTAGTGTAAAGCCGATATATGTATCTTCGTTAGAGATCGTATCTGATCGATCTCAAGATATATAATTCTGAGCGCGCCGCACCAGCTCTCGAATCTACTCTTCCCACTTGATCCAGAGATTCGAATCCACGCGGCATATATATCCATCCCTCTACACATACATACACATATACAGTCAAATCGCGACAATCAGCAATCCAATGTCCGTCGCCGCTGCCGTCTCCGCCATCGTAGGCACTTCCGACCCGCAAAACGCCAAAACCTCACACCTGCAAGACCTTCTCGAGCCCATCTCGGATCCCACAATTCTTCCGACCTACCTCAACGCGGTTCTTTCCAACGCGGATCTTCTCGGTCTTGTCGTCACTCGCCCAGTTGTTGCCGCGTATGCTGCTAAAGTCGTTGCAATTGATGCTTCTCAGCCGGAGAAGGAGACGTTATTGAGCGCGACTATCGAAGCCTTGCAACCTGTGCTTGTGTCGTTTGACGCGGAAGACACAAAAGTACGTGAAGCTTTGGCTACGCTATACGAGGAAATCGGACGGCCAGCGCGAGCAGCTGCGGCTTTACGTGGAATCAGACTAGAATCAGGACAACGGGTTGTGTCTGATGAATACCGCGTGCACCTAGTCGTTCGGATTCTGCGAAATTTATTGGAAGATGTCGACGCGGATCTGGATGATGCTGCTGCTACGGTTGACGACGATGACATGCCGCCTGCCGAACGGATCTTGATTGCTGAAGATCTCATCTCAAAATCAGCCGGATTGCTAGTAAAGTCGACCGATCCTGCCGAGAAACTACATTTCAAACTCGCACAAGCTCGTGTCTTTGAAGCCCGTCGACGATTCCTCGACGCCTGTTCCAAATACGCCGAGTTATCCCATCAATCCGATCCCACGCCTTCAGATCCATCAGACCCTACAGCACCCCAGGATACTACCCCCATCGGCATCGACGCAGAAGACCGACTCACATGCCTCTCCGCCGCCGTCTCATGCGCACTCCTCGCTCCCGCCGGCCCAGCTCGCGGTCGCATGCTAGCATCCCTAGCCAAGGACGACAGAGTCAAAGATCCAGCAGGCGGATTACCCCAAGAACATGCGATGCTCGACATGCTATTCTTCGACAACTTACTCCCCGCCGATACCGTGCGCGCCTATATCCGCGGCTCACGGCGCAAGATCCCGCGCCCCCATCTCATCGCAGGCGGCACTTCAATCGCGCTTCCAGATGGCGTCGAATACGCGCAAAACTCGGTTCTCGACCGCGCAGTCACAGAACACAATCTCCTAGCGGCTTCAAAACTATACACTACAATCTCCTTCGACGAACTAGCGGATCTGCTCGGTCTTTCGAAACCAGAAGCGGCTGAAGGGTACGCGGCAAAGATGATTCAGGAGCGACGGTTACGGGCTGTGATTGATCGCGCGGATCGGATTATTTACTTCCAGGGTCTGCCGACTGCAGGGGCTGATGACTCTGATCGCGAGAATGTGTTGGCGTGGGACGCACAGATCCTGGGCGTGTGTTTGCAGGCAGAAGACATCGTGACGCTTATCAGTGCTCATCATCCCGATCTCGCACTTGCGGTGTAATAATTATAGCTTCTAGCAATCAAAGATTTACATTTACAAGTTCGTAGTAGCATATTAAAGTCATATTATCAATCTACACATACGGCTCTATTTTAGACACCTAAACAAACAAAGAACAAAACGAATAAAATAAACGACACATCTAGAAATCCTCATCCGAAGACACGTACGCATCACCCAATTTCTTCTTCTTGAGCATACGCTCTTTCTTCTTCTTACGCAGCTCAGCAGCAGACAGCTTCTTAGCCTTCTTGGCAACCTCGATCTTGTTACCCAGAGCATCGAACTTGTCCTCCTCATCGCCCTCCTTGGAGTCCAGACGAGGACCAGCACCCTGTCCCTGAACCCAGTTGTGGCCCGACGGGGTCATGCGACCGTCAAGAACAGCCCACACTTCCTCAGTAAGATCCTTGGTGAACTCAGCAGAGTGGGTAATGATAACGATACCACCGGCGAAGGTCTTGAGAGCCTTCGACAGAGCACCCAGAGAGTCACGGTCGAGGTAGTTGGTAGGCTCGTCAAGAACAATCAAATGCGGGCGCTGCCACGTGCAAGCGGCGAGCACAAGCTTGACCTTCTGTCCACCAGACAGACCACGCATACGCGAGTGAGAGACAAGCTCGGCCTCAAGACCCAACATAGCGCAGTGCGCCTCGATCTCCTTACGGGTCAAGGGACGGAACTGACCAGAGGCAAGAGCCTCCTTCATGTCGACCTCAGCAACCATCTTGGCGTGGGTCTGGATCAGCTCGTTACGCGGGATCCACGAGTTGTCCGAAGTCATCATAGGAATCCATCGCTCGTTCTTCTGGCCAATGTTCTCACCCTGCACGAACGAACACTCGTACTCGTAAGTGTTCTTGAACTTTCTGCGCGAGTTGACACCGATAACTCGTCGCGGAATGCCCTCAATGCGGTAGATGTGGTTCATGGACTCCTCGTCGTCCTCGTTGATGATACGGTTGGCACGGTCCATGGTCTCACGGTCCTCACCAGTCTGGAATCGCCACTGGATGTACTCCGAAGGAGTCTTGTCCAAGTGCTGGTCAATGTGCGCGAAAGCGTGCTGCTTGATGTAGGCGATACGGCAGTTCTCGTGCACGTAAACCTCACCGATGGTAGGCAGAAGCTCACCAGTCAGGACGTTGATCAGAGTCGACTTGCCGGCACCGTTAGGTCCAATGACAGCAATACGCGAGGACAGCGAACACTGGAAAGTGATGTCGCGAACCTGCGGCTTGGCAGTACCGGGGTACTGGAAGGTCATGTTGGAGACCTTGACGATAGCCTTCTGCTTGGTCTTGACACCCTCGAGGAAACCAGGCTCGGGGAACTGGAACTCCATCTCGGAGGCACCGAGCTCGTAGTACGACTTGGCGTTAGGAACCTTCTTGACGAACTCCGAAAGGTTACCCTTGTACTTCTTCAGCTTGAAACGCTCGTAGTGAATGATGAACTCGACGACGTGGTCCAAGAAAGCAGAGTCGTGCGAGACGATGATCGAGGTAATTCCGCAGGTGTTCAGGTAGTTCTCCAACCAGGCGACGTTGACAGTGTCAAGATGGTTGGTAGGCTCATCGAGCAACAGAATGTCGGCACGCTTGAGCACAGCACGGGCAAGCGCAAGCTTCATCTTCCATCCACCAGACAGCGAGGTAATAGGCATGGAGATCATATCCTTGGAGAAGCCAACGTCAAGAAGGGCCTGCTCGACCTCCTCCTTCACGGTGACAGCAACACCAGGGTCAGTGTAGACGAAGTCAAGAACCGAGGTCTCGGCGTCCGATCCATCGATATCGTGCTCGACGTAGACGGTCTTGCACTCCTCCTGGGTGGGGAAACCCTCAACCTGGCCGTTGGCAATAGCGCGCATAAGGGTCGACTTGCCGGAACCGTTAGGTCCGCAAAGACCGTAACGACGGCCACGCTTCAGACGGAGAGCGGTACGGTTAAGCAGAATCTTAGCACCGTAAGCGAGCGAGAACTCGCAGTTGCAAAGGTCCTCACCAGCCTCTTCCTCTTCCTCCTCAACAGCGGATCCAGGAATGTTGGCAATCGACTGTCTGCGGTAGGTCTCGACAAGGGCCTTGGCCTCGTCTTCGTGCAGGAAAGCAGTGAGGTAAGGGGTAACAATCTCAGTCCATGAGACGGCCTCGTTGTTGCGCTCGTCGACGAGGGTACCGGCGATAGAGGCAACGTACTCCAGAATAGGCTGGAACTTCTTGTCGACCTTCTTGTCCTTGAGCAGAGCCTCGAGAGTTCCGAGACAAGTCTTGAAGTCACCGGCGGTCGAGATCTCGGGGATCTTGCCATCCTTGACATCACCAACACGGGTAAGCGTGTTGAGCGCACGCAGAGTAACGTCACGAGCCTCGGGGTCGGCGATGTTGTCGTAGTTGCTCTTCAGGCCGGGCATAAGCTTGGCCAAGAAAGGAGCGACAACCTGCGGGTCATCGACAAGCTTGCACATGTTGTCGATAATGACGGCAGCCTTACGCTTGATGGTGGTATCACGCTCGGCAAGACCACGCGAAAGCAGGGGAACCATGATGGACAGAGTGCCGGAAGTGACCTCCTGGACGAAGGTGGTGGCACCGAGCAAGTGAACGGTCTCGGGAACCATGGTGGGCTTGGCGATACACTCAATTAGCTGGGGAATGAACTTCTCGATATCCTTGTTCTGAATGGTCTCGGTGGCCTTGACCATGGTGGCCCGGGCAACCTTCTTGACGTCGGCCTTGGTGTCCCACATAGCCTCGGAAAGCAGGGGGATCAGCTCAGGCATACGGAGCGAGACCTGGCCAGGAGCGCCATCAATAACAGCAATGATGGAGTTCAGAGCCGCAATCTTCTCCTGCCACTTCGGGGTAGTAGAAACGACCTGCGACAGCAGGGGCAGGATGAACTTAACCGCGTTGGGGTTGATGGCGGACGCGACAGCGATAGCGGTAGGCTCAGCAATAGCCTTGACGGGGACAGCCTTGTCGGAAGCCTTCTCAAGCACGACCGGAGTCAGCGAAACGATGTAGGGCTCGAGGGAAGGCGTGAACTGCTTAGCAGCGATAGCCTTGATGGCGGTGAGGGCATTCTGACGAGCGACGGCATCCTTCTTGCTGTTCAAGGCAGCCTTGATCGCGTCGACAACCTCGGTAGGAACGTCGTGGTCCTCGAGCGGGGAGGAAAGCAGCGAGCCGAAAGTGGATGCGAGGGTGGCAACCTCCTCGGGAACGGTAGCAACCGAGAGCTTCGAGAAGACGTCGGTGAGGGTCTTCACGGAGGCAGCAGCCTCAGCAGCAGCGGCAGACATTGTAATTGAGTAGCCCTGAGAGATAGTTAGCAGCCTGTCGGAGATGAGGAAGGACGCGCTACGAAGGGGACACGAAGCGACAAGGCGGGACCAGACGTACTTAGCAACGGCAAGCGCGTAAAACGAATAAAGTACGAGACGCGATACCGGCAAACGAGATAATTCTCGGCAGGCACGGGAGAAGGGGTGGAGGGGAGGGGGAGGGAGGGTGAAAGAGGTGAGAAGGGGAGAAGAGGTGGAGAGAGAAGACTAGAAAGGTGGCAGCGGCGCTGAGCTTAAGAACCGGGCGGTCCGCAAAAAAAAATTTTAGGAGCGGCGCGTTGCCACTGCGAGCGCGCAGCCGCAGCACGTGCGCTGCGGATAAGGCACAACTGCGCTGCGGTTTGTGCGCTTGCGCCTTTAAAGCGCACGTGCGCGCAGCTGTTGCCACTGCAAAACCCTAACCGCCCACCGTCGCCGCCACCACGTTAATTGCTGTGGCGGCGGCGGGACCAGGATAGGCAACCCGACAACACCAGGAGGGATGCGATATGCTACGACAATGCTACGACGTCTGTTCGTATTCAAAAAACAACCACGAAATACAACAATACTTGTCTACGCGGCAAAGAACCCCCGCGGCACCTCCGCGACGTACTTCTTCCCAATCCGCGCGACCATCTTGCCCGAGTAACCCGTCGCTTTGTTCACCGACTCAAAAAGCCCAATCACGCCAGCCTCGTCCTTAAAGTCGGCCACGCGCGAGACAATTCCCCGGATTTTGCCCTCAAACGCGCATTTCTGCAGCTCGGCGCATAATTCCGGCGTTACAGTGCCCATGATAGAGTGGAAGCCCACTGAGTATCTTGTTGCGCGGAATCGAGCCACGCCCACGACCGCGTCGAAAATGAGTCCCAGTACACGGATTGAGAGAGAAGGTGGGAACAAAGTCGTAACAAGTTGACCTGAGGGGACAAAAGTAATGGTAGCAATTTGACCACCGGGTTTCATGAGGTGTAAGTATTCCAGGCCGCTGGTTTGTGAGTCGAATATGAGATCGATTGATTGCCGGGAAATTGTCTTTGCTGGGTCGGTGGTCTTGTAGTCAATGACTAACACGTTAGCTTGGTTTTTCCTAGAAAACTTCAACTGGACTCATACGTACTTTCGTCAACAACACCCTCGCCGAGCAGCTCAGCGACCTTATCAATCTTGGATGTCGACACAGTCGCGATCACCTTTCCCGCGCCAAACACGTTCTTTGCCAGCATGCAAGCAGCAGCACCGGTAGCGGTAAGTCCGCCAACCACAAACACGGTCTTTCCCTTAATCCACTCCATTCCTTCCCCTGTAGCCTCCGCCGCAGAATGCAGCGCCTCGAGCGCCGTCATAGATACGAGTGGTAGCGCAGCCGCTTCCTCGAACGACATTGACTCCGGCTTGCGGATTATATCTTTAATATCAACGACCGCAAACTCTTGAAATGTTCCAGTGTTGGAAAATGGAGTGCAGACGCATACTTCGTCGCCATATCCGAGGTCAGTCACAGCCGACCCGACGTACTCGACCACCCCAGAGAAATCAAACCCAAGACCTGCCGGAAATCTGTAAACAGTTAAATTGGCACTTTTCCCATGGTCCATACAAAGTGTACACACGTTTCAGACAGCAGCACCTTCAAATCTCCGCGCGCACGCTTCACGTCTATGGGATTCACAGCCGCCGCGTAAATTTTGACCAGCACGTCCGTTGGTCCGACGACCTCAGGTTTCGGCACTGTCTCGAACTTGTACCCGCTCGGCGGAGTATACGCCGGGTACACAAGTCTGCGCATTGTAGCCGGCATGGTGAGTTGATGCCGCGGAACAAATTTTGGAACGATATAGCGGCTAGACTGTGCTGAATTGTTAAGCGTCGAACGCTAAGCTACAGCGCGCAGCGTTCAGAATTCAGGGGGCAATCGATCGTGAATATCCCCGCGTTGCCCGGTCGCCCGGCGTTAAAATCGCCAAATATCACGACTGCTATGTGTACCCTTAAGGCCACTCCTCAATTTGCACAAACAAACCTCGATGATTTGAATTCTATTTGCCAATCGACTCTATATTAAAACCAATTGCTTTGTCTCAATTAGAATCGGCCGAGATCGAAATGCATTGTTTTAGAGTTCAAAAGGAAACCCAAAAGTCTATAAAATTTCTTGATTAAGCAACTTGGCAACAAACCCGCGCAAATCCGCCTAGCAATCGTATAACTTCTCTCACAGGCAACTAAAACACATTACATTCTTGTCTCTTGTACAATATTCAATTCTGAACCATTCGAGCAACCATCTTACCCGAGTATCCGGTAGCATTATCAACCGCTTTAAACAATTCAATCACGTCCTTCTCATTCTTGAAATCAGCCACGCGGGCAACAAGACCATGTACTTTCCCCTCATTCGCATATTTTTCCAGATCCGCGCAAAGCTGAGGTGTCGTGAAGAGCAGAATCGAATGAAATTTGACTGAATACCGGCGCGCGCGTAATCCGGCGATGCCCACGACAGAGTTCAGTAAAGTCTTCATGAGGAAGGATTGAGGGATAGAGTTGTCGATGGCGGTGCCGGTGGGCAGGAAAGCAAGAGTTGTAATTTGGCCGCCGCGTTTCATGAGGTGGAGGTACTGGAAACCGCTGGTTTGCGTGTCGAAAACGATGTCGACAGAGCGTGCCGGAATGACTTTAGTCGGGTCGCTGGTTTTGTAATCGATAACTTTCGGCTGTTAGCACATGTTCCGTAAATCCAGTCGGGCATACACACTTTCATCAACTACTCCCTCGCCAAGGAATTTGGCAACCTGATTAACCTTCGCCGTCGACACCGTCGCGATGACTTTACCCGCGCCAAACACGTTCTTGGCCAGCATACACGTAGCAGCACCAGTCGCCGTAAGAGCACCAACTACAAACACCGTCTTTCCCTTGATCCACTCTATTCCCTGACCAGTCGCATTGGCAGCAGTTTGCAATGCCTCAAGCGCAGTCAGCGTTACAAGCGGTAGTGCTGCGGCTTCTTCAAACGAGATGGAGTCCGGCTTGCGCATTAGAAATGACTGATCCACAAGAGCAAATTCCTGAAACGCTCCACGGCGCAAGAACGGAGTGCACGTGTATACCGCGTCGCCGAGCTTGAATCCTTTCACTGCCGGACCGACTTCCTCAATCACACCAGCCAGATCAAAACCGATAGGCGCCGGGAACCTAAGTAAGAGCGTGCGTGAGCTTCTAGTTCACACAGTTTGACTATATTCGCACTTACTTCTCCTTGAGCACCGGTTTCAGGGCTCCCTTTGCGCTCTTGACGTCGACCGGGTTCACCGACGCCGCGTAGACCTTGACCAGCACGTCCGTGGGACTCACGATCGTGGGCTTAGGCACATCCTCAAAGTTGTACTTTTCGGGTCCGACATACGCCGGATATGACAGTCTGCGCATAGTAGCCATGATTCTCGACAGTAGGATTTTAGTCAACTTTGTCCCTGCGTCCTGCGTCTCATCGGACTATATATACTGATTTATGCCGTCTTCAAAAATCACCATGAGACTTTCGCACAGGCATCAGCATGGGAAGGTTACCGGAAGTCGGGCAAATTCATGCGCCGTTGACTTAATTCCACCCCGGAACCCTAAGCGCCGGCCGAATTGAGATTCTGTCCCGTGCTAAACCGTACCCCGTGTGTTGTCGTATCAATTCAAATCGGATAATTAATCCATTAGCCATTTCAGGGAATAGGGATATATCATATATTCGATTTAATTCATTTATCATATTATTCATATGTAGAGATTGGAATCAAATAAAATCATAGACCATAGATGTGTTCGGCAGACTATCATCTGAATCTGATGCGTGCATAGGGACACTAAATTACGGAAGCTCCTGAAAGTAAAAGATAAATTGCAGTCTATGTCTAGAGTTGATAACGATGTGTCAATGCAATCACACTAAGATGATAGCAAACGAAAATAACAATGAGCAAATAGCTTAAAACCAAGGCCCAACAAGTAATGAAGCAACAACTGATAACTGGCGACTAAAATAGCGCGTTTAACAAAGGGCAAATGAAAGAATTTACTCCGATACCTATCCCAACCCCTCCTATCCCAACCCCTCATCCACAACTGTCGCCTTAAATAAAGAAAGACATGCATCCACCGTGAAAAAAATGATAATAAAAAAATGAGAGCGCACGCCAGACTTCAGAACACCGTCCACCAAAAGTGGAAATTGGAAATTGAAAAGCGACCTAGGCTTCCTCGCGTAGGACCTCGACGAACTCAGAGGGCGCGCCGGTCTTGGCCCAAGGCTTGCCGCGACTCATTCCGCACTCTTCGAAATCAACGTACTCCAATGTCGTACTAAGGCGTTCGTGCTCGAGCAGCCTCTTCACGACATCCCTAGACACCCAGACGAGACCCTTTAGTCGCAACTCTTTGAGCTCACGCATTTCAGTCAAGGCGGAAACAAGATCCCGTGCCGTGCGCACAAGCACTGTTTCCTCGGCACGCCAGGTATACGACTTTGGCACGTCTGACACAAACAGCAGACTAGTAAACGCGGTCGGCTTGTGCTTGCGCGAGGTAACGTAATAGTCTGCAGCCAAAGGCAGCGTCGAGAGATCAATCGTCTGCAACTTCGGACAAGCTCTGAGAACGTGTAAGATCGCGCCGAGCGGGACGTCGCGTGAGAGGGAGTACTGTTTTAGTAGAGGTGATTGCAGCGGATGCCGGGGTGAAGAGGACGTGGTTATCGTCATGTCGCGACGAGGATCTGGCTGTGCGAGAGGCGATGGTCGGTGAGTTCGGCGGTGGTGGTGTTTGCGGGCCCAGTACAGAGGTTCCGAGCGATACTTCCAGTCGCGCCAGCCCGCCAGCACGACCTCGCCTTGCAGTCCGCTTTCAATACTTGACAAATCTAATTCTCGGACATACGAAGCGAGAGTGCGATCATGCGTGATGACAGAGACGAATTGTGCGAAGCGGTAAGTTGATATGAACTGCGGTGCGCGGTAGAGAGAAACATAAGCAGCGGCAGCGAGGTTCTTGCAAGATATCGAAGCCGCGAGAAGTGCTGGCTGTGGCAGGAACGCGCAGATTTCGTCCAGAATCTCAAGCGGGAGATTGTCGAGGGCAGGAGCACGGATCCAGCCTGCACGGGACGAAGTGCGGGATCGAAAGGAGCGGACGGAAGCACCCGACGGACGAGCTCGGGGGGTTGAGAGTAGTACTTCGAGAGGCAGCGGAGGCGGAAGGACCGAGGTGCGCGAGGCTCGCGGACGGATGAAGTCTTCGTTGTCGGAGGACGAGGAATCAGAGGCCGAGCCCGAGTCTGAGCCCTCGTCGCGAGCTGCTGGAAGAACAGGCGGTGAGGGCGAGAGTAGGGAGCGATATGAGGGGTTCTGAGGCCGCGAAGCAGCAACAACAGCCGGTGAGGGTTCAGTAGGCGGCGGCTTCGCGGGCGACGAAGCGGCGTCAAGAAGGGATAACTCGGCAGCTACGGAGAGCTCGTCGGCAAAAAGCGAGTAGAGTCGAGCTCGCTGGTTTGCTTCGGGGGCAAAGTGGGCTGGAGTCGAGAGATGGCGGCGCTGAGGCGACGGGTCGTAGAAGTGCAGCGCGTTCGAGCGGGCCGAGAGGTAGAGCGGCGATGCTCTGCGGTCGTCGCGCATTGCGAGTGATCTGCGTGTCTGGCGCGCTTGAGCTGTGGATGGACTGTAGACGAGCTGTGGATAGAGGAGGAGAGGTAGAGAGGAGCGGGCAGGTAGCAGCAGCAGGGGGGCCAGTCGGCAGTGCAGCGCGTGTGGGGTCGGATCAACAACACGCACGCGAGCCTCAAGATCAGCACGGCACAGCTTTCACGAAACGACCGGCGGGCAAGTCGCGGCACGAACAGCAGCAGCAGCAGTAAACACAGGGACAAGCCGGGTCTGGAAACGGGCCGGAGTCAAGAGTTTGGTGAGTGGTGAAGGAGGAGCGCCGGCGCTGGGCAGCCGACTCAGACTCGCTGGCAGGCTCGGCTCAGCCTGGCTTGGCGCGCTGATTCGAGATTAGACAGACGATCCTGGATGCGTTTCCGCGCGTAGCTGCCGCCACGAGCCCCGCGCCCCTGTCAGCGGCGCACGAGACGCGCCGCGGCCGCATGCGGCGCTTCGTCCACAAACGCACTAAACAGGTTGGCTCGTCGGGCCGCGCCCGGCGGGTTATTTGAATTTAAATGTCCTTGAATTGTCCGACGCCTGCCCCTACTCCGCCCTATATACAGTAAATCCACCCGCCGTCTACAGTCTACTACTAACCAGTAAATATATGTACAAATCCAATGAGAAAATCCTACAGTAGCAAATCGCTCGGATAGTCCTTCATCCCGTCAAACAGGCTCCGCGTGAGGTTCCCGAAAAAGTCCTCGATCCCCAGCGCCGCTGCCGCCGCCGCCGCGTTCGCGCTCGATTCGTACGGCATGTACGGCTGCTGCGGCAGCGAGCCTGCCATGAACAGCCCCGGCGTACTAGCAAGCTCGGACAAATTGGGGAGCGGGAGTCCATAGCCTGCGCCGTCGTATATCTGCGGCATTGACGGCGCAGGCATGGGCATGGGCGTCGGCGGAAGGCTGTATGGAGTAGCAGCAGCAGCAGCAGTAGTAGAGGTCGCCTGATTGTTGTTGGCTTGCACGTCTGTCGGTTGAGCTGCTGCCTGGTCCTGCTGAGCTTGTTGCTGTGTCTGCTGAGCTGGCTGCGTCTGCTGAGCCTGTTCGGCTGACACGGGCTGCTGAGGCGGGTACCTTTGCCCAAAATACTGTTGTCCCGGGTTAAACCACGGTCCATCAGCCTCAATCAGTTCGCCCAGGCCCAGTGATCGCGAAGTCCGCACAATCATTTTGAAGATTTCACGAAGCGGGTCTCGTTTTATCGCAAGCTCGCCAAACATGCGCATCATGTCCCGTGTGGTCTGCAGCACCTGCGACACGTACTTTTCGCTATTGGTTGCTTCGATCAGCAAGGCGCGCCACGCCGGCCGCGTCGAGTCATTGCTTGACTGTGACTGTGTCTGAGTCTGTGCCTGAGTCTGAGTCTGTGTAGTTGACGGAGCTGAAGAATCGGAAGAAGCAGAAGCAGTGGCAAAACGACTGGGCTGTTTGACATACTGTTGAACACGCGCAATCAGTAGGTCCTGCAGAAAAAACATGGTGATCACTACTAGATTGCACATCCACGGCGGCATGTAACCATCAGTCCCTAGCGAGCGCAGTTTGCGCAGACATTCGACCATACCCTGAACAGACTCAAGAAATCGTGTAGCCATATCGAGCACGTACTTGTCCATACGAACACCCGGTCGTCTGTGTGGCAGAAATGGAGCGTAGATCATGGAGCGTGTGAAATCGTAATAAAACTGACGACAAATGTCTGTTTCTGTTAAAGGATGACCTTCTCGCGCCTGTTCCCGCCGCCAATCGGCCGCTGATTCCTGTAGCCTCTCTTCCAGCGACGACACAACCAACGACGCCGCCGGCAATCCTTCGCGTACAAGACTTTGTCCGCGTGCCTGATAGAGCGTCCGATTGATTTCGAGCAACACTTCAGACATCTTTGCCGTCGCGACATACGAAGCCAATGCTGACTTGGTCGAATCTGAGGCCATGCACTCTGTAAATTTGTCCGTGGCGCATACCTCAGATTCCGTGAGCTGTAGGAGTTCGGACGCAAGTGGGATCTTTGCACTGTAGTAATCTTGATGGACAAGCGGCGTGCCAACAAAGCGCATACGCGTCCACGCGTCACGAGTTACTATCGACGCCCACAAGGACTTCCTTAGAGCGCGTTCCCAGGCTGGAATATCCCACTCTGAGCAATCGAGATGCAATCGCAACTCAGTCGCAGCAGCCACGACAGACGCATGCGGCATCAATATTCCACGGTCCTGCGCCGCCTCTGCAACCAGCGAGAGTACTTGAATAGAGTCAATACAAGGTATTAGCAGCTGATACGCGTACTTGTTCAACAGATGTTGTAATATCTTGCTCTGCAATGTCCTGCGCTCCTCGACTGTCCCGATATCACTAAGCGGAACGGTCGCGACCAGAATGGCGAGAAACAGCGCAGGTGACTCGCGCTGGTTGGCGTACGCGGTCATGAAATTTTTTTTGTAAACCACCGGCAACAGCGGGTTGATCTTTACAAAGAATGACCTGAGCAGCGTATCTCCATGCGCCGTCCTGAGCTCCATATAAACAGCGTCATCGGTTGGCGTATGTAGTGAACTATACTTCGCTGCTGTCACCGCGTCGTTGGGCAGCGACAGACACAAAACAGTCGACCGAGGTTTATCCAACAGCGAGCGCAGATACGGACGATGCATAAACACGACGTCACGTTCGCCAGGCGTCTGGTACACGTCCAGATCCACTATCCTTCTGAAAATCTCCGAACACACAAACGTCGGTGATAAATGCACAGAATACGGCGCGCAAGGCGAAATTGTGCTCTGCATCATGTGTTCCGGCACAGATTCAACGCGGTTCGCCTCGGCTACCTCTGGCATCCATGATGTGTCGCGTCGGATCGCGAGCACGTCGCGCATTACCGCATCCGCGGGCGCCGGCGACTCGGCCTCGGCTGGCTCGTCTTCCACTGAATCAGGCGTTTGTTGAGACGACTGTTTTGGTCTGCGAGACACACGTTTCTTGCGCGACGCAATCATGCACACGAATCCTTTCTTGATACATCGCTCGCAAGGACCAAGGCCCGAGGATAAACATTTGATCTTGTGTCTCTGACATTGCGTGCACGCCCGGTGAGAGACCTGAGTCTGTTGACGAGTCGGCGGTGGAGGCGGAGTATTTAACGAGGTCGAGACAGTCGATGTGACTGCAGTCGTAGGCGACGACGTCGATCTCGACGACACGGCCGAGTTCGACGGTGACGTGGTCGTCGCGACGACGGCAGCAGCCAAGGCGGCCATGTTCGAACTTCCGGGGCCAAGCGGCCGCAGCACGGCACGCGGTTCGCTGCGCAGCGCCGACGTCGGCATCGCGTTCACGCCCAGCACGGCGCTGGGATACGAGTCCATATTTTGTGTATATTGTATATTTCTGTTGATTTCAGATGCACTAATATGAGAGGTCTGCGGTGCTTATATGGGATTCACAACTGATGAGCGCGGTATAATCCCGAACTCGCCGAGATTTACACGTGACTGGCTAAATATTGCCGTATATGGACAGCTGCTGGCCGAACTGGGCAGGTATGACCGGCCACTGAAGCTCCGAGTTCGGCGGGACCGAGGCACGGCAACAAATTCCCCTGAGTGGAACTGAGCAAATTGGCATTCGGCAAGTAGCCACGACTTACGAGACTTATAGCACTAGGATCAACTAGTAAGTGGTAGAAATCATGTATTGATGTCATAGGATGATAGGAACAATGTGTGATGGTGGACATAGTACAGCCATTGCTGTTACGCTGAACCAACAGCTACCGTGCATAATACCTCAAGACGCTCAATATCTTCTACACCAAACCGTTCCCATCTTCTCAAGGGATCGTTTGAAGTTGCGGCCACGGGCCATTGCATCAAACTGTGGTCAGTGGTCACTTTCAGCATCATGTGCGCTCTGGTCGGATTCGATGCTGTCGCCTTCGTAGATTTCGAAATCGTTATCGGCGTCGTCGTCTTCGCAAACTTCCATTGGCTCACCAGTATCACTACTCAACAATCGTAACGCCTCCTCCGCAGAAATTCGATTCGACGGCAGTAGTCGCGCTAATCCATAAATCGCATCTCGCAAAGGCTTCAGTTTTGGACTGGGATGATCCTCTGCAAAGCGTTCATCTAGGCTCCAGGTTTCGCCCAGCCTTGATCGTGTGTCAGAGCTCTCTATAGAAAAAGTTAGCAATTTAATTAAAAAAGCCGCAAGATGGGAGAAAAGTTTCCAGCTCGCATACTTCTGTATGAGTCATTCTTGCAGTTCTTTATCATTGACTGCCATTTAGGCTCCCACTCTGGAGGTA
>JAJLTV010000029.1:0-166146 GCA_030568405.1 Myxozyma monticola
TTTATTTTTTATTTTTTATTTTTTATTTTTTATTTTTTATTTTTTA
This sequence comes from Myxozyma monticola, assembly GCA_030568405.1. Lineage (NCBI taxonomy): Eukaryota > Fungi > Ascomycota > Lipomycetes > Lipomycetales > Lipomycetaceae > Myxozyma > Myxozyma monticola. The sequence goes on from JAJLTV010000029.1 coordinate 47, forward strand.
TTTTTTATTACGCCTCACCTGCAATTTGGCGGATATGACATCGGACGGCCCTGAAATTTGACTTCAAAGATGCAGCATTTCACGTCCCCGCCGCACGATCCTGCGTCGCACCACTATCGCTCTTCTCTGTCGTTATTGTACATTTTCGTACTTATACGTTTCCCATCCGTTGTTTGCTCACTGCAGTGGCAGTATCGACTTTACTGGTTGATGGTCTTGGTGAATTTATAATGGCACAGCGACGCTCTTCCGCTGCTGACCGTGCGATGTCTGCCTCGGGGTCTAGCTCAGCAGCTCCGGTATCCTCGGTCACTCCATCTACTCGCCCTGGTGCAGACCGCAAGTTTCATTGTACGCATCCGGGTTGTGGAAAGTCTTTTAATCGCAAAGACTATCTTGCGCGGCATGCTGTAAATCACTTCGACGTGCGGCCATTTCAGTGCCCGGTCTGTCCGTCGCAGTTTGCTCGGCAGGATCTCCTCGAGAAACACATGTCGACCAAGGCGCACGAGAAACGACAAAAGCGAGAAGTATTGCAGCGTATGGCTGCTGCAGCTAGCCGCGCCCCCCCTTCATTACTTTCGCAGCCTCAGTCTCCGCAACAGTCACTTCCTGCGTCTGACGTTCTCCCTCCGTTGCAGTCCCCCGTTCTCGCCGATCCATATGCTCCGCCGCCCGTCGAGCACCCGCCTCCACCTGTCCGTGTACCGCTTGCTACGCGCACGCCACCTCAACCACTTTGTCCGCCAGTGTCGCTTAACTTGGACCACCATAGTCTCCCAGCTCGTCTTTTGTCACCCCTCGGCTCATCGTCCTCCCAGCGAAGTCATCCGCTCTCCACCCAAATAACGACGAACACCCCGGTTCTACCAGCTCTGGCTCAGCGTCATATGCCGGATAATGGCTCACCGGAGCCACAAGTTATTTCTCCGTTTCCTACTCTATCAAGAGATGCTTCAATTCGTGCGCTGCCGATGAAGACCGAGGGTTTGGCCGATGCTGGCTCTGTTCCGTCATATTACGCGCCGGCAACTACAAGCCATACGTCACTCAAAACTGAGTTTTCGGCTCCTTCGCAGTTTCAGCAGATGAAGAAGAGTTTTACGACGGAATCTGGCCTCAAATTGGAACTATCTTCACGCGATTTTCCGCAAAGTGGCTCCATAGTGACCGCTCCCCCCGATTCTCAGCATCAATCTGCCGCACAACAATACAGTCTTGAATACGGATCTGCTACGGAGTGGCCGCAGTTCTCGCTTGATTCTTTTGATTTAAGTTTGTCGGATCACTACACTTGGCTTTTTGGTCCCGAATTCTGGGGAGAGAGTCCTCCGGAGCAGTTACTTCCGGCACAAGCACAGATGGATGACGCAGGGCGAGCCCAGCTCCAGGCACAAGCTCAATCTCAAGGTCTGTACGAAGTCCCAACGATGCAGTCTTCTGAGCAGATCATTAGTGGTTCTGGACAGCAGATTGGACCGCAGCAGGATATTACGCGAGTCCCGCAGCCAGCTTTGCAAGATGTTTCTCGGCACCAAGAAGAGGGGATATTTCCATTTTTTGATAGGCATCAGGACCAAAAATTGTCTCAGATGTCCACTACTCAAAAACCACCGCATCTAACTATGACGATTGAAGACGCAATATCTGACATGGCAGCTTCCCCTTCTGCTCAAGCTGCAGTGCCGTTGAATAGTTCAGATAGTTTACCATCCCCTATGGCTGAACCGACTACCAGAATCTCATCAGGTAATAATGTTTCTATAACGATATTCCCTGTGTGGCGCAAGAACTAACGCGTTTAGATTCTCCGCTGCCTTGGTCTATTCCGGAGTCTTCAAAGGTGCGACCAGACGATAAAGGCATTGGTCCCGACGTGCATCTGCGTATGATTGAGATTCTCAAGCCCATTAGTGAGATTACCGTGGACAATGTATATTTCTCACTTCACGCTATGCGACAGTACTTAAATCTGTACTGGGTACACTTCGATCCGCTATATCCTATACTTCACCGTGCTACATTTGATCCGTCAGTTATGGAGCCTAGTCTGCTTGTCGCTATTGTGACAATTGGAATGGCTTACTCAACAGATCATAATGCTTCTGATCTCGCTATTATTATTCATCGCAAGTTCAGAAATATTGTGTTCCTAATGATCGGTGACCAACCACAAGTGCAACTCTGGGTTCATCAGACACTACTGTTGACCAATTACTTCGACAAAATGTTGGGAAGTACTGTCCAGTACGACATGTCTCAATTTTTTCACGGTACAAATATCGCGCTGATGCACTTTTCGGGCTGGTTGAAAGGACTGCAGGCACCGCAAATCGTAAACTCTTCCGATGCCGCCGTAACAGACAAGCAATGGCGCGAGTGGGTCTGGTACGAGACGACCAAGAGGTATGTGTAATGTTAATTTAGATTCAATTCAAGCTCGACTAACTGTTTTTTTTTGCGCAGAACCGCTTTTTTCGCCTTTATTTGCGACACTCAGCATGCTACCCTTTTTCGACACAGCCCGATTTTGTCTGCGTTTGAGGTTCGCCTGGAGTTGCCTTCTACTGACGCGTGTTGGTCCGCAATGAATGGTGTGGAGTTTTTTCGAACTTACCAAGATCAGTGCAAGGTCGGACCTATGAGCATCATGCAGTTCAACTCTGGTCGAAATGACAAAGCGGCAGATCAGAGTGAGGATTCCAAGAACACTCTCTTTGATCAATTTAATCGTTTGCGAGATCCAAATTTAACTGCCACCGGTCAGGATACTATTTGGCATTCGTTTTTGCATAGTTTGAAGCGGCTCATCCGGCTCTCTCCTGATGACCAAAAGGAGTTTCAACTTGCGACGTTCTCACAGTTTTCGTGTCTTATTCTTCTGCATGGACTGCTCAGTATTTGTTGGGACATGCAATGGCGTGGACTGCTGGACATGGGCATTGTTTCTAAACGGCGCATGACTGAGTTTAAGAACCGCTTAGAGAGCTCGTTTGCAAACTGGAAAAATTACTTTGACTATCAGCTGAGCAAGTCTAACCTTCCGTCAATTACCTCAGCCGTTATGTTCTCCGCCGAGTCGTCTCCAGCAGCAAGGTCGTCCACCGCGTCGTCGAGCTCGCACTTGGCACCGCAGCAGGATCCAAAGTACGGTCCGATGTCGGCCACGATCTTGAGTATGAACGATTACACAAATAATTCGCCAATGCTTTGTTCGAACTGGGCAATGTTTCAACTTGGTCTTCTTGCCTTGCATGTGGATACTATGAGTCTCCGTATTAATGCAGGTTCGCCGAACGTGCTGGGGCGAAAAATTCGTACGATTGACCGTGAGAATTCAAGTAAGGCCGTTCATCAATGGGCAAGATCGGAGGACGGTCGGCTTGCGACGTGGCACTCGGTGCAGTTTATGCGACGGATTGCGGAGAACGAAGGACTGCTGGACCAAGCTGTGCATATTCCGTGGGGAGTGTACCTTGCATCACTAACGATATGGTCATATGAATGCTACAAGGATGAAGTTGACGTGAACAGTGGGATTGCTCCACGACGACAAGGGCACAGCAGCAAGTACTTTGCTGCCAATGGACGCGGCATTGAAGCCGGGCTAGCTAAGCATGACGCGTTGCAATATCTGCGACTGATGAACGCCGGAGGACAAGTTAGCCGAAGCGCGTCGATGCACACTGGGTCGGCGGCATCAAGCATTCCTTCGGCGGCGGTCGCAGGACAGCTGGACTCGGTTACGGCTGCCGATCGGAAGCAGCTTGTGATTGGTCTTATCGCGCTTTCCGTGTCTTTACTGGCGCATATTAGGTGGGGTTTTGTGGACAGAGGACGCGAGGTTATGAGTAACATTTTGAAGGAGTATGACTAGACTTTGGGCTAGACTTTGGCGCATTCTTGAAGGGAGGTATATGTATAGGTACGATATATGTGGTCAAGAACTTACCTCGATCATATGGAAGGGCGTAAAACATCAATTGGACACGGGGACCGGGTTTCGAATGTACGATTATGTTGAATTTTATTTGCAATTCAATAACTACTACATAAAATCACCGCCATTGCTCAAAGACATCCTTGAAATCCGCCATCATGACTTCAAACCCAGATTCATCAATCCCAACGTCCAAAATACTATCAACACCTTTCCCCTCCATCATCACCATGAGTGGCGAGTTCATGTGATAGTCACCTCCAATTTGGAACGTAGGGCCTGCGGTTCCGGGGATGGCGGAAGCGGCGGCGCCTGCCGCGGGCTTGAGCGCAGCCATCCAGGAAAAGTCGGTACCGGCTGCAGATGGGACGTTAAGTGAAACATTTGAGGCATGTGCAGACGAGACGGCGCCACCAAAAGATTGGCCGAGTCCGAGGAACAGGGAGTGGTCGTCTTGGGTGTAGCTGTTGGTGTTGTTAGCTGAAGAGTGATGAGCTATATTACAGCGGGAGGGACACCTACCTAATCTGATCTTTGTCAAAGACGCGGTCGACTTTGTTGTCGATGCCGAGCACACTTGCTAGTTCAAATGAAACAGTAGCGAACCGTTGCATTGTTCCCGATAATGGCGATGAGCTGAGTACGTTGAGGAGCGTTTTGATTGCGTGGCGTAGAGTTGATTCAGAGGCGATTGGAGGAGGCGGCTTCGCAGAATCTTTCTTGCCTGAAGATGGAGATGAGTGCGATGAGGGAGGACGTGCTGAAGTTCGGGCTTCGGATATTGCGATTATGAGTCCAAGTGACAATATCATGCAAGACGAGTAGGCGTAAAATGCGTCGAGCCAGGTGAGTCCATTAAACAAGCGATTGTTCCATAGTTCGTTGATGTAATATGTCGACTCGAGCGCGGAAGCAAGACAAGTTCTTGAGAATGTGTGTAGGTCCGGTTCTTCTGGCCTGGTCGGAGGATTCTGAGAGCCAGAACCAGATCGCTGGTAGCGAGCGATATTGCTTACTGCACGCATAAGATATTGGCGGGTGGTCAGACAGACGAGGTAGGCGCGATCGATGTGCATTAGCAAGACGGCGCGGTAGTGGACGTTGGGGATATGTGCGGCATGTGGTAATGAGGATGATGGAGAAGAGAGGTTGGTGATGTAATCGTCTGCGTTGACGTGTGAGAGACGGAGATGGCGGGGAAGAGAACATGTCCATTGGTCTAGCTCGGCGAGGAGGGAGTGTACGCGATCGTTCGTATGGGGCTGCAGAGGATGGTAAACAGTTTTGCGGATGCGACGTTGCAACTGAGCTAGGTCTGCAGAGCCTTGGATCGATGACGGCGGAATAAATGGGCCGTTATCGAGAAGCGTTTCTGAAGGGATATCGGTGTCGACTTCGTCGTCGTCGATAGTGCTAGGCCGACCGAGTGTGCAGCAGAGAAATTGTTCAAAGGAGTAAAGGGACCACCAGACACGTTTTCGAAGTTCACGCTCAATAGGACGAAACATTGCACCTGTGCTACGTCGGTGTAGACCTATCGCGACGGCTTTACGGGACGCACAACCGACGAGACACCATGCTGCATTGCGTTCGTTGTTGTTGTGTAGGTAGAGAGCAAGGAGTAGGAGAGCTTGGATGTTTGACAGAGTCGTGACACAGATGAGGTAAGGGAGTCTCGCCTTTGCGAGGGCAAGAAGACGCTTTCGCATTGTTAGAAGCTCAATGGAGTCTGGTGGGGTAGAGTCTGGCGAGGTAGAGTCTGAGCGCGCGAGGGACAAGGCTTGGGAGCCGAGGACGAGAACCATGTGAAGGCAGGAGAGCCATCCTGGATCGGCAGGGGTGGTGGAAGTTGCGGCGGCAGCGGCGGCGAGTGGGTTGCGCCAGAGGGATTCGTAGTCGGCTTGGAAGGTGGCACGGTGGAAGAGAGAGAATGAGGGCTGCACGTTGCAGAAAAAGGCATCGATGCAGCGGTCGGCGATATCTTCGGAGAGGAGCGGGGTGGTAGACGGAGCAAAGGTCGTTGGGTGAGGAGGTGTGGAGTGGTGGTCTGATGGTGGAGGTGACGAATTGGAGAAGTCGTCTTCGGGAGAGTCTGTGGTTTCGAGGGCGTGGGAGAGGGTGTCGTTAGAAAAGTCTGTGGTGCGGTTACTGTGGTGCGCGACGAGTTCTCGGAGCCGGGCAAAGAAGAATAGGGAGCCGCTGGGACCGATGTAGTGGGGTCGGCCGGAAAGGTCGCAAACAAGGCTCTCTTCGGATTTTTCGGAGGGCTCGTTGGCGATGGTAGGATTTGTGATTGTTGCGGAAGACGAGTCGGTGGTGGAAGGCGGCGAAGTCGGATTGGGGTGGGCAAAGACGAGGTCGTCGGCGACCAGCTCTTGTCGATCGAGGTCGTCCAGCGCGGGCATGTCGATGGCTAGCGCGGCACCGAGACGAATGAGCGCATCGGGAGAGTCGGTGGGGACAGCCGGGAAGAGGCCCTTGACGAGAGTGTCGAGGCATCGGAAGCGGGCGGAGAGGCGCTCGACGGAGCCGTAGACGCGCTGCTTGCGCGGGAGAGTGGCGAGGCAGGGTGTGGAGGCGGCGGCACAGGCGGCACAGGACACGTCGGGGGTGAATCGGATGCAGCGGACGCGCTTTGTTTTGCAGAGGTCGCAGGAGACGGAGGCGCGCTTGCGGTCCGCGGCGGAGACGCGTCGCTTTGTTGTTGTTAGCACGTGATGCAGGCGAGAAGAACAACAACGATGTACCTTGGGAAGCATGAAAGCGGCGTTGTAACTGGTAGGCTTGCAGTGGATTCGTTTTCAGTCTTCAATTCTCAAGCGTGGCATGCACGGAGCAGCGGAAGCGGCGACGCGGGCGAGTTATACGTGCACAAGAACTACACGGAGCGGACGGAAGACTGCAGCCGGGATTTTGAGTTCAATCTCAGAGTGCGGGGTGGATCAACATTCGACCCCTGAATCATACTCGCCCCTGAGAATCGGAACCGGTCGGATTTATAAGACGGCGTTTTCTGCACTTCACGACAATCGATTGACTTTACTGCAATAGCTGGATAGAATCAAGCGACGATGGATGACCATGTCCTACTCCGAGCAATCCTAGATGCGCCGCTGCCGGTGCGAATAGGCGGGCAGGACCAATTCACACACGCAACATTCGGGGTGCACAACGCGCAGTCCGGCGTTGAACTGTACCGCGCGTCGTGTTCGACGACCGAACACGCCCAGCGCGCGGTTGCGACTGCCCACGACGCGTTCGCGGCCTGGTCCTCGTCCTCGCCCTCGACCAAACGCGGCGTCTTTCTGCGCGCGGCCGCGATTCTTGAGGACCGCGCTGAGCTCGCGCGGCTGCTCATGCGCGCGGAAGTGTGCGCGCCCGCGAACTGGGCCGCGGTCAACATCGCGGGCGCGGTCGGCCAGCTGCGTGAGGCGGCGGGCCTGGTAACGCACGTCACGGGCAGCGTCGTGCCCGCGGACCGGCCGGGCACGACGCTGCTCGTGCTTCGTGAGCCCGTCGGCGTCGTGCTCGCGATCGCGCCCTGGAACGCGCCGCTCACGCTCACTGTGCGCGCCGTCGCGGCCCCTCTGCTCTGCGGCAACACCGTCGTCCTCAAGCCCTCCGAATTCGCGCCCAAATCGCAGTTCCTCGTGGTGCAAGCTCTCGAGGCCGCTGGCCTACCGCCCGGCGTCATCAACTTCCTGCCGACCGCTCCCGCCGACGCGCCAAACGTCACCGAAGTTCTTGTCCGCGCCAGCCACGTCCGCCGCGTCAACTTCACGGGCTCTACCCGTGTCGGCAAGCTCATTGCGCGCACCGCCGCCGAGCTGCTCAAACCCTGTGTCCTAGAGCTCGGCGGCAAGGCACCCGTTCTTGTGCTCGCCGACGCAGACCTCGATGCCGCCGCCGCTGCCGTCGTCTTTGGCGGACTGCTCTTCTCCGGTCAGATCTGCATGTCTTCCGAGCGCGTTATTGTCCACCGAGATGTGGCCGATGAGTTTATCAAAATACTGCTCGCGCGCATCAGCAAGCTCTCAATTGGTGACATGCAGATTGACCGGCCAGATAACACCTCGCCCGATCCAGACCTCTCCTGCCTCTTCTCCGCCGCCTCCTCCGCTCGCGTCGTCGCCCTCGTCCGCCACGCCGTCGACGTCGACCGCGCACAGCTCGTCCAAGGCGACCTCGTCGTTCACGGCAACGCGCTCGTTCACGTCCACGTCCTCGACCACGTCACCCCCGCCATGTCCATTTTCCATGAAGAGTCCTTCGGCCCCGTCCTGACCATCTCCCGCGCCGCCGACGACGCCGCCGCCGTAGCCCTCGCCAATGCGTCCGACTACTCACTCTGCGCTTCCGTGTTCTCGCGCGATGTTCTGCGCGCCATGCACCTCGGCCGCCAGCTGCGTGCCGGCTCAACTCATGTCAACGGGCCCACCGTGTACATCGAACCGACTCTGCCCAACGGAGGGGTCGGTGGCTCTTCCGGTTACGGCAGGTTTGGCGGCGTCGCGGGAATCGACGAGTTCACCGACAAGCGTATCCTCACTCTGTCCAACCCCGGCATGGCCTATCCGTTTTAGTCAATTTCTCTAGATATAGTCATTCATCATCCATGCTTTCTCAACGTAACATTACTGCAGTTTTGTAGACCGCACGCGTGTCTGCAAAATTCTAAGATATAGTTAGCCCCTGAATTTCTTGACGCGTCCCAAATTATCGCGCTGCACGCCTATATCGCTCTGATCGCGTCAAATTTATACATATCGATCTCATAACTATTCCTGCAGATCACTAAAAATGATCCCTAACCGACTCAGCACGAAGGACAAATCCGTTGAGGAAACACTTCGCCAGCTCGGCGACCTCGCTGGCTCCGGTGCGTATCTTTCGAAGTATAATTATTGAAGACGGTCCGATGTCTGACGACGAATTGCTACAGAACCCGGTCGCTCCGACATTGGCGCAAACACACTGCTCGTCTCTGACGTGACTTCGATACTCCTTAAGCACGCCTCTCGTGACGTGCGTTTTCAGTGCCTGCGCCTGCTTGCCAATCTCTCTGCCGACAATGGTCTGCCCAGATTCCTCTGCAGCGGTATATAACCTGACGCTCTGACATATGTATACCAGACAAGAACCGCCAGCTTCTCATCGATACTCCCCTCTTCACCGACTCACTCAAAGCCTGTCTAACCGGACCCGACGCGAAACTCAGGAGCACTGCTGTCATTGCTCTCTTCAACTTTTGCAACTCGAGAACATTTGGTAATATCTCACATCTGCATATTGCAATTCCGCTTATATTATTTGCTCTAACATGGCTTAGAGACCGCTGCTCAGTTTATTCTGGAAAACAGATTTCTGCCTCTGGTATTTGCTCAGCTTTCCCGCGCAAAGGGCACGGCTAGCTCTACGCGCACTTTGCTGGGCGAGCTGCTTTTCTGTGGTGAGTATTACATTCGGCGAACGCGCCGATGCCGCCATGTCATATCTAATAACCCCATTTTCAGACGTGTTGACCAAGGACTTGATTCCCGCAAACGCGCTCACGTCATATCTTAATTCACTCACTCAGGAAGACATAGCTGAGTACGCGCACGACGTCAGTAAACTAATCTCACTTGACTACCAGCACCTCCTCTTGAGCACCAACCAAGACCTGGTCACAGTCAACCATTTTTACGAGTCCTTATGCCATGAATCAGAAGAAGAAGAAGAAGGGTCGCAAGAGGCTGCCACCGCACTGTTTAACCAGCTTTGTCGGCTGTTGGATACAGACGGATTTGAAGATCTTTACAACCGCGAAGAACTTGTGAGTTTATGGCGCAGCTGGATTTCTCCCGATCAAGATGTTCCGGAACTCCGGGCAGCTGGATTACTCTTTATTGCAAATATCTGTATTAGCGGTATGTCTTTGTTTTTGGTGAGTCTGCGATCTACGGGTCAAGATCTAACAGACTAGACGTAAATTGCGCCGCATTTGTCAGTAGCGGATGGCATGAAGACGTGATTCGAATTCTTCGCGATAGCAGCAGCACGGCAAATGAACAATTCAATGCAATCGGCGTATTACGGAACTTGTGTGTCAACGGTAAGTTCGTTTTTTTTGCTTGGGATCAATATACTATTTGTCTTACTGATCTTACCAGACTATAACAGGGGCCGGTTGGTTGAAGACTGCGCGCTTGAGGCTGCCGATAAACTCATGACAAACAGCACAAATGCAGAAGTCATCTTTAAAGCCGTCAGTGTCGCCCGCTTTCTGTGTACTCGCTCATGTACGTTCTTTACGAAGCATTTCCTTTGACCGGGCAGAACTAACATCATAGACATGAACACCATGCAGCTCCTCTTCCCGGAGTCCAATATCGTTGCGAAAGCGGCCGAACTGTTCAACAACAACGAGCAAGCCTCAATCAAGTTTGAAACCGGTAGATTTTTTGCCGCTGTAGTGCGCTCCCTGGCAGTAAAGTCCCCAGACCGAGAGAATAGCCCGTCTGTTACTGGCCCTATGGTCAAGCTGGGAACCCAAGCAGGCGGGAGTGAAGTGTTATTGGACATCTTTGTCTACATGTTTATCAACCAGCAGCATAAAATCACCACGCACGAGGCTGTGCTCTCCTTGTCGTTGCTCGCGCGTAACCTCTCTGTGATCGAGCCACTTCGGGATCTGGTTGAAAAGAATGGGGAATTTGCGCAAAAGTTGCGGGAAGCGGTCGTGGACGAAGATAAGGCTTTAAGTGACTCGGCAAAGGTGTTGGTGCTGTTTTTAGTCACTGCGCCTGCGCCGAGTGACCCGGCGTACTCGAGGGTCGTGCTAAACGAGATTTATGGGTTGGTGTCGCCCAAAGAAAGCTGATAAGAGCTTCGACTTTGACCGGTGTCCGGTGGAGTAATAGCTGTAAGTTGTAACATTGTAAGTTGTAACATATATTAGATCTATGCATGCTGTAGTTGTGAAACGTGAATTGTGCAAGCTTCTCGTCGCGACTTAAACAAAGAGGCAGAATACAGCCGCGCGATCGCGATTTCAGATTTTTACAGTTTTAATTAAGGGCGCGACTGATAAATATTTAAATCGTTTAGATAAACCCCGATATAAATTCCTGTTCCTGCTTTCTTCCCTTTCGACTCTCAATCCACAGCACGTCATCATCGACAATTGCCGTATATATACAGCCCACCGCCCGGTTCCGCTTCACCAGCCCCCTACCAATCTTACGACTCCATTATCAATCATGGCATCCCTTCCCAGCTCCGACTGCTGCCTCGCCGGCTACGTCCACTCCGGCACGCCCACCGGTGAAATCGTGACCTACAACGACGTCGAAATCTACGTGGCAAAGCCCGTCGCGGCCGAGCCCACGAAAGTCGTGCTCTATCTGGCCGATATCTTTGGGTTCCCATTTTTGAATCACAAAATCATCTGCGACAACTTTGCGAAGGAGGGATACCTCGCCGTCATGCCGAACCTCTTTGGCGACGACCCCGCTCCGTTCCCGCGTCCGAGCACGTTCGACTTCCCGGCCTGGCGCGCGGTGCATAGCATCGAGTACACCGAGCCGTTGATCGAGACTGGAATCTCGTACATCAAGGAGAAATTTCCCAGTGTTACCAAGACTTTCTCGGTCGGATACTGCTTCGGTGGAAAGTACGTCGTCAGATTGCTTGACGAGGGCAAGCTTGACGGTGGATTTATCGCGCACCCGAGTTTTGTCACCGAAGAGGAGTTGCGCGCGATCAAGGGTCCTCTTTCGATTGCTGCCGCCGGTATGTTCTTTTTTCTCTTTATTTTACAGCCATTTCTACAGGACCCAGAACAAGACTAACAAAAGCCGCAGAAACTGACGAGCTTATGCCGGAAGAGAAGCGTCATCTGACGGAGAGCGTGCTCAAGGAGATTGGTGCGACGTACCTTCTGACGCTGTACTCGTCCGTCGAGCACGGATTCGCGGTGCGTGGAGACCCTGCGGACCCGGTGTCCAAGTGGGCGCACGAGGCTGCGTTTTACCAGGCTGTGCAGTGGTTTAACAGATTCTCCACGTAGATTGGTTTGTTTGTACGCAATTGCATGTAGAATCTCAAGAAGGAATTTATAGAATTGGACATAGTTGAATGGATCGTTGTATTTATAGTTCTTGTCCGTCTCCATATCTAGAGTCTAGATGGTGATGTACGTCGCAACTTCAGCTCACCCGCCCATTACTAGTTTCCTAGCACAACCGCGGCGCAAGTCTCATCTCGGCACCTGAATTTGCTCTGCACGCAAACCTGACAGTCGACCTCAACTGATCAATTGAGCGATTGATTAATTGAGCGACTGCCCGCTCTGCAATTGCGTCGGAACGCTTCGCCCGCGCCGAGGAAGCAGGTTTCCCGGGAAGCCCGCAGCCGTGCGCCGCGTGTCGTGCGGCTCGGAAGTCGGCAGCCGTCGCGACCCCAAGCACGGATTTGGCCTTTGCAAGACCGAGCAGCGACACATAAAGCGTCGCCGTCGACTGTCTGCATCGTCGTCTTCTCAAAAATACCAGCATCTAGACTTTGACGGCCACTAAACGCCATGTCCGCTAGCCCCGAATCACCCGCTATGAGCCCGGACTTCAAGCCGCTCAAGATCGTCATCGTCGGAGCCGGTCTCGGTGGTCTTTGTGCCGCGCTCGCACTGTCCTTCGACGGCCATGATATCACTCTGATTGACGCTGCGCCCGCTTTCGGCGAGGTACGTTTGACACGAGTTTCGTAACGTTACAATACGATGCAGAGGTTAACACAACAAAAACAGGTCGGCGCGGGTATCCGAGTCCCACCAAACTCATCTCGACTTTTGCTCCGCTGGGGTGTTGATTTCGATAAAATCAAAAAATCTGTCTCCCAGCGCTACCATTTTTTGCGCTGGTCCGACGGCGCGACAATTACAGAGTTCCCGTTCACTGATATCGTCGAGCACCACGGCGCGCCTTATTACCTCGTTCACCGCGCTGATCTCCATGCGGGTCTGATCGAGGCGGTTGCGAAAAGGGATAACGTAAAGGTTATCAATGGCGCACATGTTAGCGAGTACGATATGGAGACGCCCAGCGTGACGGATGATAACGGCGTTGTGTACAAGGGTGACTTGGTCATTGCATCTGATGGTATGTGTTCTGCGTTCCTAAGTTGGTGTATCGAGAATCAAAGTTAACAAGGCAATATAGGTATCAAATCGCTTGCACGCCCCCTCATCACCGGAAAGCCAGATACGCCGCGCGACACGGGGGACGTGGCATATCGTATCCTAATACCTGGATCCGAGCTTCTCGCAGATGAAGACCTGAAAGACCTGATTCTCAAGCCCTGCACTACTTCCTGGTGCGGTCCGGACGCGCATCTAGTTGGGTATCCCATTCGTGACGGCGAGCTTTACAACATCGTCGTCTGCGCTAAGAACTATAATGATACGCCCGGTGACGAATGGGTCGTCAAGAGCAACAACAGCGAAATGACGAGTCGGTTCGGAAACTGGGAACCCCGTATGGCGAAGCTGTGCAAGCTATCCCAGAACTTTCTCAAATGGAAACTTCACGATCTTCCGGCCCTGTCTTCGTGGGTAGCTGAATCTGGGAAGATCTGTTTGTTGGGCGATTCATGCCATCCCATGCTTCCGTACCTCGCTCAAGGAGCTGCTCAAGCTGCTGAAGATGCCGCGACTCTGCGAGCATGCCTTGCCCAGTGCCCGGATATCAAGACTGCGCTGAAGCAATACGAGGCAATCAGGCTTCCGCGCGCGTCGCTTGTGCAGGCAAAAACCAGAGAGCACCAGTACATTCTCCATGTTGACGACGGCCCAGTTCAGGTCGAGCGCGATAGTAAAATGAAGCAGGAAGCACCTGAGAATCCGGTCTTTTGGGGGTATGAGGCGCGACGTGTGTGGTTGTTTAGCTATGATGCCGAGAATATCTCTCAGGCGACGGGAGCGGTGTCGGCGATTAGCGCATTTTGAGAGTCTGATGCAGATAATTAGAAAATGTAATTGCGAACCTTGGAGCTGGCGGATAAAGGCGAAGAGCGCTTTTGTTACATATATAGTTGGTTAACTGAATGTTAGTTAACTGAATAATTAAAGAGTCTAGAAATTGGTTTAACTAGTCTCAAGAGGAGATGCAATCATGCAATCGAATACGGCGATGAGTCCGCGGCGTGGGTCTCGTACCTAAAAAAAGTCATCTCTGAGCCGTACGGCCTCGGCCATTGAGCCAAAAGCCATCATTCCACGCGTACATTCCTTCCGATCTTCACCGCGACTCCCAGTCGTGATTTTTTCCAGCAAATCCCTACTCGCTTTTGTGCAAGCATTTTGTGTTATAGTATATTGTTTGGTATATAGTCGCAGCAATGGCTCCCATCGCACGAAAACGCAAGGAATTGCACGATGGTGATGCGGCGGTGCCTGTTTTGCCCGCAAAGCGACAGGTTAAGAAACCCGCTGCGCCTTCCAAAGTCGCAGAGAAAAAGGCGTCGAAGCGGGCTTCGATTGCTGGTCATGAGGAGTCTGTTAAGACGGTTCCTGCGAAGCGGGGGCGGCCGCCAAAGCGAGGGTCGCTGACTGGTAGTTCGATTGCGTCATCGAAACCGACAATTAGTTCGCTCAAGACGGATTCTGTGATGACTACGATTACTGAGCCGGATGATGAGACGAAGGATACAATTGCTGAGGAAGATACTCAAGTAGATGTTGAGGTTTCTGCTGAGGAAGCGAAGAAGACGAATGGTGTTGTGACGAACGGCGTTAAGCATGAAGAAGTTGTCGTTCCGACGAAGAAGTCGTTTGAGGCTCCGTACAAGCTGAAAAAAGCGACTGGGAAGGTTATCAATGAGATTCCGAGTTTGAGCACCGTTCCGCTAAATATTTACGTTTTTGGTTCTGGAAGCATGTCTGAGCTTGGGCTTGGTCCGGAGGCAAAGACAAAAGAAATCAAGCGACCCCGGCTTAACCCGTTCCTGCCTATCGATACAGTTTCAATTGTCGATTTTGCCGTCGGTGGTGCACACGTTGTTGCGATTGACAAGGATGGCAAACTGTGGTCTTGGGGATGTAACGATCATGGCGCATTAGGGCGGGATACTACGGTCACAGATGGAGCTGGTCTGAGAGATATGGATGATGAAGACGATGACGACGATGGTGATTTGAACGCGCTTGAGAGCACACCGGCGAAGATTGACGAATTCCCGGATGACGTCGTGTTTGTCCAGGTCGCTGCGTCGGATAGTTTGAGTTTGGCTCTTACTAGCGAAGGAAGACTCTATGCGTGGGGCACATTCAGAGTACGTCTGTTCTGTTTTTAATTTTTGTTCTTTTACTAGCGGCATAGTTAACGTTGTTTAGGACAGTGAAGGTATTCTTGGATTCAGCGAGTCAACACAATTCCAGCGAATCCCGATTCAAATACCTATCCCATACGCGATTGCCCAGATCTCAGCTGGAAAGGATCATGTATTTGCTCTCACCACAACTGGTAAAGTCTACGCATGGGGCAATGGCCAACAGTTCCAGCTCGGTCGTCGTATATTGGATCGTGCAAAGTACCAGTCGCTTGTTCCGCGTGAGTTTGGAATCAAGAACATCAAGTTTATTGGATCTGGAGAGTTTCACGCGTTTGCGATTGACGTGTCGGGGAACGTGATGGCCTGGGGATTAAACCAGTTTGGACAATGTGGTATTGCCGGTGTTGCCGGTGAGGATGGCGCGGTTGTGTCGTCGCCCACGTATATCGATGCATTGAAGGATAAGAAGATTGTTTATATTACCGGTGGCGAGCATCATTCGATTGCCGTGTCGGAGGATAATGTGATGTACACCTTCGGCCGCATTGATTCCTCTGAAATCGGCATTGAAAAAGATGAACTTCCCGAGTCTGTTGTTAAGGATGACAGCGGCAAAGCGCGTTTCCTGCCTATTCCTACAGAGGTGAAGTTAGATGACGGCGATTTCACTGTCAAGGCGGTCGCATGCGGCAGTCACCACAGCATTGCGCTTGCAAAAGAAGACGGATCTGCGTGGACTTGGGGATTTGGCGAGACATATCAGGTTGGACAGGGCCCTGCTGGCGAGGACGTGGAGATTCCGACAAAGATTGAAAACACAGCCACTAAGGGCGTGAACATGACAATTGCTGGCGCAGGGGGACAGTTTAGTGTGATTGGCGGTATTCCTTCTGCGACGGCGGATGAGTAAATGATGATTTTGTTATGATGATCGAGTGATACGATAGGAAAAGTTGACATTAGTAGAATTGTCTTTTTGCTTTTTTTTTGTTAATTGCCATGAGGTGTGGCGAAAGCATTGCGCTTTTTGCGCAGCAATCAGTGTATATCGTGGGACAGACCAAGATAATGTATAAATTTACCATAGCTATGGAGTGTACGATAGGGATCGTGTACTGCTCTAGCTTTCAGCTATGAAGACTGGTGCTCGAGCGAACTCAGCATTTAAGCGGTCGGTACTCTCGACCTGTTCACCATACTCAGTACGCTGCCCTGCGATGAATCGCGCAATGCTACAATCTAGAAGATAGCGACCCATCGGTCGGTTGAGACATGAGATCGTTGAATCAACTGTGTGGTGCAACTGCACTACTTGAGGCAATTGCAAATAACTATTCGCAACAAAACCTCAGTCCATCACTAAGTCGCGTGCCTTATACCACTCTGCCCTATGCTTCTTAATTAATGCCGCGACATCGAGCTCCTCTAGTTGCCTCTCGTCAGGAAACCGCGGCAAAAGGACTCTTCTGCGCTTGGGAACTGGTGGCTGGACAGTATCTTTCGTGCTTTCGGAAATTACGCCTGAACTTATAAAAGGTGTTGCTGGGACTTGGATAATCTCCTCGATGGTACCCAACACTTCTTCTTGAGACACAGGCGTAACTGAGGCTGCAGGACGCATCCGACTCGAGATGAAATTTTCGTAGGGCAGAGGCGATGACGATTCATACGACCCGTTTAACATATCGTCAAAATTCGCAGGCTGGGATGTCCGCACTTGTATTTCTGAATCGGAAACTGTTGTAGAATCGGGTAACCGCTGGCCAGGTGGTAGTTCTGACTCTTGCGTTAATGCATGCTCCGGCACTGAAAGCGATGTCGCGAAAGTCCTATTAGAGCTCTCTTTTTGTGACGGCTGAGGCGGCTGTTGAGTACTTGTTAGGAAATTCGTTTCAAAAGCTTTCTGATCACCGGCGAAAGGGTCACGTTGCGAAAGTAGTATCGATGACTCTTCCTGTCCGCTAGCTTCGTCACCCGACGATATAGGTCTCATAGATGGCACTCGCAACGCAAGCGGATGCTGCAGATCTTGCGTGCTGCCATCTTTGGAAGGTGCGGAATTTGTCACTCCGGAAGAGAGGTCAAGTTCAGTATGCCCAGAGAGGCCACGCGAATTCAAGTGCTCGTCAAAATCAGTCTCACTAATGTACGACTTCTCCCCTACCGCTTCATCGTCGCCATTCTCTATAGGTGAATCCGGGGACTGTTTAACTGAGGATTGCGACACAGGCGAAACGTTTTGTTCAGTGATGAGCGAATGCGCTTGAGAAAGCTCAGAGGGAGCCATGATCTCATAGAATTGTTGCGTAGACATTATGAGTTCTTGTCTGACTTCCAAAATTTCATCGGCAAGTTGCACCTGCAAAGGGAGCTAAACGTTTTAGATATGATAACACTGTAAGCAATTGTTCTTGCTACTTACCAGATCGTCAATCAGAGAAGAGCCCGCTGCTACCGCTACTTCGCCTGCCACGCTCTCCTGCTCTTCAGCGACATCCTCCAGATCCCGAGTAATCTCCCCTGTAGTGTTTATTGTCGAGCGAGATGTGCTTGTATCGTGACCAGCCAGCTGCTGCTGTGTCACAAAATCCACGGTGCTTACGTTTCCTATAGACACGCGAGATTGGCCGGATCGACTCGCTGAACCGGTTGCGGATGGGGACTGAAACTGAGTAGGATCTTCGACCCTATCTGATACAGGAGACGGGTCAACTATCGGCTTGGAGACAGACTGTGGGAAACTGAGGATCGTTAGTCGTTACGTATGTTGCTGGGAGCAGAATAATACTCACAAACTTCGTCTTCGCTTCTCCATGGCCGAAGTAATACTCTTACTTGACCTCAACGGCACCGGCTTTCCCATAACAGAGGTACCATCAGCGCCGATGTAAGTGAATTCTTTCACATAGAGAACAGGAATAAGCTTGAGACTGTCGTGGGAGAGTAAACCAGGATCGATCAAAAGCGGAGACGTATTGTCCAAGTCGCAACCGATTGCCCCACTACTCCCGATGTACTGTGACGGAAATATATGCAACTGAGCTGATGTAATATAGATGACGCATCCTTGCGATTGACTTGAGAACCGCCGGCCAAATTTACTAATGAAGGGTTAGCTTGAAATCTTGCATACTGCTTAGTGTAGCACGTACGATTCAAACGCTCTCACGGACGCTTCTGAGAATACGGCCGTGATATGGTACTTCAAATCTGATACTAGTCCTTCAATATACTGATTTGGTGGGTTTGATTGGTAAGAATATATCTTGAAGACGAGTTAGAACTGCAAAAATGGGACGCGTCGTATACTTGATCCACAGACTTTGATCAGCTGGACGGCATTATTCGGATCGCACTCAAACACGCATGCACCCGGAGATACACTTTCGTCGGTCAGTCGGCCATATATCAGCTTTTTCAAGAAAGGGCCTCGAAGTTCACTCGTCATATTTTGATGTCCCGATCTGCGACAACAAATTTCGATCTGGATCGTGGGTATAGATCTGTGCGAGATCTCGCGATATAGTTATATGTTCTATATAACTTAACTAGTTAACTAGTAAGTCAGTCAACTCATAAACTAGTCGACATAACTGAACGTTAGTTAGCTAAAGCTACAACTACGGGAATCGCGAAACAAGCGCGATCATCTTGCCAACCTTCAGAATTTAAATTACCCGGCGTTTTGTATAGCCTCCATGCGCCCACAAGGTACGAGATGCGATTAATAGTTCTGTCTATAAATCCACTGCCATAATTGCAATTATATAACGTGTGATATTCATAGCCTGCCATAGACACTACTGTATATGCAGGTACCAACTCAGATTGGCCAATATCTTTGGGGGTTCAAGCAATAGTACGACGGTTGCAACGATGGAAGGTCCCGGACCGAGTTTAGAGACCGTGGAGGCGATGTCGCTCAAGTTCGATAGCATGATTAATGAAATATCCGAGCGAATGAACGGTGTGAGTAGATCTCTTTTTGTCGGTGGCATTGAACAATGAGAGACTAGAAGACTGACTTTCAAAATCCAGCTTATACAGCAGACATGCCAGTCTGCTGCTCGGCATCACGACCAATGTATTGGTATCGCAGATGAAGCGTCATCCGAACTTGAGAGATTGAAAGTTGTTATGGAGAAATGCGATGACCTGGATTTGGAATTTGCAAAGATTAAAAGAATTGGGGAGATAGTGTAAGTCAGATTCGATATTGGACGATTTCACCGAACATTGCTAACTTAATTCTTGTTAAAGGAAAGAGTTTAGGAGTCGGGTTAACGATCTAGAGAAGCGAGTTTAGACGACTATCGGCTGGGCAATGTATCATATAAATCTGAGGAGAGGACTTGCTTTTATTTTTCATCAAATTTGGGGCATCAAGGAGTACCGGAAATAGGAGCGGCATGTAATACTTCTCGATAGATCGAGAAGCGAATAACTGGTTACGTGGAAATGAGTCCAATAATTATGAACTAGCTTGAATTTATTATTGATTCAAGGACAAGGAATTTATAACAGGCCACATGGTTTCTTGAGGTGATCGCTATGCATTAAC
Organism: Myxozyma monticola; assembly: GCA_030568405.1. NCBI lineage: Eukaryota > Fungi > Ascomycota > Lipomycetes > Lipomycetales > Lipomycetaceae > Myxozyma > Myxozyma monticola. The sequence goes on from JAJLTV010000029.1 coordinate 19,855, forward strand.
AAGAATCAAACTAATACGCCTAATCTCCGATCCTTCACAGTTTTGACGCCTTATACAATTCCGACCGGCGAGACTTTCGCTGTTCTTCGAACTCTAAGTCCTTCGCTCTCCTATCCTCCTGATCCTCATGCTTTGCATCGCAATAATAGACTATGTCGCGCCACATTTCTGCCTTCAGCGCGCCGTATGAAGGCGATTTCGCCAACTTGGACAGTTTGTTAGATTTGATGAAATCGTTGATCTCAGACATAGATCCCTTCGCGTGTATCAAATCAGCTTGCAGAGCCATGTCGGCTGTAAAGCGTGTTGCCTCCAAGACTATTTTCTGATACACAGATGGAGTACATTTATAGCGGAAAATCGCAGACATGGGCGCCGGGAGGTGGGATCCTGTAAGTGTTAGAACAACAACAGCATAAAGAATTAATAATCAATAGAACAAAATAACAAACTTACCAAATTCGATTTCGTTCAAACACAGATATCCCTTACTTGGATTCATGATCCTGTAATCATGGCACATAGCAATCATAAAACCACCAGCAAAAGCATGCCCGTTAACCAATGCAATGCAGGGTACTGGAAATAGGAGTAGTTTTTTGAACAGCGGCCATATACTATCATCCCAGAATCCGGGCGTCGACAAAGCGAGTTCTAGATCGAGCCCGTTTGAAAAGAACTTGGCAATCTTTGAGGTAGTGACGAGGGGAAGCGGTTCGTCAGGAAGAAACTGGTCTTCTAGTACATCAAGCGCATGGGTATAAGCCAGGCACATCTGCGGTGTGAGTCGATTATCGGGAGGTCCGTTTAGGGTGAGAAGGTAGTAGAGATTCGAGTCCGACTTTGACAAAGTCACATCCCCTTTGAGTGGGTCGTCGTAGATCTGGAACTTGATAGGAAGAGAGGCCATGCTCGAGATTACTATAATGGATCTTGATCTAGCAGGTAGAGGGGTCGAAGAATCTTGACAATTGGCGCTTGATAGTGCTAAATGCATGGCGAAGTGCTCTGTCGGCAGGATCGTTCTGAATTTAAGCGTCGCAACCAGATCTTGAACCCCACATGGAGATCAAAGCCGAGGCCCGCGATCATGAGAGTTGCAGTTTAGGGTTCGCTGAAAACGGACAATTCCTTGCTCGGTTTTCGACTTGGCTATTTCGACTTCGTGGCATGATTTACGAAGATACATAACTAGCTTGGTAGTAACTTATCTATTCATCAAGAAACGCTAGCATTAGATCTTAAATTTGGCGAGCTTGGACTCGCAGGACTGTCAGGACTGTAGTTTGGACTCAGAGGTCGGGGAAGGCACAGTGTTATATATAAATTATTGAGATGTACGTATCTTACTGAGTCCAGCCATTCGAGCCAAAGGGAAGAACAGCCGGACCATCATACACAACACCCACAAGTATGCAAACAGGCTGCGGTCACATTTAAACAAGATCGGGTCGAGTGCCCCACCAGTTCAAGACAGATGCCAGACCGACAGTGTCAACGACGTCGGCGGCAGCCTTCGCCAGAATGTGCTCGAGTGGTCGCTTCTCCTGGAAGATGCTGCGATTGTTAGCTAATTATTATTGAGTCCGAACGGCGTGAGAGCTTACCTGACAAACGCGGCAGGGCCGGCGCTGATGGCGAAGAGCAGGGCGCCGAGATACACGGCACCCTTCTTGGTGATGGTGCCTGTCGTCTGAAGCAGGGCGGCCACGGCGTAAGTCTTCGCGGCCGAGCCGGCCAGAGTGGATCCCCAGAGCGCAAATGCGCCTGCGGACTCCTTGGCCTTGAGGAATTCCTCCGGGGTGTCGGAGTTCTTGGCCCGCTCAAAGGCGGCACCAAAGACGGGCGCGGACAGGAGCAGGCTCGCGCCGTGGGTGAAGACGGTGCCGAGGGCAATCGCGCTCGGCTTGACGGAAGGGAAGTGCTGGAGAGACATTTCGGGGTCCGGAGGGTAGTTGTCAGGTAAAAACTGTGAGAGGTTCTATTCGAGATCAGCAGGCAAAAACGGGCTGGTGTCGGGAACAGGAAGAACAGAAGCGGGCCGGCCAGGCGTCTTTATAGAGCTATCACAGGGTGTCGCCGCGGCCGCAAGCAGCAAGGATCAGCCGGACGAGGCCAGAGATCAACTGCGCGCGCGCGCACGTCATCGTCGCGAGGCCGGCTTCGGCTTAGTTGGCGCTGGCGGGCTCGGCCGCGCGAACCACGCCGATCGCGCGGATCACGTCTGCGGCGCCGCCGCGCGCCACGCGGGCGATCGCGGGTACGAGCCCCGCGCTGTTCGCAGCAGAGTTCGCGCGTGCATAAACAGTCACGTGACTGCACGTGACGCTTAGCATGTGACGTACAGCACGTGATACAGAGTTTTAGGTTTAAGGCTTACCCGGCCCGCCGCTCACATTGCGCGGCCGTTCATTGGCCGGCGACCCATGGCGAGCACATGGCGCTTTCGACTTTCGACTTCATCTACACTGCAAGCCGTGTCCTTCAGCTCAATCTCATCCTCTGTACGTCCCCGCGTCGACTCGTATTTCCGAGCCGTGACCAGATTTTTGATCTGCTCCAGCGTCCGAGTCTAACGCTATAGCAACCCGTTGACCGCCGCCATGTCTGGAGGAGGAGCGCTTCCCATCGCCAAAGTACGTGTTATTCGACAGTCCGAGTTGTAGTACTTCAGAAGAGCCATGCTGACGTTGCATAGAAATACACTCTCCGATCGACCGGAGTGTGGGAGAAGATCCGCAAGCTGCTGGTTCTGGTAAGCACGTAATGTCTTCCTCCACTACAACCTGCGACTGACCAAACTCCGCAGGTTCCCAACCGCTCCACCGGTAACCCCATCGTTCCTCTTTACCGTATTCCTGCCACCGGTTCTCGTCCCGAGGCGCTTACATACACCGACCCTGTCACACTCCCTGCATCAGATATCGCCAACAATGCGTATCACAAGAGAGACAGCCGTCGTGCGTACCCGCGGATAGCTTCCTACAGCCAGTCAGACATCGGAGGCCTGCTTCTCTACGGATCCACTGCCACGCCTAGGATCGGCAAGGGCGAGGTTGGTCAGCGTGCGCTTACCACAGTCAAGGAGGGCTCCCTGAGTCTCACTGAGGCCATTGCCGCCATTCCCAAGGATGTTGTCTTCGGCGAAGTTCTCGCCAAGGATGGACAGCCCCCTTACCCCGCTCGCCTGACGACTAAGACTTCCTGGAGATTACTGGAGGAGCCGGAGAGTGGCATGTACACGCGGAAATACCCCGTGCGCATGTTTTCTTAGAGTGTGGAGCCGCATTGTGTTTGGGAGTTTGTTTTTAATTAGTTCAGCGAGGCAGTCTTTCTTGCTGGGCACACGTGCATATACTAGCTAGAGATAGAGCTTCCACTGTACGTTCGGATTTGAATATGAGATATTAACTAGTTGACTCGAAGGTTCCCTTTATTCTCACTTGCTAGTTATATTTGAAGTATGCATCTTATATTACGACTAGTCTAAATATCCCGCGTTCATACCAGAAACCCGTTCTTCACAACCTCGAAAGACAAACTTCAATAACCGCACATCTTCTCTCTTTCCTCACCATCTTGATGGCTGTCTCAATAGCTGGACCGGCTTCCTCGCAAGTATGAACTCGCGTCCACCATGCACCTGCTGCAGCTTCTGCAATAAGACCAAAGTTAGGCGACGGCTCGAGAGATACCATGAGGTCATCGTTCGTTGCTTCTTTGGCAGATGCCGATTCGCCGTAGATACGCATGTATGCTGCTTTCGGCGATTTCCATCCTGTAAAGTGTTAGCATTCTGTATGTAGAGCGACGCGCACACAGCTGAATATATACCTCCGTTGTTCCAGATGACAGTCAGATAAGGCGTATCGTACTTTTTGGCCATCCAATACGCACAGCTGGGAACACCAAAGAGCCATGTGCCGTCGCCGGTAAATGCAGTTACCAGCTCATCACTGCGTCCTTCTTCTTGCAATGCCATTGAAATTCCCACTGCACCACCAGAATACCATCCAAGGGCCCCTCCGCCGGATCCGATAAGACTAAGGGCACTGGTGTGATGCAGATGGTCCGCAACGACACCGAGATTGGTGGTCGACTCGTTAAGCGCGACAATCTTTTCCCTATTGGTTTTGGTACGGAATGTAGCCATGAAAGTCTGAGCGGTAATTGCCCCTGACTTGGGCCACGATTCAAGAGCCGAAAGGGCTGCTTGGCGGATAACGAACCGCTCCTGAAGCACGCTTTTGCGCTCAGCCACTCTGGCTGCGAGGTCGAGCTCGTTGATTGCAGCGGAAGACATGTACTCCAAAATTTGTTCAATTGCAAGCGCAGAATCCACTCGAGCGCGTATCTTGGCCTTGATATACCAAAGTGTGGTAGTTTCCTTCATCGGATCGCTGTCTAGATGGAACAACTGCGCATCAGGGCTAGGCTTGGATTGCGCACTGATCCAAGGAACGTCAGAGTCTATCACCAGCACAATGTCTGCTTCCGAAAGTGCGAGTAGTTGACCACCACCGTTCCACTGATGACCTTGGTGTGCCCAATGTGTCGTATCAAACGAGTTGAAAATGGGAGCAGACTCGTGCACGGCGACGGCATATGTTTCTGCAAGTTTTGCGAGAGCAGAGAAACCGGCAGATGTACGTCCCATATAAGCCGTGCAGACCAGAGGCCGAGAGGACGACAGAAGCGCATCGCCGATGTATTTCACAGATGCCGAATCGAGAGCACAGGGTGATAAGGCGGTCGCGTAATCCGATGCAGCCTCGGTTCGGGGGATTACCGGCTTTGCTAAAGCTTCACGTACCGCAGTGAGATAAACCGGTCCCTTAGGTTCGGATATGGCAAATTGAAGAGCGCGATACGTGATCATGCGGGCATTCTCCGCGGCTCTGATTTCATGGTCATATTTCATATACTGGCTGACAATTGCTCGTTGATTTGGCACATCCTGAATCCAATGGATATACTCATTTCGCGATCCAGTTTGCTCGCCGTCCATAGTCGCAGGTACCATTCCAGCTATAATAACAACGGGGATCCGGCCTTTGGAAACATTGTGCACAGCTCCTGCAAGCGCCTGCGTACCGCATTCAACGTGCACCAGCACAGCAGCCGGACGCCCTGTAAGCTGAGCGAATCCCGAGGCCGCTGAAAGCGCATTCATTTCGTTGGGCGAAGTCACGATTTTGAGGCCCATGGTGGCGCATTTGCTGAAGGCATTGAGAAAGGCGGGGTGGTTGGAGCCCAGGTTGACAAAAAGGTGGGTCACGCCGGAGGCGATGAGCGCGTCGAGGATCTCGCTGGCGCCTGTCGCGGTGGCTTTGGAGGAGGGAAGCGGGGCGCTGGAGTCGGCCATGAACGGCGGCATGGTGACAGATTTTGACGGCTAGGACATGGAAGTCACGGGGCATATGTTCAGTCAGGATCGAGGCAATCTTTTATACTCGATCGTTATCTGGACGCAGTTTAGTCGAGATCGAAATCGGGAACGATGCATCCGCGCCGCACAACCCCTGAATTCCGTGCGGCGCCCCGCACTCGCCGGACTCCTGCTTCCTCCACATGAGCTTCTCAACCCGGATTCAATTCTTCACCGGTTCTCCAGTTATTGTCCCCCCTGGTCTGCATTTCCCCGCACTTGACAGCTGAGTCTGTGCGTCTTTCTGGGATTGATGTGCTAGCCGTCAGTGCCTGTACTTCATGTATTTAACAACCACATCGCCCGGCCGGCGCGCCTCTACTGCTTCTACTGCAACCTCTTTCGCCATGGCCTATTCCGACGAGAAACCTACCATGGAGCCGGAGCATATTGAAAAGTCCGGCCTAGATTTGCAAGACGACTCTGTGTTAAGAAAGCAGCAGATCAAAGCAGAGCTAGACTCAATTCTGGCTCCTGCGCTGCAAAAGAAGCTCGTTCGGCAAATGGATATCCGCGTTATTCCCCTCTTGTGCATGATCTACATGTTTACCTTCCTCGACCGCGTTAATATAGGAAATGCAAAATTGTACTCTTTGGAAGCGGATTTAGGAATGAAGGGAATTGACTACAACGTAGCGGTATTGGTCTTCTTTGTCTCGTACATCGTGTTTGAGGTCCGTTTCTTCATTTGTCGAGTTATGCCCATATATGGAAACTAACTATGCATCCAGATTCCGTCTAACTTAATCATGAAGCGATGGGTTAAGCCAAACATTTGGCTTGCTACTCTGACACTTGGACAGGGCCTGTCTGTTCTTGGTTGTGGTCTTATTACAAATTACTCGGGTCTCGTCGCCATGCGTGTACTGCTCGGCATGTTTGAAGCAGGCATGCTTCCCGGCTGTATCTACCTCATCTCATCATGGTATCCTCGAGCTCAGCTTCAGAGTCGCGTGGCTCTATTTTTAGTTGCCAACGATATTGCGGGCAGTATTGGTGGTCTTCTTGGATACGCGATTGGAAATTTAGACGGCACGTTAGGACGACATGGATGGTCATGGATCTTTATTATCGAAGGCTCCGTTACATGTGCGCTAGGTCTGATATCTATGGCATTCCTGCCTACCTTTCCCGAATCTGCAAAATGGCTTGGGGACACCGAGCGAAAGTGGCTTGTTGCAATGCTTAAAGCTGACGATGGCCGTAACCAGGACGAGAAAGTCACAGTAAGCGGAATTGGCCATGCGTTTTTGGATTGGAAGGTGTATATTGGCGGGATGTTGTATCTTTGTGTCTGCGTCACAGCATACTCGGTCAGCGTGTTTTTACCAATCATTCTCAACGCGATGGGATACACTCGAGTTCGTGCTCAGCTATTAACCATTCCAGTTCGTGGCAGCTCTGCTTTTGTCTCCGTCGCAGTCGCAATGTGGTCGGATCGGGCACACAAGCGAGGCGTATTTGTCATATCCGGATTCACTCTTTCTATCATAGGAATGGCAATGGTAATCACCAAATCAGGTCCTGAAGTTCGTCTACCAGGATGCTTCTTCGCGGCCATTGGAATCTATATTTGTCAGCCAATGGTACTTGCCTGGGCTCAAAACTCTGTTGTAGGATACACCAAACGTGGAGTCATGTCCTCATTCGGCCCTGCGTTTGGACAAATCGGTGGAATCATCTCGGCTCTCGTGTTTCCCAACTCTGACCAGCCCTATTATCAGCCTGGTTGTGCAGTCTGTATCGCATTTTCAGTCGCTGGGATCGCGTCAGCGGCTTCTTATATTATTGGATTTGGGTATGAGAATCGAATGAGAGATAAGGGACGCAGAGATCATCTTTATGAACTCCCAGCTGAAGAGCAGGAGGCTCTGGGCGAGAAACATCCGGCGTTTAGGTATATTTTATAGCATGAATTAATGTTATAATCAACCCAGCTCTTCTTAAATTAGAAATTTACTCGCGGAGTAACTTGAATTATCCATTAATTAATCCACCAATATAGTAATTACATACTCAAGGCCCGCAGTCAGGTATCTCCGGATATTTTGTCACATATCTGTCGACTATTTGCCCAGGTTCGCGGCATTTACAGCCGGGTATTCCTCTCCTCGAGTATTATGGTATGTGAATGCGAATATTTAGACCGCATGCTCAGTCGCGACACGCTGCATATCGACGACAAAATCCTCGCGCTTCTTGATTGGTTCCTTTTTGTCCGAAAACCCCCTACCGTTAACAATCGAATCAAATCGAGTGCTACCTTGCATAAGATAGTGCGCACCCGCCATAACGCAGAAAACGCCAAACGAAAGGACCCAAACGCGAACAACAGAAACAACAGAGGTTTGTTGTCCGTATTGAAACACTCCAAAAATAGCAAACAGAGTCGCAACGACGTCGACGAGGAACACGGCTCCGGATAACTGCCATGATGGTGCAGATGACCAGAATGGACCAGAGGATCGCGTGACAAAGATAAGCCAGTTCTCAGTAAGCGTGATTTCAAGAAAGAGGATTTCGTCGACGTTGCCAAAGTTCTGAATAATTCCACGACCACTGACAAAAGTTGTCGTCAAAGTGATCCACGATCCAACTGCGAGCAAAACACCGAGTACAAGAGACATTCCCCAGAGTTTGGGTAGATTCCATTTCACAGGCAGCTGAGAATACGGCGCATGGTCGTACGCAATCGTAAGCGTCGCGATATCGGCAAAAATAGCGATAAAGACAACAAGCTCGATGTCCAAAGATCTGTTCAAAATCGCAATCCACAAGCCCAAGAAAATTTCAAGATGAAGTGAGAGCGCAATTCGGTAGACCACGTAGGAGTACATGCGATGAAAAATCTGACGAGAAGTCTTGAGTGCATCGATTATTGCCGAAAGTCCGGGAGCAAGAAACACAATATCAGCAGCTGATCTTGCCGCATCTGCAGCCCCCTCGACTGCTATTCCGGTATCAGCACGCTTCAAGGACGGAGCATCGTTCACACCGTCACCAGTCATGGCAACAAGATGTCCACGATGCTGAAGCATTTGGACTACGTTGTATTTATGCTCGGGGAAAACCTCGGCAAATCCATCCGCGGCTTCTACAAAGTCGTAGATCTCCGAACCAGCCATAGCAGCATTTGCTTCTCCAAGGCCAATCTTCTCGGCGTTGAAAACATTCGTGCCCATTCCAAGTGGACGGCAAGTTTCGCGCGCAATTCCGACAGCATCACCGGTGAGCATCTTGATGGACAGGCCAAGCGATTTTGCCTCACTAATGGTCTTCGCGGTATCGTGGCGAGGAGGATCAGAAAGAGGCATAATTCCTAGTAATTCCCACTCTTTGCCATCAAATTTGCGAGCCACTCCAAGAGAACGAAAATCTCTTGTGGCAAACTCGGCGACTTTATCCTTAAAATCGAGAGAGGCTTGCTCTGACAACGGGCGAGTTTCTTCGATGGTGCGCAGAATCACAAGCGGAGCGCCTTTTACACAGGTAACTCGCTGACCAGACGGCGACACGGCGACTGCAGTAACCTTCTTCGTAACTGGGTCAAAAGGAAGAAAGCTCTCAACAACATAAGTCATAAAACGCTCCTTGGCATTGGGATAAATCCGAAGAGCCTTGAGAAACGCACGATCAATAGCATCGAGCCCCTTTTTCTTGCGCGAAGCAGCCAGGCATGCAGTTAGCATAAGATCATCAGCTTCAATCCCTTCGACAGTGTACGGCTCAAGAAGCGTAAGTCTGTTGCGAGTAAGGGTTCCGGTCTTGTCAGAGCAAAGGATATCAACGCCTGCAAGAGACTCGATTGCGGACAGCTTTTGCACAATAGCTTCTTTCTTTGCAAGATATGCTGCACCGACAGCCATTGTTGTAGTGACAACTGCAGGTAATCCGACAGGTACGCCAACAATCGTAATCGCCAGTGTAAAGCGCAAAATCTCAACAATACCAGTTGATCTGTAGAACGAAGAAATCCAGACAACGAGAAGTGTAAAAATCACCAATCCAAGAAGCACAGCACCAATTCCGTTTAGTACCTCAGTGAAATGACCCTTGCTCTGAGCGCCTTCACAGAGTGCCGCCGTACGACCAACAAAGGTATTATCGCCGACCCCGGTAATGACAATAAATGCCTCGCCGCGCTTAACGAGGGACGAAGCGTAGCAAGTGTCACCGTATCGACGGTCGACCGCAAGAGATTCTCCAGTAACAGACGACTGGTCAATTTGCAAGAAAGCGCCGTCGGTAATAATCTTGCCATCAGCTGGAAGTACGGTACCCTATATTAAGATCAGCAAGCAGCAAACCAGAACTATATCAGCCAAACGGCAGCATACCTCGTCAAGTTTCACCAGATCTCCGGGAACAATCTCGCTGGTCGTAATCTCCAACAGATTACCATCGCGAAGAACAACCGCCTTGTTTGCCAAAGTCTTCTTGAGTTCCTCGACAATGGATCCTGCCTGGAACTCTTGAACAAAGCCTACGGCCGCGTTCAAAAGCAACAAACCGCAAATAACACCAAAGTCAACCCAGTCCTGAAGCGCTGCAGCCAAAATCGCGGCAGCCTCCATCACAAACTGAATCGGACCAATAAAATACATGAGAAACTGGAGAGCCTTGTTATGCTTCTCCTCTTTCATCTTGTTAAGTCCGTAATGTTTGCGGCGGCTTACGACTTCTTCAGAGGACAGTCCCACGATAGGGTTTGTCTGCAAGAGATCTTCGGGCACCTCGAAGTTCGAAATCGATGCGGAGACCTCGGAGAAGGTGTCATCAATCTCTTCGTCAGAGTCAATCTCGTGAAACAGCGCATTGAGATCGTCTTCGACGGGACTGGTCGGCTTTTCAGGTCCAAAGGAAGATGACGAGGAGTCGGGGGTGGGCGTTTCGTTATCGTCGGAAGGCAGCATTTCAAACTCTACCTCCGGGATGGCGGCTAAGCGGGAGCCATAAGGTGCGGCCGGAGGGTAGGGCGCAGAAATATCCTGAATGTTGGCCATGGTAGAAATCCTGGGCGAGAGGCAATTGTACCGGTTGATTTCGGCGGTGTTCGTCGTTGTCCGTTCTGGTGGTCGGTTGTCAAGGGAAGGCAGACTATCAGATAGCCATATGAGCGAAGGGTAGAGCGCAGAGAGAGGTCTGTAGAGCACAAAAGCAGATATAGAGGTTTCTACAAAGCGCGGTCACACAAGACGTTGGACACAAGGGTCACTGTGCCCTTGTTGGTAATAATGTTAGTCTCCTCGGTCGGCCTTGTGTGCGACAAGACGCTTTCACAGCTCCCACAACTGTGCGCCGTCCCTTCGTGGGGGCAGTTTGAGTCAACTAGGGTCAGCTCGCCCGATGTTTACACAATCTCGATTGCCTTCTCATCTCTTCCGTCCCACGACCCGCTCGCTGGCGCTTCACTTTAATTGATTGCTACTGAACAAGGGCGAGCCTCCCCCACGAAGCTGCTTGCCCCGCCGCAGCACAAATGCAAAACCACAACGCACTTGTGCAGGGGCTGCACTCGCGGCTAAATTGGCTCGCTTAGGCTCGTTTTTGCCTAAGCTCGAGGCGCGGCATCTATATATCTCCCCACACCGCGCCCTCGATCCGCGTCTCGACGAGCAACCTCGTGTCCACAGCAAAATGTCCTACTCAATCAGCTCAACCTTTGACGCCGAAGTGGCCGAGAACAAGCTCCACACGATTGTCTCTCCGAACGGACTCGTGCAGGCCGCGTTCGCCAACAGATCAACCGGCCTCGTCAATCTCGGCATAAAGCGCGCCGCGACCGACGCGGAATTCCACAACATCACCTGCCACTTCTCCTCCGGCGAGGGCTACAGACGTTCCGACAACCCGTTTTTTGGTGCTTTTACCGGACGCTTTGCGAACCGTATTCGCGACGGCAAGTTCGAACTCGACGGCAAGACCTACCAGCTCGTCCAGAACAACTTTGGACACTGTCTCCACGGCGGTCTCCATGGCTACGACAAGGTCGTCTTTCCTGATCCCGAAGTTCTCCCCGCACCTTCGTCTTTGGCCTCGCCTATTCTCAAGTTCTCTTACGTCTCGGCGCACCTAGAGGAGGGTTTCCCGGGCGAGCTGACCCTGTCAGTCTCGTACTGGCTCGAGGACTCTCCAACCGGAGCTGACTTCTTCTTGGAGTACGAAGCCGCTCTGACGGGTCCTGATGACATTCCGCATGCTATCTTGAACTTAACCAACCACTCCTACTTTAACATTGGCGACGAACCCATTATCTCCGGTACAGAAGTCACCCTGGGCACCAACATGCATCTCGAGGTCACCGACACTTTCGTTCCCACCGGTAATGTCATCCCCCATCCCCTGGTCCCCGCGGATCGTTCCACTTTCACTCTTGGTCCAGTGGATCCGGATATTGATCACTGTTTTGTCTTTCCCGAGGTGACTGGTTCTGATCTGCTTGCTGTAGACACTCGCAGCCTGCCGCTGAAGTCTATGGCACGTACGTTCCACCCAGTCACTGGACTCCATTTTGACAGTACCACGACAGAGCCTGCTTTCCAGTTCTACACCGGTCGTTACGTTAATGTCAAGGGAGTTTATGGCCGCCGTGCAGGATTCTGTCTGGAGAGCTCGCGATACGTCGACGCTATCAACAACGACGACTGGAAAAAGATGGTCACAATTGGAAAAGACGAGACCTATGGCTCGCGCACCAAGTTCTCTCTGTATTACTAGATTTATACGCGTAACTTAGTACAGTCTCATAAACTACAAACTATAACTATATTAAATATCTCAAAACCCTAGTATACATACTCAACAACTTCCTTCAATCATACAACCAAAATGTCGCCGCCTTCAATTACTTTCTCCTAAATTAAATTCCAACCCACTCCCATGTGCGCATAATCTCGCCATGAATCTCCATCTGTCGACTACGAACATTTGCATTCGCCTCAACCTTTTTCTGCACATCGTCCCATAACCTTCTCCGCTCGCCAGCATCATCAACATCCATAAGTAATCGATCCTTGAGCTGTGACGTAACCACGAATCTAGATGTCGATCCAGTACGGTCAGCATCACTTGCCAGCTGCTGATCGTTGAGAAACTGCAGACTTTGTCGCGCAAGGCCGCGAACTTTCGACTGACGAGCTCTGAAATTGGATAAGGTCGTATAAAGAGACAAAGTAGCCAGGCCAACGGCCACCACACCGGCCAGTTTGGCCATGTTTGCGTACAAGAACTCGCCAATTTGGTTCTTCACAACACAAGTCCATGGAAACTCGCTGGGCGAGCTGGATCCAATTCTCTCACCATACTCTTCCTCGACCACGTAAATCTCCGGCTGATCCAACAAGTATTTATACGTGATCGACCAAAGCTCTTCAAACTGCTCACCACTCAATGTCACAACCTTCAACCCGTAAAGCTTGGTGTGGAGATCTGTAAGCGCAATTGTCGGGTCATTCCCCTTGTGGCCACATTCAACATCTGCGTATCGCTGTCTTAGCTCCAATAGCGCCCTGTTGATCATATACTGCGCCCTCTCAAACTTCTTAGTGTCCGGTGTACAAGCAGGAGGGAACGGAAGAAACCCGCCAAACGCGAATACGTTGGGCGCAAGCAAATAATCAGGCTCGCATTCGAGCTTGAATCCGGAGTAGCACTTGGCGTGATCTGGACAGGCAACACAGGCTGGTTCAAAATATGCGCGCAGTGAGCCTTCTTCAACTCTAGACTGGTTTCCACCTAGCTCCTCAATATCACAATATCCCACCCTAAAGCGCTCGCGGCTCCACCACGCAAAGTAGCACGCAAGAATTACAGCAGTTATCCAAAAAACAAAAAAGTGAATCGGGAACGAGAACGGCGCCATATTAGCTGATCCGTCGAGTAACGAAATATCAACCTCTTCTTCCTCCTCCTCATCATCATCATCGGCAAACTCTTCCCCATCCTCTTCTATCGGTTCAGTAACATCGTCCACGACAAAGTCTGCAGCGTTAGGTTCAGGATAGGACGGGGAATCTGGCAGAAAGATATCAGAGGCGAATGGCACTGGAGAAGCGGGTCCCGATGAGACTTCTGGAGCTGGGCTGGTGTATCTTGCTGAGCGTCGAGTCGGAGTTTTTGCCGGGGTTCTGGCAGGGACTACTTTATCAGCCTATACATTACATTAGTAAAAAGCCGGCCACTTTGAAATTAACTGTAATACGCACAGTAGACGTCCGCGACTTTCTCGCCCGAATAGTGGTGGGAGGACTTATACGACTAACCATTGGCGATTGGAATGGGTTCAAAGACGAAAATGGAGATCCTTCATCTTTTACATCGTCCTTTGATCAGTCAGTACGGACCTACATCCAAAAATCTAACAGCAAACATACCTCAGCACTTTCCTCTTTCACTGTATCAGCTTCAGACGCATCATTCACGTCCTCAGATTGCACTACAACTTCATCTTCAATTTCTTCAGTCTTAGGGACTTTGGTTGAACGCCGTCTGGAACTTGCACGTGGCTTTCGGGCGGGAGTCGCAGTCGACGATTTTCGAGGCGTACGCGTCGCGCGTTCCTTTTTTTCTTTGACTTCGGGCTGATCAAACGTAGATACGATATTCTTTCAAACATATGTTAGTATTCGTAAACAAGCGGGCAGGTCACACACGAAATAAACTTACTGCGTCAACAATTGCAGGAACCGATCCTTCGGAGTTGACTTGACTAGCAAGCAATTGCTGCGACCGAGGACTAATATGTGTTTCAAACAACTCGACTAGCACAGCTTTTTTCGCTGATGATGGAAACGCGACGTCATGGAATAGTAAAACGCGTCGCAAATCAGCAACGCGGAGCGAAGACGGGTCGAAACCTTTGATCAAAACATTAGCAAACTAGAATCAAAACACACCGCTAACAGATACATACCTGGCTCGAGATAGCTTAGATCATCCATAATCACCAGTTATATGTCAATCAGCAATATAATTTTATAGATAATTGTCGTAAATAGCTACAAAAGCCATCCACAGAAATATAAAAAAGCCGAAACTGCTGTTGATATTCGGGTTAAGTGGATCTACGCATGCGCCACCAAAACAAAAACACAACACGTCTCGTCTTCGTCTCGTCTCGTCGGCTCTGTTATAGGGTTTATAGGGTTTATAGGGTTTATCGATCATCTTAGAATCTCTAAACTCTAAATCTCTTTGAACTTTAAAATGCCAGATTGAATAGATGAATCGGCCTCTATCTGACCATGATCTCTCTCAACTCTGCGCTTTCACAGGCTTACGAGAGATTATAGAAATATGCAGTCAGGATTATGGATGGATACTGTAATGGCGAGCTATCTCACCGTCACATCTGCTTCTAAGCGTCCGCTAGAAGCGAGTCCTTTCGCGAGGCAGCTTCGTTCATTATCAGGGACAGCTATGGTATACGAGAACCCTGATCTACTGGATCTTGCGCTTGACTCTATGCCTCTGGATAGGCTATACAATGAAGCAGAGACTGCTGCTGCTGCGGATACTAAGTGGAGTACACAGGATCATTTGATCAAGGCGCTGCTAAAGTACGGATCTGATCCAAATTGGTAATCGGAGCATCGCTGACGATAGTCGTATATAGATGGTTCCGCAACGACTTCTTTAAATGGGTCAATGAGCCTAAATGCGACCACTGTAACGTACAAAACCCCCCAACTACTTTGATCATTTTACCTCCTTGTTAACACTGTGCTCAGGGCGATTCCAAGGGCATCGGGATGGCGCAGCCTACCTTTCAAGAATCGGCAGATGGTGCCGGTCGAGTGGAGCTGTATCAATGCAAATCATGCGACCGCCACATCAGATTTCCGCGATATAACAATCCGAGGAAACTGCTTACATTTCGACAAGGTCGATGCGGCGAATGGGCAAATGTAAGACTAGTTCTAGGCATGCACCTTCAGGATCTACTTTGCTAATACGTTGTTGTTCGTAGTGCTTTGCATTACTCTGCCGGGCACTGGGTACTCGAACGAGATATATATGGAACGCCGAAGATCATGTGAGTATTATTTTCGACCGCTTATTTCATATACTGATGACCCTAGGTATGGACCGAGGTGTATTCTGCTGCTCAGAAACGGTGGATTCACGTGCGTATAGGCTAGTAGGAAGCTGATTTGGTGACCGCTAACGCTCCAGATATAGGTTGATTCTTGCGAAACTGCATGGGACCAGCCGAGGCTATACGAGCAAGGTTGGGGCAAAAAGATGTCCTACGTAATAGCTTTTTCTTGTAAGATCTGTCATGACGTCCAGTATTTTAGAGAATGTGCTACTGATATATTTTATTAGCTGAAGGAGCTGTAGACGTATCAAGCCGCTACATTCGCAATCCGAAAATTGCTCGAGACAAAATCACAGAGACTGATCTTGGGGCTACATTACGCGCTATTACTCGAGAACGACGATCACATCTGACGGCAGAAGAGCGCAAAGCTCTTGAGGTAGATGACAAAGCAGAAGTCCAGGAGCTTGTTCGTTTGATCTGTTCCGAAGGGAAAATCAGTACATCTACTGGCGAAGCAAGGCCGAGGGAGACCGGTGCTGGGGCATGGACTCAGGCCAGAGGCGAGGATGGAAAGAAATAGAATTTGCGGAGAATTATGGCGTTCTCGTTAATGGCGAGTTATTCATTGAATATAACTGGCTGCTGTGTACATACAATAAATAAATGGCTGATATTCAGTATGACACAATTACACACTTGTAATTTTTCTATATGACACTTGCCGCCATGCATTTCGTGACACTTTCATGCTAACTCTTGCCCATTCCTGTCATCGTACATCCGCTGAGATCGCCTATGCAAATTCCGCTTATCGTCTCCAAAACCATCCCTTCCTCTCTTCTGCGTCCTGAACCGACGTGGAGGGTTCTACCGCAACTGCCGTAGTTTTTACCACCTGCGGAACAGATTCCACCTTCTGAACACTGCCCTCATAGCCGATGAAGTTGAATGCTGTGTCGAAAAACACTGGCTTTGCAGGAACTGGAAGTAATGTCTTACCGATGTTCGCTAAGTCAACCAAACGATCCAGCTCAACAAATTCCGGCTCGACAGTCAAGTCATCCAAGATGTAAGCAGCAGTTCCTTTATGAGCCGCAGCGTATTCTCTCTTCGACCTAGCTTTGGTGGCGATCGCCTCATGCTCCGCAGATGCCGCCAACCCGGCAGTAATTCTTTTCTTGGCGTCCGCTACGCTAACCTCAAATAGAAGACGAGCAGAATAGTCTGTGTTTGTCTCTCCGTCAAGATTGAGAGCCATTTCGTCCACATCTGCAATAATCGTCCCAGCCTGAACCCATTCCGATGATCCGTCCGAGCGCGCCGCAGCGTCGACGCTGTGCTTGCATGCGCTATTATATTTCTGAAGAGCAAATAAAGCGTTCGATAAAGACTCATCAGCAGCAACACCAGGAAGATCGATAAGCTGGGAAACAGACTGCGAGATTGAGTCGTAGACACCAGATAATGCTCGCAATTTTGAAAGTCCAACCTTCCCAAACGGCTTTGCAGGGTCAAGTAATGGAAGGGTACCCAGTATCGAAGAGGCCAAAGCATTATCACGAGCAATGCGGCGAGCGATCAAATGATAGCTTGCAAATGTGGAAACGATATATAGTTCTTGAACACGCTCCTGAACGTCGTCGACAGCGGCAGCGTTCGCGTCGTTGATGGCATCGTGGACCGCATCGACAGCACCTTGCCAAGCCAGCAAAGAAGGATCAAACAATGAAGACGCATCGCGTGTACCAGATTGTCCTTCTGATTCAAAAATAGAAGCAAAAAGAGTCGAGTCGGCTGCTCTAGCAGCGAGAATCGCAGCAGCGACCGGAGCATCGTGAACCTGAGCCTCATGTGACCGCCACGTAATTGATTGCACAGATCCGAGAGCATCAGAATCCTCGCTCTTGCCAGTCAAAAGCTCCTTTGATTTGGTTTCATCAGTCACAACCAATTTGACGAGGTCAAGAACAGGATGCCCCTCAGGTACATATTCGTGTGCAATCGTAGCCAGCGCCTCATTGCGTTTCGACGAATCCGCTTGAATAACCGAAAACTTGAGAGCAGGCTCAACAGTACTGATTAACAAGTCACGGTAAAGATCAGCAGTATCCGACTCGACATCGCTGGCGCCAGGTGCGGTGAGCGACATTATCAGGCCCTGGAGGCCTGTATACACCACAGAAAAACTTGAGGCTGCTTTTGCGTACTGATGTGCTTCAAGCTCGCCACTAGCGGCAAGGAGTGCAGCATAAGTAACAATCTGTAATCTTTCGGCATCGCTGAATCCGCTAACTTTTTCACCATCGCTACCTTGCAAAATACTGGCGAATAGGAATGCGTGCTTGCGAGCTTTCTCTAGCCGTGAAAGTACATGTCGTCGTTTCTCCGGAGCTACGACAGCACTATTTTCCATGGTGGCTTTCGTCTCCATCGCATGAGCCCATGCCCGCTCCGCAGCCAAAAGAAGAAGTCCGGCGAATCGCTTATCAGCCATCAATTCCTCGGCGGAAGGCACATGAGTCTTGTATTTTGTAGCACTGGCATCAGCCAGTCCCGCACCCGCCGATTGGGCAGACTTGCCATTCTTCGCCGTGATTCGACGGCGAACCTTGAGAGTCTTCCGAAGCTTGTGTAGACGAGAAGACAAGTGGTGGGCGTAGCGTCGGTAATCGGTGGAAGACTGCAGCAGCGCAGCCGTCCGCTCACGAAGGAGAGTATCAAATAAAATCGGAGGCGCCATAACCGCTCCCTCTGCCAATCTGAAAATTGTCTGTATACGTGCAATTGACAACTCGCAATTGACTCGCCGATGTCGATATCGTGGTTCAAGATTTTTCTTGCAATTGTAACATACGGCCGATCGCATCACCCTTCCGGACACGTGTTAAACATCACGTGATAGATACAAGACAGAATCTTCAGAAAGCGCAGATTGGATGCTTGTTAACGCATCGAGATTTGACTGCTTTTCTGTAGCTGGTGCAGTTATTATGTTTATAACAGCTTAGCTTATAGCTTTATATTATACACTGAGTCAGTGACGGCGTAACGCCGTAACCCCGTCTCACTGTGACTAACGCATTACATACAGAAGACTATACAAGCGTCCAGATTCAATCAAAATCAGTTGAAGATGTCACTTTCTCATGTAGCGTACTATATCGAGCCGTACTATATCGAGCCGTACTATATCGAGAGACTGACTGCTGTTGCACTGTCGTACGTCATAACCGATAATCCGGTATGCCTCCAGACTCACTAGAGCGCGATAAAAACTGTAGTACTGCGATCAAGTAGAAAGTCGATAGGTAACGCACTCTCGCTAATACTGGCTGGTCAACCGTGTCTTTAACTTTCCACACCGAGGGCCAATGGCACGACCGACTACTTCGATAGTCAAAGTCCTCCAGTCAAACTGCCATTCATAAACTATTGCATACTAGCAAACTCAAGTTCGACTTTCGTCATAAAATCCAGTAAATGCTTGCACGATCGTCCTATTTCTCCCCCTTCCCGCCGCCCTGATTCTAGCATGTGAACCAGCGATGGAAGCATTGGCCGAAGGATCTGATAGCGAGTTCCTATATCTTCTGTTGCAATGGTAGTGGTTAAAACAAATAAACCCAACCGGGCGTACGGTGAAGCTGTGTTGCGAGGTAGCAGATGCTTCGCAGTGTCCGTATGAAACTGCGGTATTTCACGCTGCTCTTTCTCTCCTGCGTCTAAATTTTCGGACAATCCCAGGCGTAAAAATCTTGACAATGCATCCACATGACCAGTACCATTAACCATAGATTCCAGACTTAGTGCGCTTCCAGATTTGTTGCTGAATCCCGTAGACGGTGTCCGTGAGTTCAGAGGAGTCGTGCCCGAAGACGATGTAGATTTAGGTCGAATGTCCCATTGAAAAAGTCCACTAAAACAAACAAGTAAGCTTGACCAGCTCCGGGTTACGAGCTGCATAGGAATATTCACATCCTCAGATTTGAGAATGAAGTTCAAGAATTTTGCTGCATCGGCACGCACGTCCTCGTTAAGATGTGTCAGGCTTGAGCGAATGTAGACCGATAAAGTGTAGACATGGGGCGCCAGGGCTTCTTCAGGGATCAATTTAAATAGAGAGAGCAGAGTCGTTCGAACAATTGGTGAGGGATCCAAAATTAGTGGAGCAATTGCAGTAAACACGGAGGAGTCGATATTCTCGGATGACGGAAGATGGGCCTGAAGATACAATAAAGCATCTAAAACTGTCAGAATTGAATTCAAAAGCAGCTAATCGTATGGAAGATAGTCTCACCCCGACGAGTATGGTACGAAGTGTGCTTTGTGAGAGATAAATGGTGCGAAAAAGTCTCTCTTGAAGCAAATGTCTTCGTGATCGACTGGGACGGCAAATCAATCGCTAGCACGTTCGTTAGAATAAATGGATTTTGCAACCACATTATAAAAAGACTTACCTTTCGCTCGAAATCCAAGCTCTGTGTGGGACGTGGCTTTCGGTTTGGTCTTGCCGACCTTCAGCTTCGTTTTCTAAGGTCTCAAGTTAGTATTGCTCTCCATTACAGAACCGAACCCACCTAGACATACTGCAAAATCCTTCTTCTTCTCTTTCCTCCGTTTCGCAGAACCCATATCTACTATTTTATGCTTGTGGATGCGTACGAGACTGATCGTGGGCGCAAATTATTCAACTTACTTCTGACATGAATTTAAAGTTCGCACTTATACCTGATTTTTTTTGAGTTTATTTACATTGCTCAATTCAGTTAGCTGTTTATTTGTCGCGTTGGGAGTTTGCCGCCTCTGCATCCGTTGCTCTGGCAACCAATTCAAAATAAACTTGAAAGTAAACAAAACAAGCCGCACGAGCAGGCGGCGCAGCAAAACGCTATAAATGGCCGCGTATTTTACACCTGCTCCTCCCGGCATCCGCACATCCAACTGTGTTAAGGACTTTTGTTATCCGGTGTAACGTTCAACCTCTATTGCTAGTTTGGTTTTTTTTGGATCCTTGATTCGATTCACGTCACTTGGCGCCATACATCAGCTCATGGCGGCCACATTATTTGACGCTACCGCCGACGATGGTTTCGACTCTGCGTCAACTGTGGGGGCTTCTCGACTTGATGTAGAGGCTCCTTTTAAGCAGAACCTGGATATTCGATCTTCTCGTTTATCGAGCCCTCTTTCTGAAGTCTCAGCAGCCGATTCTCGACGTAACTCTCCCACTACAGCCGACCACAAACGTTCTCTGCAGCAACTCGATTCGGCAGACCCGAGAAAAGATTGCCAGCCTTCCGCACACGCAAATTACCCGTCTTCTATGCTGCAGAATGTACTTGGCGAACTCGATACTGGAGTAGCGAATCGGCAATGCTTGACGTCAGAGCAGGGAGAAGCTTCTGTGGTGGCCGATAGCACTCTAGACTTTCCTGCAAAGTCGAAGCCGTCCGTAATGTCATTTTGGCACGACAAGGAACGTCAAGTCGTTAAGACCGATTCACGTCCTGCGTCACCTACGAAGGACGATAGTCCGATTTTCAACAATCGTGTTCGCAGCAGCATATTCTTACAATCGAACGGCAGCGCTGCCAGTATGCAATCTAACGGTGGTAGGCCACTTCCCGCATCGCCCACTAAGCCGCTTAATTTTGGAAGGTCGTCGCCTACGAAACAGTTTGAGCTTGTCGATCAGTCCTCGGAGAACACCTATACTCGACCATTTCACATCGATAAGAGGTCCTCTTTGTTATCTACTTCCGGCTCATTAAGATCCAAGAAGGTTACGTTTGAGATGTCGCCGCCACAGGTGCTTGAGTTCGAGCCTGCACAGGAGCAGTCTCCAATTTCTCCTACTTCAGACATCCAGGAAGAATGCTGGATTGCGGCACAGTCTCAACAGTCAGTCACGACAGCGACAGCATCTATGCATGATCACGACGGGGAAACCGAATCTGGTACATCTCTGCGCAGAACTCCCAGTGGAAGCAGAGCTTTACCTGGTCCTTCTCGAACTTCCAGCATCAAGGGAAGACCTCTTCCAGCGGTTCCCGGCAAAGCTTCTGTGCCCACCTCATCTGAATCTGAATCTTCAAAGCAAGCGAGCGTGCCATTGCTCCGACTTCCTTCAGTTACAGCAAGTCGTAGACGAGAGTCGAACATGAGCGCCTTCTCTGACTATGATGCCAACGATATCTTCGACGGATATGCTGCTACTGATATGGAATCAGCGGCCGATTCTGACGGGGACGTTTGTCCTGATGAAAGATCACCCCCTGCGGCAGACAATGCATTCGAGGAAGAGGTCTATGTAATGAGACCTATGGAAGTTATTGATGAGTCTGCCTCAGAAGGCGACGAGAACTTCAATAGCACTTCTGCGAATGATGAGCATGTGACTGAATTCATTACGCATGATGATCCAGCAAAATTTATCAGCAAGCATGAACTGGAAATGAACGATGAAAATGCTGCAGTCGTTGAGAGATCTGCTAGTCCGAAGTGCGTCCCAAATAGCGTTGAAGATTCGCGGCGCGATTCTACCGTATCGTTCAAGCTTGAACTAAATGTTCAGCCCGATACCAGTCTCGGGTTTGACGACTATTTGACATCTAAATCGTTTCTGACAAGAGATTGGTCCCAGCACGGATTGAACGAGCAACAAGGCAGCGATGATGAAGGTGAACTTGACGATAGCCTACTGGTGTCAAAGCGTACGAGTCTCACAAGTGATATCTCAGCTTCAAACCAAACTATCAAGTCGTCGTCAGGGGCTCGGACCCGTCCAAGTCTTTCGCCAGCCGATATCAAGGCTATGGCATCAGACCGTCGAAAAGTTAGCGGCGAAGTCGGGAATCACAAGTATCTTGATGCTCCAACTGCAGTTTCCGGTTTTGCATCTCCCGAGCGACGTGAAATGTTACTTGAACTAGACCTGGGCGACTGTTCAATGAATCTTGAGAAAGAGTTCGATCGAGTAGTGGAAGTCCAAAAGGTAATAACGCACCCCTTCCTAGTGAACACTGGGTACTAACGTTTTCACAGCGAGGATATTTGATGCGGCAGAACACAAAGATCGTGCATGCGAGTGGTATCTCTGACTTTTTGGATGCAAGTCCTGTCATGCAGAAGAAATTTCAGCCCTGGCAGGGCGACCGAATTCAGAAGGCTGTCGTCCCCGAGATGCCTATGTTACTAAAGAATGCCCCTCCACTTCCTGACCGGCCTGCTCCGAAGCTTCGCGCTGAAACGATAAAGACCAGCACAGTGCAAGTTACGAAATCTATGCTACTTGAGTCTCTTCCTGTCGGGGGAGTGACAGGGAAATCAAAAATCCAGAGTATCCAGGTTTCTCCAAACGAATATGAAATCCCCTACGTGGAGGCTAAGAGAAATGAGCCCCCAGCCTCCAACGTTTTCGCTTCCGCGGATGAGGATATGTCTGGCAGTATTGACCAGGCCGACCGAGGAAGGCTCTTTGTGAAGGTCCTAGCCCTAAAAGACTTGAAGTTACCTCTTGAGCAAGAAGGTAAATCCCAGTTTGTTTTGATCTCAAGTGGTGCGTTCTAACGTTTTGCAGGCTATAAATCAGTTTTTACTCTCACGTTGGATAACGGAATCCATTGCGTGACCACTGGACATATGAATTTGACTGCGAATGCTCCTATTTATCAAGAATTTGAGCTTGTTGTGGACAAAGATTTGGAATTCATCTTGACGCTTAAGGCGAAAATCAGTGCTGTTCAGCCCCAGCCACCAGCTGTACTGAGCGCTCCCTCCTCGCCAACAAAGAAGACAAGCAAGTTTGGCCTCGAAAGGCTATTTGGATCTCCCAAGAGAAGATCAGGTTTTACTGAAGTGCGATCACCGTCTCCTGCTCTTTCAGTTCGGTCGCCGTTCAGCAGATCCTTGGAGAATATGCTCGGGGTAGATGGCTCATTTGCGAGATCGTACGTGTCTTTTGGCCAGATTGAGAAGGAGATTCATATGACTTCAAAAATTTTGGAAATCCCATGCTATAACGAATGGACCACCGAGATTGATGCATCCAAGCCGGTGAGAAATCAGGCTACATCGGTACCGTATGTTGTGGGAAAGATTGTGTTGCAAGCACTGTTCTTCGAAAAGCAGTACAGAACTCAAGAAGTGCCTAGAAGTTTGAACGCTTGCCTAAGGATGATTAACGGACAAGCGGACCTATAAACGGTCAGGCCCGTTAGTGTGCGTATGTGATTTTGTGTTGCTTTGTTTGGTATTTTGATATAAATGTTTTGGATTTTGCAGTCAGTCAAGAATAATGGTAGTTACCGATAACCGATTGTAACGTATTAAGTATACTAATATAGTAATTGAAGCAATTATAACTTATAGCTAGTTATAGGTTAATTTTGCATTCCGTTTATTTTATTGCTTCTCAAAGTTCTGGTTTTTTAACTTAATTGTAACTTAGTCACCAACAAAGATACGATTTCGAGCTCCATGGCTGACGGCTGTACGCAGGTGTAAAGCACAATGACCAACTTCACGGATCATAAACTGGACATCCCACACTCTTCGATATCAGTGTCACCATCGGGCAGTCTAAGTGGAACGCTGACCATTCCCGCACGACAGACCGTACCTGCATCCGTGGTCGTTATCGCACACGGGTTTGGAGGTCATCGAGATTACTGCTATCAGCGGCTACTTGCACATAGCCTCGCGTGCGGGCGCAAAGAAGACCAGGCTGGAATACACTCATTTCGTTTCGATTTCCGCAATTGCGGTGTTTCTGCAGCTATCAATGATGGAGTACGTACTCTCGATGGAGATATAGACGATTTGAAGGACGTTGTGCATTTCCTTCGAGAAACGAAGAAACTAGAAGTGCTGGCACTTGTGGGGCATTCTAGAGGTAGCTATTTCCAGTATTCCGCTTCTTTATAAAATATGACGTACTAATCGTTAGGGGGTTTGGCATGTGCCTTATACGCTGCGCGTCATGATCCCTTGATTCACTACATTGCTCTTTGTTCGACGCGTTTTAGAGCTGGAAAAATTCTCGAAAAAGCACGCGCCGCGAATTTGAAATGGGACGAAGAAGGCGGGTATTGGGCAAAAAAAGTTGCACGCGGGGGGGCCTATGTGCGAGCATTTATACCCGCAGCGGAGACACTGAACTTGGCGGCACCTGACATGGAAAGCGAGCTGGAATCGCTGATTGGCAGTGATGGGCCAAAATTTCTTACAGTTTCTGGTTTGCGGGACAGGCCAGAGTTTGTAACAGACGCTGCAAGATACGCCAACTATCTTGGAGCACAAAATACTCTGTGTCTTGTTCCTGACGGAGACCACAATTTCTACTCGGTTGACGAGGATGGCATGAGATTCAACCACAACCCAAAAGTCGTCGTGCATATAATCGACTGGCTGGCATCGCAAGGCGTATACGAGCGGCCTGAAACCGAGACAATCACGACTTCGGTGCTGATTGAGGATATCCACGAGGCTGTTGTCGTGGTCGCATGAGGAACTGCAGGACTGCACTGTTTGGGTCATATTTATAGATTTCACGGTTTGATTTTAGACAAATAACACAAGCATAATCATTCTACAAGTTAGCGACTTATCTGGTAACTCATAAAGATTTAGGTATGAAAATCTGTGAAGTTATATATAACTATAGTACACTATCGACAGCTCACATAATCTTCTCAATTTCGTACATCAGCATGACCTCAGTTGCAGCACCATCCCACCCTCGATTTCCACCGGTGGAAATCATATATCGCCCGGTGTGGTCGATGATAATATCAGAAATAGTACCTCCGTGATGTCCCGGGACAATAAGAAAAGGCGCCTTACTCGTTACACTCGAAGCCATGCTTCCCGATCCGGTGGCCGCAGCTGCAGTTTGTTGCAGATCGTAAAGTCGAATATTGTCAAATGAGCCACACACAAGATGCCGTCCATTTGGCATCGGTGTGACGGATGTAACGGGACCCGACCCCGGAGGTAACTTCAATGTGCGAACCGGAGCGTCCAGAGACCCATGTAAAGAATATTCCTCCACCACACCGTTTCGACGACCAAAGTATAGTGAGCTACCATCAAGCGACCAACAAGCACTAGTGCACCAGGGCGGTACTGAAGCATGAACTCCTATATCTGCCACACTGCGTGCCATACGGCGATCCCATATCTTACATTTACCATCTATAGAAGCAGTAGCAAACACTGTGTTGGACTGATTCCGAGCAGTCTCTGCTTCACTAGAACCTAACAATGGCCCGGACAACCGGCGAGAAGAAGAAGCGCGTGAAAGTGTCGGCTTTGTGCCGTCGTTTTCGGCATGTGAGCCCGCATTCCCGTTAGATCGCACTTCATTTGTAGATTCCGTCTTAATTTTCGAACTGTCTGAGTCCTCGATGCTCTGTGTGTCCTTCTCGCGTGCTTCATTCTCATCACCTTCTATCGTGGCGTTGTTTTTGTTGTCTGATCCGTTGGCCCCCGCTACTAAATCCTCGCGAGTTCTGTCTGTGGCCTTGGGATCGTCATCTCCGTCATCTCCGTCGTCATCACCAAACAGCGATCCCATAGAATCTGAGTCGTCTTCGTTGTCCTTTTGGCCATGATCGTTTTCCCGCTTATCTGCTTCCATACTACCAGTAACCCCCCAGCCTTCAACTGCGACAGCACCCTCAGGCCTCCATGCAATCACGCTAATCTGGCCAGTATTACCAGAATAATTTCGCACAGCAGCGCCCGTATTCAAATCCCATTCGAACACGTTTCTATCCCACCCACCGCTGAGAGCTGCGGTCTCATCGCGATTCAGGCGAAGAACGCTAACCGCGGACGTGTGCTTTTTTAAGTGTGCATGTATTTGTCCTTCACCATGACGAACGGTCTGAAGCGTGATTCCACCAGTCTAGAACAGTTAGCAAGTCAGATCACGGTGTTCGCGTATATTGTCCTATACCTCGAGGCCTGATAATAACCAGAGAGCTTGTGATTGTACGGCCATTGCATAAACTGGCGATATATTCATTTCCGCTTCCGGTCCAGTTACACTAGAATCGTCATAAATAGCTGGAACCTCGTTTTCCCAATATGAAAGTAAAACTCCAGCTCGTGTTATGCTGTCTGCAAACGGATGCCTTTGAGCGACCGTGAGCGGCAGCTTTCCGTTAACGGTAGCAAAAAAATCAAACTTGCGGATAAATCCGTCCTGACCACCTGTAAAAATCCAGCGCATACTGAGAGGCAGGTCTACGCAGTTGATGGATGTAGACATTGGAGCTGCGACATAGGGAGCGATATCGTAAGATGGACACGAATCAAGACCTGGAAGAAGCTGAGAAGTAACAAATTGCCGAGAGTGAGCATACGAATAACACCATGTACGATCAATAACAGTTGTACTGTCGCGCACTGTTGGGCTACCTTTAGCTTCTGAATTGGTCACCGAAGTTGCTGTACCATTGGCATCGTCTCCGTCGCCGTCATTTTCGTCGTCGCCATCTCCATCGCCGTCTCCATCCCCATCTCCATCACCATCACCATCGCCGTCACCATCATTGTCTCCATCATCTTCCTCGTCATCGCCGTCCACATCCATCTCGCCATCGTTGTCGCCATCATTGTCTGCATCGTTGTCGTCATTGTTGCCATTGTCTGCATCGTTGTCGTCCACGTCCATATCTTCTTCTTCTCGATCATCATCCGACCGATCCAGTACGTTATCCTCTTCGTCCATTCTGAGTAAAATATATTGTCATGGATAGAGCCCGCGCTGGTATTGCACGATTACTGCAACTCCGTGTCGTACACAGTAAAAGCGGTTGATCTGCTGGGCATAAACAGTCCTGGAATTGAGCGACCCCGCTTAACCTGAACCAAAACCAATGTATCAAGTACTTATACAGCCATGTCACACTCTATAGTATATATACGACTAATTCTGATAGCTATACATATATAATTGCAGTATATAGCTATAACTTGCTTTAGCTTGCCCTCCGAGAACCTCGATCCGGGGAATTATCAGGCTCTTTGTTTTTTAATTTTGTTAAAATTGTCACGTGACATTTTGAATTATAAAATTCGAGCGGATTGATCACTGCAATCGACTTCAATCATTGAACTCGAGCTATACAGGATGCGCCCAACACTAGTGCACTCGTTCGCCGCAAGCTGCCAAAGGTTGGGCTCGTTGTATCCAAAGCTGACTCTTTTCTCGCGGCCAAATTGTGGTCTTTGCGACGAAGCAAAGCAGGAAATTGAGAAGGCGCTCCGCAAGCTTCCTGACGTTCATTACGACCAGGTGAACATCTTAAACCCAGAGAACCAAGAGTGGTTTGACAAATACGTGTGCTCTCCCTCGTTAACATGCTGCGAGCGAATTCTAACAGATCAATAGGCGTACGATGTACCTGTACTACACTACCAGTCGACAGACGCCGAGCCAGCAAAAAAGACAATGCACCACATTCATGAGCAGGATGTCCTTGATCTAGCAGGTCGATAGTATGTTGCGTCACCAATATAGACATTTACATTTATTATTCTATAATTTGGCCTTATTCTTGTCCTTGAGTCGTACAACGCCCTGCTCGCGTTAGTGGAAATTGAATATACAAAGGAACCTAAGCACACACCTCTTGAATAACGGAAGCAACCAAAGTTCCGTCGCGGCTCCATATCCTACCATATACCAGACCTACAAATGTAAGCATTCGTTATGTAGAAGGAGAACATAAAACATGATTGTACCTCTAGCAGATCCAGACCAGGGAGATTCCATTTCGTACAATAGCCACTCGTCAGCTGTGATGGGAGCCTGAGAACTCGTTAGTGCCGTATAATTAGTACAAGAGAATCGGATACTTACGTGAAAGTATACGGAGTGGTCGAGCGAAACCATCATCGAAACCGCTGTGCCGGGAAGTCTGTTGACCCGTACGGAAGTGCCCAAAAACCCATTGTCACTGAAATATGCCAAGGCCATGGCGTGCGCATTCGGATCACGAATTTTACCTTTTGCCTTCACCCACGTATAGTTACGAACCTGCTCAGGGCGGAGTCCACTAAGCTGCTCTGCAAAGAAGTTAGTAAGATGATCAAATAAAATCAAGGGACATGTAAAGCTGACCAGCTGAAATCAGTATGGGACGTGATTCTGTCGGAAACGCAGGCAATGCGTCCCTCGAAATCTCGTATTCCGAGGACGTGATTAAGCCTTGACGGTGGAGACTGGTCAAGCTTGATAATAAATCAGGAACGTCTTCAGGTTGTGGTAAATTATTCCCGGGATACGCTGTATCGTGCGCAATGCCTTTGGGGGCAGTGGTAGGCGGCGGCACCTGGAACGAAATCGTTGTCGTAAATATGCAGCGTCCTCGCTGACGCGCTTGTACAGTACGCGTACAGAAAGATCGCCCCTCGCGTACAATATCCACAAAGTAGAGAACGGGATCATGAGAATCGCCAGCAAGAACAAAGTAACAGTGCATGCTATGCACAGCGAATTCTGGAGGGACGGTCTTAAGAGCTGCCATTAGACTCTGGGATATCACACTCCCACCAAAAATCCCTCGCGCATTCTTTGACTGATACAGAGGCTCTGCTGACCGGAAAAGATTCACGTCAAGCTGTTCCAGGCGCAGAACGTGCTCTATTGGCGATATGTCGTCCATGACTGATACTGCTGGTGATGTAAATGGACTCAAGTCGTACACAGATCAGTATCAGGCGTCGATAGAATATAGTGCAAGTCGCACAATCCAGCTTTTCCAATGACCAAGAAATCAAGGACCAAGGTAGACAGTGTGCAGTAAGTCAACTCAACAGGAACTTGACCGAACAGGGAGGCTTTTATAGTCGAGCATCTCGAATGGGGTCGGCTTGGCTCCGGCGGACCTCGGCAGTGTGCGGCTCGGGCATGGTTTCCCCAGAGACAGAGTCACAGATCACAAGTATCATGTGAC
Organism: Myxozyma monticola; assembly: GCA_030568405.1. Classification (NCBI taxonomy): domain Eukaryota; kingdom Fungi; phylum Ascomycota; class Lipomycetes; order Lipomycetales; family Lipomycetaceae; genus Myxozyma; species Myxozyma monticola. The sequence continues at coordinate 49,292 of JAJLTV010000029.1, forward strand.
CATATGTGATCTTGGCTGTGACCGACGATAGCTTGCACGTCTGGCGTTCGCGGCTTCACGGACCCATAGTCCAAGTCACCATCCATCATGGCGTATCCTCCCCAGCAATACGGATGTGGATCGGCCGGTTCTTCGGCCAATCTTCAGTTTTATGCTTCCAACTATGAGGCACCCGCACAGACCGGTCGCTATAATCAGCGCAACGCGGCTGCTCCGCAGTTCACAGGCTTTGGCGGCGCTGCCGGAGCGGGAAACGCTGATGGGGGTTCCGCGGCAGCAGGAGGAGAGCGACTTGGAGGAGGCCTTTTAGCTGCATTTGGGACAGGAGGATACTCAGACGAGCCGCCGTTGCTCGAGGAGCTCGGCGTCAACTTCGGCCATATCAAGTCCAAGACGCTAACTGTCCTCAATCCCCTGGCGCGTGTTGACACCAATATCATGGACGACTCCGACCTCGCTGGGCCAATTCTATTTTTCCTTTTATTTGGCACATTCCTTCTTCTATCCGGAAAAATTCACTTCGGTTACGTCTACGGTGTCGCGCTATTGGGATCAGTATCTTTACATCTAGTCATGAATCTCATGGCTCCCTCCGGCGGCCTCGACTTCACCCGCACCGCAAGCGTACTAGGATACTGCCTTCTTCCGCTGGTTGCTGTATCTGCACTTGGCGTAACAATCTCCGTCGATAATTTATTTGGATACTCGCTGTGCGCTCTGGCTATCTCTTGGTGCACTTACTCCTCCTCCGCCATGTTTGTCGCCGTCCTGCAGCTATCCGAGATGCGCGCTCTGGTTGCTTATCCTTTAATGCTTTTTTACTCCGTGTTTGCCGTCATGACTATCTTTGCTGATAAGGCATAGTGTCTTCTCCATGTATCATATTTACATCATTAATACATTATAGTGCTATATTTTGCTCCGCCTATGCCGAGTCCCAGCAAACACTGGCTTAAAAAAATTTATATCCAAGAGTTGTGCCTGGAATTTCAACTGCATCAATGGCCTGGCCAGCTGTAGTCTCGTGAGCGTGCGATTAGAGGCGAGCTGCCGGTGGTGTGAAGTTGAGGTCGTCGGTCTGCCTTAATTGGAACAGCGGCGCGCGGATTGGCTTAATTGTCTGTCTGCACCTTCCCTGCTGGGTATACGCGAGTCCTGAAAAGACTGCGCTGAGCTCGCGGCGGTACGTGGTAATCTATCTGTCACCTGGTATTGGATGTAGTATCTGGACCAAGTAATAGACAGATCTACAAAATCCTTGTAGTTCCGTTGTATGCATTTGGTCGTACGGTATTGTCCTGATGCAAAGTACTGATTCCAAGTCTGCATCTGATGACGCCGCGTACATGATCTGTATCTAATGGGTATGAAGCCGCTCCTCTCTGCTTTATGCTGGGAAGTACTGGTGGTAACTTTCAATCTCCAGGGCAGCGAGTATTTGTCTGATGAGCGAAACCTTGCGAGTGCAGGAGCAGGTGAGGTGGCGGAAAGTACGGCTATATTATTATTATCGCCAGTACATATATAGGGTAAATTTAGGGATATGAGGGTATAATCATGAATGGTGGTCGTTTTCTGACCGTCATTGTTACTGCGAGCGGTCGGACTTTTGCCGATACAACCATTTAGAACACCATGCTCGGCAGGACAATTGCATGTCGAGCCATGGTATATACATGTAGAATTTTTCTGCAACATTTTAAACCAACAGGCACATGAATATGGCCCAATGACTTGAATCTGGTGGGAAAAAATCGTTCAATTCTTGTCGTCTCGACTACCAAACTTCGCCTTCATCCATTCGGACGTCGAAGCCTTCGTCTCCTCTCTGAATGCATCACTCTGCACATCCACCAATTTCGGTACAGCTTCCTCAACTTTCTGTTTCCTCTTCTCAAGCTCACCAGGCCCTCGCACGGACGCAACAATCTGATCAATCTTCTCGTCAACCTGTTTCGTAGCATCCGCACGTAACTGTGCAGTTGGGATTAATTTCCCTTCGAGTTTTTGTTTCGCTTGCATTTCGGCTACCAATCGCTCAACTTCTTTTCTGTGCAACTCGTCCCGTAACTCTTTCTTCAGTTCTAGTGGCTGTGCGTTTGTTATTTTGAATCGAACAAATGGGATTTCTTCATCGGCAGCGGTAGTTTTCGATTCCGCATTCTTCGATATCTGAGCAAAAACCACGTTAGTATCTATTTCTCCGCGCTTTCAGCAGCTAAGAAACATCGCACTTACCAGCTCATAAGGAATCAATTTTGCGCCCAGATATAACCCCACGACTCCGCCGACGAATAGTGAGATGACCCGGCCGCGCAGTAAGGCTGCTTCGGATCTGATGTATGGGCCTGGTCTGCTCATATTGAATGTGGAATTATACAGCTAGTAAAAGCGATGTTGTAGTAAATCACTGAGCAATACGTATAGGCTGAAATGTCGTGTGCAGTTAGAGATATATGTATATAGGTACGTCGTGAATCGTCGAGGATTTTTGGGCGCGATGACCGCTCTCGAAATATCGCGATCGACGCCTCGTGCAACGCGGCTCGAATCAATAATTCAAAACGTCCCTCGAATCGTCAAGCGATTTTCAAACCTATACGCCTACAACTTTCAGCATATAATTCGTATCGTTCTAGCATGCCAGATTCAGATATCATGCATGAGTGCAGAGAGATGCATCTATAGTGTATACTAATAGCAGCTGACCGGCTTTTAAATAATGCTTTTTTATTGACAAAGAAGTATAACAGAATAACTTTTGAAATTCTAACAAAGACGCCCGCCAAAATCTAATGCTTCACATTATACTTCTTCTGTTTCTCCACGCCAGCCTTCAAAACCTTTTGCTTATCCCTCAAACTTCTCTTATTCTTTCCCTGAACATCGCGATTATGAATCATCATAATAAAGTTCTTCTTCCGTGCCTTCTCCCTATTCGTCGTACTATGCGGCGTCTCATTCTTCTTCTTGCCCTTCTTCGATCCAAACTCACGATCTTTCCGTCCTTCAAGTACACCAGCCATTTTCTCTTCCTTTTCAAGTCTGGCAGCCCGTGCGCCAGCTAGTTTCGACGCATCGACAGTGTCTTCAAGACGTGCGGCGGTCGCAGCAGCGCCAGCACGTCCACCGTGCAGAATCTTGTCGACTCCGGCTTTAGTACGGAGCTCGTCAAGTTTCTGGAAATCAGCAGGCGTGAGAATCTTAGTGCCCATTAAGCTTTGCATTGGATCAAGTTTGACGCGCTTGCTATCAGGTCCCTCAGATTCTGTTGCGGTAGGTGTAGGCTTGGCACTGTCGTTGTCTTCCACATCACTGTCGACATCGTCTTCATCGTCTTCATTGTCGCTGTCGTTGTTCGCGTTCTTGCCGCCTTCTCCATCGGAAACATCATACTCCTTATCACTCTCGACGTCAACCCAGCCGCCTTCGCTGGCTTCAGAATCAGAAAGTTCAATATTCCATTCATCGTCTTCATTTTTCTTCGCAGCCTCGACATCAACTTCTGCAACTTCTTCAGTGTTATCCAACCCTTGCTCTTTGCGCCACTGCTCCAACAACTCAAGTCCAGGAATTCCCTCGATGACGTTCTCGATACCGTATTGCAACTTCTTATCAATTCCAGCAGCATGGTTGGCGCTCATTTCCATCGACGCAATCTTTCCTCTATCCTTGCGCAATAGCATCTCAGGTGCCACGTCACGGTATAAGCCAATAAGCGATCGAGCGGCCATCATAACCGATTTAGCCTTTGAGCCCTTGTATTCGGTCAAATCCTGCAAAAGCTCGGGCTCGATAGCGAGCGGGTTCCGCGACAAGATCTCTCGAATCGTGTTGATACCCGCGGCAGCGACTTCGGGCGCAACACCATCGGAAACAAACTCGTCTGCAATTTTGCGGACAACAGGAGAAAGTGCATCGGGAGGAACAAGGTCATGCGAAGCTTGAGCTGCGCACGCCATGAATTGCGTGACGTCGCGCTGCTTGGGGGTGAGGTACTTCAAGAGGTAAGAGTAGACTCCTAGAACAGAAAGCTTGTGAACACCAATTAGACGTGAGACAAGATTTAGAATCAGAATGCGCTGTTCGAGTGTGTACTTGTTGCCACTGTTCCGGCTGAGGGTCTGGTTGTAAAGTCTGTCTGCAAAGCCCTGGGGATCATGAAGCAGATGAATTGCGGAGAAATTTAAATGAGTCTCAAGAGCCGATGCGCGATCCTTCTTCTTGACTACCTTCATAGCGGCTTCAAGCTTGCGAGCACGTTTGCTGGATTTCTTGTTAACGCCCATCCTGTGCTTGAGTCCAGAAATCTCAGGCCGAGCTCCGTCGTCGTCGTCGCTGCTCATGGCGTCACTGCTTTCATCGTCACTGTCAAGTCCGCGTTTCTTGCGGGCAGCCTTTTCGCGTTCGCGGTCAACACTGAGAAAGAATCCTACACCAGCGATAGAAACTTTAGCATTGCCATGGACCGCCGCCTGCTTCATGATCTCGACTGAGCGGGAATCGTCCCAGATAGATCTGCGCCAGAGCTCACGGGTCAGCTTCGCAGCCCACAATCCGTCCGCTGCAGCGGCGGCACCATCAGTGCTCTCAAGAAGGGTAAACAGTAAAGTCTGAACACTCTTGTTGAGCTTAGGTGCTCTAGCGGTGCGATTGGCGTGCTTTAGAAGACGAACGATGGTGGTGTAAATGTCCTTGCGAAACACTTTTGAGTTTGTCGAAGTCAGAAGAGGGAAGATGACTTGGATAAGCTTCTCTGCGGTAATGACATTGCGATTCTTGAGCAAGACCAAGCTCTGGACAATTTTCTCGCGCAGATCAACCGAAATGGAGGTATGGTTCATGATAAGCAGCTGTGCGAGGTCATCGGGAAAAGACTTTGTCTCTGCAGGATAGCACACGCAGACCTGGGCAAGAAAGCCAATTTGGTCCATGAATGCGTCAACATCGGTGAATCCTTCAGGGTTGAGCGCGAGGATCTCTTTCTGGGAGAGGTAATGGCGGTACTGAACGAGAAACTCTTCCTTGTACGACCTAGGTTGCACGTTAGCGGTGTATTCCGGACCTGTTAAACAAAACATAAAACACATACCCAGGATCTCTGCGCACAAGATTCTGCAGAAGCGCAATGTTCGTGGGCAGCAGAGCCGCTGTTCTTCCGCGTTTCGGCATGGCGGGCTCGTTTGGCTGGCGAATGCAGAGGGCCGAAGTTTTCAAATTAATTTTCTCGAGCTGGGAGTAGCAGTTTAAAGTTTGCAGCTGTTGGGAGTTTTATTTTTATTTTTATTTTATTATTTTATTTGTTTTTATTTTTTTATTTTTTCGATCCCTTAAAAATTCTCGAAGTAAATTTAAAATTAAAACGGCTGCAGCTGAGGCACGTGCTAAGCGATTACCCGGCGCGCCTGGTTCAGCGCGGCTGTGCGTTGCTGCTCACCAATTATAACCACGGCCTCACCAGCTCTGCCTCCAGTACATACCACCACCCCTACTTGGATTTATACCACGGCGAGTCGCACAACCAGCTCGACTCCCGGCTTCTAGTTTTTATGGCGGCCGCCAGTAGCAGCAGCAACAGCGGTTCCGCCGCGCCAGGCGGCGCAGCGAAGCTCGTTTCGTCGCGCTCGCGCCTGAATCGCTTCCGCAAACCGAACTACTCCGACTCGGATTGGGACGACGAGGACGAGGATGACGATGAAGACGAGGAAGAAGACAGACTAGAGAACGAAGACGGAGCTTCTCACGGTGAAGACGCGTCAGCAGACGACGCACCGTCCGCGTTGGCGCCGTCGCCGCCCGCGCAGCACGCGTTGTCGTTCGCGCGCGACGCGCCGCGTCTCAGCGTCGACGTCATGCGTCGCCAGACGACTGACGAGTTTGTGCCACAGAGCGCGACCTCGTCCGTGCCGTCCTCCGCAGCCGACTACAACTTCCCCGGACTCAACCGCCTCAGCGTGCTGCCGCTGGCCCGCCAGCCCACGCTGCCCGACCAGGAGGAACAGGACCAGGAAGAGCAGGACCAGGAGCAGGACCAACAGCCAGACCGGCAAGAACCCCAACACGAACATCCCGAACACGAACAAACCATCTCGGACTCGGACACGCACTCGCTCTCCCGGCCGTCTTTCGACTCCGCTGACTCAGCCGAGATCGCGACCGCCGGCATCTACTCGCCCTACGGCTACCAGATTGACCCGATTCACCATGACATCGAAAATCTGAGCCGCCGCCGACCCGTCGACTCCTCAGTTTCATCATCCGAGGCCTCCAGTTTCGTCGAACGGCCCGAGACGCGCTCGGTCGAGCCGGGTATCGACCGCCGCGCGTCGTACGCGTCGTCGTACACGTCCTCGCGCATTGCTGTGCCCGCTGAGGCGGCCTCAGTCGCGCCATCCGCTTCATTCCTTGAGCCCGTCCAGCACAGCACCGGCCTCATCAGCATTCACGAGCGCACCGCGTCACGCGATACGGCGCGCTCCGAGTCGGAGATGCTGACGGAGTCCCTGCTCGAGTCTCTACGGGGATTTTCTTCTCCCGATCCGGCCATCTCTCATAGTCCAGCCAGACTTGACCTCGCTGATCGCTCACCTATTCCCGAGGCCTCGGGCTCTGATGAGGGATCTGCCGATGAATCTGAGGGCAGTGCTTACTGGGCGTCGAGTCCAGTTACCGCACAAGAGGAAACCTCAGGGACTGGTCTCGACGAATCTTCCGCGCCAGTTTTCGAGGACTCGCAGGAGCCCGAATTATCCCGGACCACGACACTTAGTGATGCGGATGGTGACGCAGAGTCACAGATGCCACATTCGGACTCAAACTCCGTCACGTTTTCGGACACTGGCAGTGTACGCCAGTCCGACAATGACCAGGCTCCGACCACAGAGTACTCGTTCATTTCAGCCGCGTCGTCGTTGCCCTTATGGCGGTTTGGGGAGTATATGAAACAGAAAAACCTGCAGCAGCGCAAGGTTCTCTTTGATGAAGCGCGCAAGGAGGAGTTTGAACTTGACACAGGAATGCAGCAGTGGCTTCTATACATGCGCGATCAGCGAACTGATGGTATGTTGTTTTTGCTTGCATGTTTTTAAAGTCTACGCTAACATGCCTATAGTGGAGCCTTTTCCCGAGACTCACGTCCTGGGCGACAACAGACAGCCTAGTACCGGCCTGGCTCGCACTACCAGCGCCATCGGACACTCTGTTTCGTCATTTACAAGCCGACATGTCCTCAACACTAGGCTCGGAGAGTCAACTGGCGACATTATGGAACGCGTGGGCGAGAAATCAAAAGGTCTTTTTAAGGCGCGCAGGCTCTTTGGCCATAAGAATGTAAGATCTGATAAGTAATGTGATTTGTTTGGTTTCGGTGCTTTGGTTGTAGCGGTTGTGTTGTGGCGTAGGCATACGTAGATTCTATACAGACTCTGTGAACGCCTAAATGAACCACTACTGTATCTACCATAATCCAGACGACGGTGTTGGTGTGTTGTAATATTTCTTGCATGCTGACTCGTCGTTCTGCAGATTAGACAGGATGCCAATTCATCATCCACTTCTCCCGATAGATTACCGCAGTTCATGAAGGATAGCATATACGCTGCTTCTCGCCGTGACTGGAGCCAGAATGAAGTTTTGGTATACTCAGCGCTTATTGATGAAGCTCCGGTTGTATTACATGATGAGGAAGTAGCGGAAAACTCGCTAAGCAATACCGACAACGAGTACATCGCGGATCTCGATTTCGATACCGGCTCATTGCTTGATGCCTATGTGGACAGGGAATCAGTCTCAGAGTCTACGACAATCAGCACTGTTCCATCCGTCGCAAGTATCACGGCATTAACTGCAACAAGTTCGAAGAGTACCGAACAGGACATGTCTTCTACTCCTAAGCCAAAGAAGTGGATCGTTAATTCAGATGAGGCGTCATTTGCCGTTCCGAAATTCGACACACGGTCAGTATCAGTCGCGGTTGCCAGTCAGGATAGCCCGGATGGACGAAGAAGTCCGGTTAAGAATTTTTTCTCTCCACAGATGTCGAAACAGCGATCAGTTACGGCTCCGGTCCATACAGACATGAAGAGGATAGGAACAATGACCAAAGCCTTTCTCAGAGACGAACTTTCAATCTTGGATAGCGTTGGTAACTTCGATTTTGACAGTGACTCTACTGCGTCGTTAGCCAAGCTCGAAGGAACGTCGTCAGCAAGACAGGGCGAGGGGTACATGCCTCAGATTGCGGAGATCTCAAATTCCCCAATTGTGCCCTCGCCATCATTCACCTCTACCAAAGACAAAACGCTCCCGAAACTTCCTACTCTATTTCCCGATCCAGTGCCCAAATTAGTGTCACGAAAGCAAGTCCCCCGGAGGCCTGTTCCTGGAATGCCTCCTCGCATGGGCACTTTACCTAGTTCATCCACCCTGCAATCTCAAGCAACATCTTCACCAACTGGCGATAGTACATCTCCGTTTTCGCCACCCCAACGCTCGGTAACTATAGATTCAGCAGAATCGGAGCAGAAATCGACGCCGAGGAAAAAATTATTTGGAATTTCAGACTTTACAAAGTCGCCGGATTTAAGAGGTGGGATTCATTTCAAGTCCAAATTCAAGGATTTTATGCAGATGGATGCGATGGGCGTTACACCTAGTGTTCGCGGACAACAGCAAACTCATACGACAAAGCCAGAAGAAGAGAGAGGTTCGAGTGAGAGTTCAAAGACGAGCAACAGCATTGGAGCGACGGCTCCGACAGCTTCGCCACAGGGGTTCAATATCAAGCTAGGATTTAGAGGATTGAAGGGAAAACTTCAGAGAAAGGCAGTCGAGGCAGAGATGCACCAACAGCGTGAACAAGAGAAGCAACAGTGGGAACAACCTGGATTACATGCCAGTTATAGTCCCGAACCGTATGGAAGAGAACCTGCAGTGTATAGTCACGCGAGAATCCCTTCACGGCATTCGATGCCTCAGAAGCCTACAACTTCTGAGATTTCAGCCTCGGATACTTCGGCTCGGCGAAATGTTGTTTCGATGGCGACGCAAAGCTCGAATTCTCAGTTATCTGCTATTGTCGCACCGCAGCAGCATCCTGTGGAGCTCGAGTATGCATCTAGCGAGGAAGATGGCGAAGATGGAGCGTCATTGGGCTCAAAGTATAGTTCTACGGCTGGGACTCGTGTAGAGTCTCTTCGTCGCGACGACTCTCTTTTAATGGTTGATAATGCAGATGATAGTTCTGTGGACTACCACTCAGCATCTGAGAAGTCAGCATCGAAACGATCCGAATTGAACGAAATGAGTAATACGGACCACTCAATTCCACAAGACGATTTACCAGCGCTCCAGACGCCAACGCGAAAGATTGAGCTAGTGAAGCCGGCATTGCCGGAATCGCCTCAGCGAATGCCGCCTCCGGTGGTGCAGAACGTACACGCGCGAGACACTAGTGTAGCGTCCTACATGCCACAATCTCAGTCTTTGAAGGATCTTGTGCAATCTATTGAGTTGGCAAATGATCCTGCTCTTGAAGAAGTTGTTGAAGAGGACGTGAAGTCGCCTGTGAGTTCAATCTCGAATAGCCAGTCGGTTGAGGTATGCCATAAACCTCTCACAATATTTGACTGGCTTGTTAACTAACATTGCAACTATAGAAGTTTGTGGACGCGGTCGAGGAGCAGAAAAGTGTAGTGTCGCCTCGAGAAGCTGCATTTACCGCAGACCCAGCTACTTCTGGGATTGAGAGTGGGATGAAGTCCGTTTCGATGAATAGTATATATCGTCGGAAACGGCGGTCATCCATGCCAGAATGGTCGCCTATTTCCAGCATGGTGAGTGGTTTTAAATTTTTGTTTTTTTAAGGAAGCTAGGTTACTGACTTTATAAAAGTTTCCTGAGTTGCCACAGATGCCGAAATTGGATATGCCAGTGTTTTCTGGGGAGTCTGCGGAAGATCACGCAGAAGAGCCAAAGGACTCGTCTACTGAAGTCGAGCCATCGGTCGAAGTCGAGTCGGACAAAACTGATGTAGAAGCTGGTGCTGCTGATGTAGCAGAAACGAAGGAAATCGAGGCTGAATCTGAATCTGAAATTCAGCCTACGCCTGCGATGCGTTTCAAGGAAGATGCACTACTGCCACAGCCCCCACGTCATCAGCGATCGAAGTCGGATACAGAACTTGAGTCGTCGAGTAATGCAGCCTCCGCTGAACAACCGCTCGCCGTTCCTCAACCGATCCGACGAGATCTCAGATTTGCTCCCGCTCCGTTTATCGGATCCCCTCCGGGCGGTAGACCTCGTCAAATTCAGCCTCCACCCCATCAGCAGTTTCCTCAGCATTATCCCCAGAGACAGCAAGGACCTCAGGGACCGCCGAGAATGTATTACAACGACGCGCGAGGTCGTGGTGGATATGGTGGTGCTCCACCTCGAGGAGTTCCCGGTAGAATGCTACGTATGCCTCCTGAAGAATACTCTCTCTACGATGACAACAGGCAGGTCGCAGTCGAACGACCGCCACAGCGTAGATATATGTCTCCTGATTTGAGGCCGTCTGGAAGATTCCCAGGTGGTGGTATGAGGGCCATGTCGCCAATAGGAATGTATCCGCAGTCACAAATGGCTCCTCGTGGACGGGGTGGAATGCGCGGTAGTCCTATGCGTCGTGGAGCACCGCCGATGACGAGAGGAGGATTTTCGTCCCCGCAGCAGGGTGGGCGTGTGATGAATGGAAGCCCGGGGTCGAACAAGATTATGGCTGCGCACATGATGGATCAGGATTTTTTTATGCCTGACTATGATGACGTGCCGACTACACGCGAACGAGAGATGAGGTCGCAGTCTGCTGCATCGATGCAGCGACCGCCTGATTTCCACGGACGTGGAGGGTTCGGGATTCCTGGAATGCGCCGTCGTCCGCAACAACAGCAATATGGCGGAGACGACGCTGATTTTGACGGTAGTCATCGAGCGATGAGCAGTGCTGCAGCGATGGCTACGGCAAGGGCAATGGGCGATTCAGATAGCCGATATCCTGCGCATCCAGGATCAGCTCAAGCTGGACTTGGACCTAATCCTGCGAATTCAGGAAGGGGAGACGCGAGGACTGCTGCTACGCCTGATTTTGATGGGGATATGTTTGCGCCAACGAGGCGATTTCCGAAGATGACGAGAGAGCAGATGTGAATATTGCGATGATTGGATTTTGACGTCAAAAAATTGAAATCAAAGAATGAGAATTAAATGTGATGTATGATTACAGTATAGGAATGGTGACGATGGTGTGCAATGTACATGACAGTGATACAGTGAATGATCTATATGATATGTTTTTAATTTTAAGACTTAAGACTAGTTCTACAGTGATGAATCGTAGGTCCAAAACTTCCGGCTTTCGCATCCACTTTTGAGTCTATTTGACAACAATCTCGAAGGAACGCGGAGCTTTTAAGAAAGACTCATATCCGACTAAGTTAATTTAGAGAGATTATATGCTACTGTAGTTATGTATCTTATTGTACAGAAAAGCTTGCAAGCTTACTATAATACTGAACATTCAGCAGATTAATATCTGCTCTATTCCCTTAACAATTGCACCACCACAGCCTACGGCGTCAATTCTTGCTTTCAGACTTTTTACTGCACCTCCCGTATTCTCGACCTCAACCGGTACTGCTTCGCTGCCATCGTCAGGTGTGCTTCCATGCAACCAACAGTCCGCAACTACCCATCCGGGAGCACTTGCGACGCCTATCATACGCCCGCTAATATACACGATCCATTCCATAGTTTCATTATCGTCGTCCCAGAGTAGCGCCTTCGATGTCCCGGTTTCAGTTAAATTTTCTCCGTTATCGATATTGTACGACGCTATTCGAATATTGGTCACTCGAGCCGGTGCTTTCGGCGATGGAGGCACAAGAGGCGGCGGAAGTGGTTGAGTATCCAAATCACTTGCTAATGACAACCTCCGAAAAGACGTGCCCGATTGTTGTACGTCATTAGCGTCGGAGTTGCTGTAAAGTAGGAAACTGCCAAAGAATACTGATCCAGCAAAATTGTCCGCACAGACAACGTCCAAGTGATTCACATTAAACCGCAAGTCCTTGAATCGATGTTCCAGAGTATCCTCAAGCAATTCGGTAATGGACGTAGGCCGAGCAGGTGCTTGGAAAGTAAACGATTTGCGTACCCAGGAGTTTAGGACTGATCCAGACAAATCAGCTTCAAATACCCCATCCGTCCCAGCGTCTATTATATTCTCTCGCGGGTCGGTATCACACTCGTCATAGCACGTTGTCGTCGGCACGATACTATCAAGTACCCAGCGTCCGGAAATGCGGATTTTCACGTCTCCTTTGGCGCATTTCCGAAATGCCACCAAAAATACAAACTGTTCTGCTGGAGATAAAGTAAAATCCAAAAGGAAGAGAGGAGTAGCAAACACTCTTATTGGCAGCATTTGCTGAGACGATGGCATGCGTCTGAGGGACCGACCAGCGGTGCTGAATGATGAGGGCGAGGGGGGAGTGGATGACATTGCTGATCTTGAGTTGTACATTGCTGAGGATTTTGACGGTGAGTTGGAAAGGGAAGCAGAACGCGAGGAAGTAGGAGATCTGTCTGAATCTTGGACTGTAGTTGGGAAGATTGCGGCTTGATATGGCGACAGATTGTAAGGATTCGACGTTAGTTTCAAACTTGACCCGCCGTAAAATGCGCAAGACTTGTCAATGACCCAAGAGGTCTTGAATGTTCCTGGAAGAGCAGTGGTCACGCCGCGCTTGTACAGCTGCAAAGTATAGGCTGTAGCAAAAGGAGACTGGGCGCCATAAGCGTATGTTGGAAGTGCTGTTTGTAATGCATGGTTAACCCAGTTCTCCGGAAATTCCACCTTTCCGTTCACGTAAAACGATGAGCCATGGCCAGTGGTGAATGATGTGTAAAATAGCTGAGAAGAATTACTGCGGAGAATAGGAGCAGGCTGTGGACGAATAGTTTGAGAGATCCCACAAGGTTTCACTTCAACCGCTGAATCAGCTATACCATACCAAAATAATTGGTCGTTCTTTTCAAAATGTTTGGAGCCCAAATCTTCATATACCCTAAATTAGAGGTTAGCGTGTACCGCGGCAAAGTGAGAGGTGCTACGACATACCAAGCCGGAGCGAACAGAGCAATGCTAGAGCCAGAAGACTCGATTTGCTTCAATGCCTTCCCAGTGTCCATTTTTGCCGGATATTTGACTTCACGGCCCCATGCATCGATCCCAGTCCACAAATCAAGTCGATACACCATCCCAGCTAGCAGAGCACCGTCAAAGACTTGCTTATCGAGCCAAAAGTAATTTGTAAACAGCCCGTCGGATGCACGAAAAAATGGCATGGTAGTCGCATTCAGACAATCTTGGTATTTCACTGTATTCGCGGTTGTCAAGGAGTCATACCATAGCAGCCGGGCATGGCTGCCTACAACACGGTGCAGCGCAAACTTGAAATATTCAATAAAGTCAAGCAGCTCCCGCGCCTCTTCGACGCTGCCCATGGCAGTTTCCATGTTAATCAAGTATCCGTCAAACCCAAAATACTTTGCAGTCTGTGCAAGTATGTCGGCGTACAAGTATCCGATACCGCTTGCATTCGGCGAGAGAAGCCGTCGCGCATCCGCGGTAGCCTCAGGCGTAAACTCGAAGATCAAGGTGCCCAAGCACCGCACGCCGCTCTTGTGACACGCAACAGTCCATTGCGCCGGAGGAACTGCGACTCTGGTATGTGAGAAGTAGACAAACGTATCAACGAGTTCCAGTGCTCGCGCCCAATACGCCGAGCCAGTGGGATGGGGAAAGTATCCTTGGAAGTCCGCGTCCTCGTCTGTAGCGTAGCCTCCTTTGAAGTCGTGACAAACTAGCAAACGCGGGACAAATACAGAAGCTGGTTCTCGATGGCGAGATCGAAGAGCGCTACGCACGCGCTGGAAGCAGTCAGAGGGAACCTCAGTCGTATCAGGGGATTGCTTCGTCGCGAACCAGAACGCGAGCGTCTCGAGGTCCGCGAAGGAGGAGCACGCGGACGCGCGGCCGGACGCGCTCATGGTGCACCGGCGCGTAAGCAGCCAAAAACTGAATGAAGAAAAACAAGCAACACAAGAACTGGTGTGAGTGCTGGACGCGTATAGAATCGCTGAGTCGCGCGGAACAAACCACCGTGTCTCGACCCCGGAGCAAAGCCACAGCTCATCGCCCGCTTCCGGACGCTCGGGCACAAACCACATGTTTATCACTCACTAGCCACCGACCTCGAGATGCACGCGACCTGCGTGAATCGCTCCAGGAAATGGCTGAGCTTTTACGCACAAATTAGACAGGATATTTGACTACAATTACACGAGGAAAACCAAATCAAAAAGGAATCTGTATAGATTGAAATGTATATTTACATAAAACTGATTCTGGCTGCAACATAAAACGCAAAAGCAAAGAAGACTTACTTGTTTAAACGGATCTGGACCACCAAGAAGAATTGGGTACTTTTCGTTTTTATTTTTCATATCCTGCCCTTTGGGCGCTCGCGACGGCGAGCACGCTAAAAGCGTCGCTCGCAATGGCGAGTACGCTTGGAAGCGTAGTCTATACCCCTAGCAGGCCAAGCCTGCTAAGAGACTATGCCTAATAAGGCACAGCTATCCAAGGTCCCTTCCCGGGACCGTGGACGAGCCGCATGTCATCGCGGATACACCGCTGAGCCATGCTGCACCACTGGCGATTTCGAACCGCCGATGATGCCGAACCCAGATATGCGGAAATATCCTGAGTCCTTGAGACAAGTATGGAGAGACCTGCTCATCACGGGCACGAGTTGGCAAGACGCGTAAACCCGCCGAGAGAGAAGAGACAGCATGTGAGTGCTCTTCGCCACGCAAACAAATTGCGTTCAAAAAAACCAGATACGTGGAAATATCCTGAGTCCTCGAGACAGGTATGGAGAGACCTGCTCGTCACGGGCACGAGTCGACAAGACACGTAAACCCACCGAGAGAGAAGAGACAGCATGTGAGTGCTCTTCGCCACGCAAACAAATTGCGTTCAAAAAAACCAGATACGTGGAAATATCCTGAGTCCTCGAGACAGGTATGGAGAGACCTGCTCTTCACGGGCACGAGTCGACAAGACGCGTAAACCCGCCGAGAGAGAAGAGACAGCATGTGGGTGCTCTTCTCCGCACAAGTAACTTGTGTTTGAAAACCGCGACGACGGAACGTTCACGGCTTTTGAAAATGCGCCAGCCTATGTGTCTAGCGCATTGGACTTGGTGGTACCAGAAATGCCCTGCTACTGTCAGTAATCACACACACCATCGATCCAGACATATGTTGCAGCCAGAAACAAAAGAATCATCATATCATCGTCATCGTCGACATAAACTTCGTCATCTCAATCAGCTCCTTTGTCAGAACACAGCCCGGCTGCGGAGCGCGGGCTTGTGTGACGGACGACGTGGAAGGAAAAAAAGAAGGATAGAAAGGGAGGACTGTGACAGCAAATAGGATCTAAAAACCTAAAAAGTAATCACGTGCATGTCACGGGATCACAACACTGCTATTATATAGTAAATACGGCCGTACGCCTACTCCTCACGCACCTAATTATAGCTTCAAGACCTATAAGCGGTTTATATCCTTCAACAATGGCCACCGAAGAGTCTACTACGCCCTTATTCTCTTCCGAGTTTCTTGATCCGGCTCTCGTGAGCGTACTGGAGCCTGAATACGCGCTGCGTGCGCTGCAGCCTTCAGACTACAAGGCCGGTTTTCTCGACGTTCTCAAGGATTTAACTACGGTCGGAGACATATCAGAAAAGACTTTTGCAGATCATTTTGCGTTTCTGAGGTCGCGGTCTGGCGAGTACTTTGTTCTCGTGATCGAGAAGGTTGCGACGGGAAGAGTCGTGGCTACCGGCACGCTGCTGGTTGAGCATAAGTTGTGCGTACACCCCATTTGACTGGTGTACTTGATCTAGAGTCAGAACAGGGCTGATAATTTGACTCAATTAGTATCCACGAGTGCGGATTAGTGGGTCATATTGAAGACATTGCAGTTGCAAAGTCGGAGCAGGGCAAGAAGCTTGGGATCAAGGTCATTCAGGCGCTTGATTTTATTGGAAAGCTATCCGGTTGCTACAAGGTAAGTGCGATATTTCATTCTGCGGAATGGGCACTAACGGCTTAAAAGAACATTCTTGACTGCTCCCCGCATAATGAGCAGTTTTATGTAAAGTGTACGTGTTTTTTGTTGGTAGAACGGATGTACAATCATGCTAACCACCCACAGGCGGATACAAAAATGACGGGTTTGAAATGGTAAGTTCAGCTTGTATATTTCGAATACGCATTCAGCTCTAACCATAGGCAGGTTAAACGATTCTAAAATACACATATCACGACATGAGCATGTTAACAGCCCACGGAACCGACAACGTTCTCAAATCCGTATACATCTGCCCAGTGCCGACAAACAAGACCGGGATACCAGTCGAATACGTCATATTGACCATACTTCCAATCATGTCTCCGACCGTGTCGCACTTGCTGATCAAGAAAAAGTCCAGATTTCGGTTCGTGCCAAACGCCGCGTTAAAGTTCCGCGCTTGCTGGACTGAGTCTGTGCCGACCAATGCTTCGCCGACCATAATAATCTTGTCCGGGTTCGCGTACTTTGCAAACTTCTCCAGAGAAGACATGAGTCGTGTATCGTTGTGACGACGACCGGCGGTGTCGATAAGTACAACGTCGAACCCGTTTTCTCTGCCGTAGTTGACCGCATCACGAGCAATATTCGCCGCATCCTTGTTGTAGCCCTTTTCGAATAACTCGATCTGACCGCCTTCACGCTCTGTAAGCTTCTTCAAGTTGCGAGCATGCACGCGAAGCTGCTCAACTGCACCGGAACGAAAAGTGTCACAGGCTGCGATTAATAGCTTCATGTCGTTCTGCAAAAGCCAGTATGCGATCTTTGACAAGTTTGTAGACTTTCCGACGCCGTTAACGCCCACAACTGAGATGACATATGGACGCGACGGAGTTCCGGATTTGACTCGCTGGATCTCGTGGAGAAGATCGACTGATGTAGAAGGCGTAAGAATCTTTCGCAATGCGTCTTCCATGGCAACTCGCACGGTCTTCTCGATCGATGTCCAGCTTCCGGTTTTAGTGCCAACCAGACTCTTGTTAACTACATCGCACATGTACTGAGCCACCTCAGGCGCCACGTTCTTCTTCATCAGATGCTCCTTCATACTCGCCAAAGCAGTGTCCATGTCAGCTTCCGAAAGGACTTTGCTGCCAATGATATTTCGAAAGAAACCAAAGCCCGAAGCCAGTGCAGCTCCAGCTGTACCTTCAGCCGGCTTGTCCGCATCAGGAGCCGCCAGAATCGAGTTAATCTCACTCGACAGATCCTTGAGAATAAAGTCCCCGGACTTTGTCTTTGATCCCCACTTTGAAACATCCTCGCCTTCTAACAACGGGTTAACTCCAGCGGGCTCGTCATCCACCGACGACTGCTTCTTATTGCCATCCTTCTTGCCAGACGAGAAATCCAGCGGTCCTTCATCGTCAGACACGTCACGCGCAGTTCCGTCCGCGTCCCACTTTCTAAATTTCTTCTTCCCGCCCTTGGATTTCCCACCATCTTCAACCGATCCGGTCGGGAAATTCTGACCACTCAAGCTCTTCTTCAACCCTCCTCGGGCACCACCGCGGCGTCCTCCACGCTTGCCTGCCAGACTAGCGGCTTTGAGCGCGATACGGGCTCTAGCGTCAGACAGACTTTCGGAGCTAGTCACGCGAGATGGTGCTTCCGACTCTTCCGTTTGCTGTTCATCTTCTTCTTCACTTTCACTCTCGTCGTCATCTTCGACTTCGTTCTCTTCGTTCAGCGGAGCAGACGCGGGGACAGGTTTGCGGCCAGCGGATGCCTTTTCGAGCTCTGCGTACCGCACGGCGAAATAGTCGTCAAATTTGCAGACCGGTAGGTTTTCGGGGTCCTTGGCTTTCAATTCGTCGCCATACAGAGTAGTGAACAGTTTCTTAACACTGGCCAGTAACTCGTCCATAAACGTAATTTGAAGGAGAGACTGATACACAGCCTGCAGATCAGGTTAGTACAGCGCTTTACAAATTCTTTCGGGTTAGATCCCAGTAGTACAGAGCACATACAACAATGATGATTCCAAAGTCATTGGCTGTCGTCCATTTCACAGTGTACCGGTCCTTGGTCAGGGAGCTTTCCGCGCCAGCCTTGCGACGGTCTTCGATGAAGATATCGGACACGAGCGAGTCCAAGAGCGCCGCGGACACGGGCTGGTAGCATTTCTGCCACAACACGACACCGCCAGTCGTACATACGGTAAAATAGTCAATCATAACAGCAACAGAACTAAACAAACGGGAAAAAAACACAGGCAATTGGGCCAGAAAGGTGGGTGAATTTGAAGTCGACAAGTGGTCAGGCTATATCTACGCTATGTCGAGCTGGTCTACGAAACCCTCGAACGCCATCCGCCGGCGCTCGTGACCCCGAGAGACGAGCTGAGCTCCGCCGCGTTCCGGTCCTGGTTCTGTTGTAGTATCGATCTTTGCCTGAGCGGGACTGTGCTATCTTGCAATAGCGATTGCTTTGTTGGCTGAACCTTTGGTTTTATCTTGCTGCTTCTGGGTTCATTCAGTGTCCGAATATCTCTGTCAAGGCGTCTTTGTCATCCGTCACCTTGTACTCACCTATCAGCGATCCCATAGCTACAATCGAGTAGAATATACACAAGACAACCATGTCTCTTCCTAAGCGCATTATCAAGGTATTACTAGTTGCTTCTCTGTCTTGGCAGTACGCGCTGGCTATTTGGCGATACTAACAACTCCAGGAAACGGAGCGTCTGGTCAGCGATCCTGTGCCGGGCATCACGGCGGTCCCACATGAGGAGAATCTCCGATACTTTGACGTCACAGTCGACGGTCCGTCGCAGTCTCCATATGAAGGTACGTTATATACTGTTGTGTTTGCTATTGCTGGACTACTCTAGAGGCGATCACATTGCGAACTTTGGATTATACACTGTGTACGTAATGACTAACCCCGCATCATCTGCAGGCGGAGTATTCAAGCTCGAGCTGTTCCTGCCCGAAGAATATCCCATGGTCGCCCCCAAAGTGCGGTTCCTGACCAAGATCTACCACCCGAATATCGACAAGCTCGGCCGTATTTGTCTGGATGTGCTCAAGAGTGAGTTTTCTACGGGACAGGATTCTGATCTCGCCAGAGAGAGAAACTAACCGCGCCATCTTTCTAGCCAACTGGTCGCCCGCGCTCCAGATCCGGACAATTCTGCTATCAGTTCAGGCGCTGCTTGGCGCCCCGAATCCCGTAAGTAGTCGGTCGATTAATGCATTTTAGAAGGAATGCTAATTGGGATCCGCAGGACGATCCGCTCGCCAATGACGTCGCGCAGCGGTGGAAGGAGGATGAGCGTGCTGCGATTGCGACGGCGAAGGAGTGGACGCACACATATGCTAAGGCTGATGCCGAAGAATAGACGGCAGATATGGGTAGAGACCATCAATATTTATAACCATAACTAATGTATACGGTATATGGACGCCGTGTGTTCTGGTTCCTCCACGGATAACTAGTATTTTGGGACTCGGGGAATGGGTCTTGATGTTTTACATATAACTTTGGTGTTGATCACCGTTACTGCGTGCGATTTTGTGTGCAAATTCGCATGGCTGATTTGTGGTGTCTGGGATGCAATACAAGTAGATACATACAACTTTAGGTATGCATGTCATATATATGGCACTGACTGTAGTGTAGATGAAGAATAGTCCATTGTTCTTGCTTTTACATCGCATCCGTATATACAGCTCGCAAACGTAAGAAGGCAGCAACTATGCTGTGCGAGCAGTCTCTTAATTAGGGAGACGCTTAGGCGGTGAGAGCCATGATACTATACAAGTCAGCTTCGATCTCTCAAACCACGTAATTAGTTGCAACAATTGATGGCACGTACCTGCTCACGATATCAAAGTTGTTTTCCCTGAGCGCCTTGACGGCCTTGCCCCGCGAAACACCGGCCTGGGAAATCACAAGCTCGATGTCCTTGGGCTCGATGCCGCTCTCGTCGACCTCGCCCTCGTCCTCCTCCTCGATCGCAGCCGGGGTATCCTCAGCTTCCTTGCCCTTGCCCTTGGGCTCCTCCTCCTCCAAAATGGACTCAGTCGCAATAGACTGGTTCGCAGCCTCAGCGGCCTGCAGCTGCTGGGCGATGTTCGACTGGCTGAGATCCTCGATCTTGGCCTCGCCGAAGACGATGTACGCGCCCGAAGCGACGGACCGGTAGACGTCCGGGTTCGAGATCACGAAGAGGATGTTCTTCGAGCGGCGGAGCGTAACACGGTTGATTCCCGGAACAGCCTTCAGGCCGAGCTTGATGATGGCCTTGCGGGCCTTCTTCTCGGAACGCGAGTAGACCGAGACCGAGGCGCCTTCGGGAATGCCCTCGTCGCCGGAAACGGACGAGGCGTCGTCCTCGACGGTGGCCTCGTGCGAGTGGGTGTGCTGCTCCTCGGGCAGATCGGTGACGTCTTCGATCTTGGACATGATTGTGGTTGTGTGGTGTGTGGGATGGGGGGATGCTGGTTACGGGATTCGCGGTCGCGATGGGCGGTCGCGATGCGTAGTGTGCAGCGACGGGAGCCGTGTAGGGTTGCTGCGGCTCGCACGCTGTGGAGCGAGTTAGGGTTCGACGCAGTCACGCTCTCGCCCTGGCATTTAAGGTTTCATGGCGGCAGACCACTCAGACTCGTGGCGGTGCGGTGGCGCGGCAGCGGCGCAGCAGCATCACGTGCGCGGGGCTCGTGGCGTCAGCGGCACGCGTCCCAATCCGTCGATTCACAACAATCGGATGTTCTCCAGCTGCATAGCACTACACTGCCTGCTCTCGCGGTCTCTCTGAACAGTTACTCAGTAATCACTGATATTCAATTTTGACCAGTACTATGACAAGTGCAGTTGCCAAAGCCAATTATCATAATTAAAAAACAATAAAGCAATAAAACAATCAAACCACCAAGCTCCAAGTCCAAGCAGTTGTAAAGCAAATCGTAACGCCGTGAAATAAAAGTACAAGGCAAGATCCAGCTCACAGAACTATCTGTAGTCTGCTGACGAGAGGACGCTCGATCTGCCGTTTTCCAATTTCCAAAGTATCTTCCAGATACGGACCAAATATGAACCAAACACCGTCTACCGGGCTGCCGCCGAATGCTGACCGTCCATACACATACAAATATAATCACCACGATCAAGCCTTGATTAAAGCTGGAACATGGCGTTCCCTGCAAATGTGTCCGTGGGCGATTCAACCGGCGAGAGAGCCGACATGGGCGACGTGCCTCCGGAGTTAATGGTGAGGTTGAGGTCGACGTTTTCACACGAGATGTCTGTAGAGGTTAGAATCATTCCGTAAGGACTAAAGAAGGAACATACCTGAAAGATGGCCAATAGCGGCCATGTATCGCTTGACAAATGCTTCTGTGCGATGCAGATCCGTTTCGAGCTTCCGTTTCCGTTCTTCGTAGGTCGCAGTTTCTGTAGCGGTCAGCACCAAATCATCAAGCTTCTACATTGCATTAACAAAGCAGTGAAACCCACCTTCAGGAGTCCGCTCTTTGCTGGCGAACTCGATGCTCTCGCGATACATCGTCCGTCGTATCTCGCCACTGCGTCGCATTGTTTTCCGCAGTGTCGCGACAAGATGCGACATCTGGTCCGCGTCTGGCAGACTCGCGATATCGAAGCCGGACATGGTTCTAGGCAGTTTGTACGCGTCCGCGGCGTGTGATGCGTTGCTGTTGCTGTTGTTCACGGCCGCGCTTGAATGGCGATGCACGCGCGAGGCGGCCATGCCGGTTAGAGAGCACGAGGACATGCGGGATGCGGCGAGGACGGGCGAGGTCGTGAGGGAGGTCGGTTGGGAGGCGGAGGAGGGGGTGATGGCGGTCGGGGAGTTGGAGGCGGAGGAGAGGTCGGCGGCGGTCGAGAGCAGCGAGAGCGAGGACGCGAGCGCGGTCATGCCGAGCGCGCCGGGCGACGAGGCGGCGGCCATGGGGGACTTTATAGGATGTTCGGTATAGGGATAAAATACGAGGAGGGGAGGTTGTCTTTCGCGGTCGCAAACCGAAACCCGAAACGGCGCTGGCGAATCGAAGCCGCGATGCCCAGCGAAACCTTAAACTGCCCAATGCGGCGCGGCCGGGTAAACTGGCCCGATCGGGCAATAAGCAGCCGCTACCCGAACACGAGAGAGAACCGCGTCATACCTCTCTACCCTACACTCCACCAGGTCCAGTGAATTTATTCGGTCATGTTACCGGATTAGTTTACGTAGTTTTGAAGTTTACGTAGTTGACTACTTGTCGGCTGACACTCAGTAACAGAGTACTCAATCAGGCAGTGCAAGCCGAGGTGGGCAAGCCCTCATGACGTGGGCACGGCAAGACAAACTCATCTAGAAATAGCATTATTGACGATCAAACACGATAATCCCGGTTTCCGCCGCCAGAGACCACTGGAACCTTGCCCGCTAAGCAGACAATACTAGGGGTAAACACTATTAGCGACCCCCATCAGCGCAGAACACGTGAGCGCGCCCGCGACACGCAAACCAACCCCCGGCACATGTTGTAAAAGCCGGGGGCACAATACTACAAGAGACAAACAAAACAAGCACAAATGATGTAGAGAAAACCCGTGACCCGACCCGAACAAAAAAATGACTGGACTTTTAGATCTCATCGATATCAAACTCGAAGTTGCACTCCTCGTCGCCCTCGTGGCCGTACGTGTCGGTCTCGTTGATCTTCGCGGTCTCGGGCTGTTCCTTTTGTTAGCACAATAGTCGAATGAAGTCAAAAGTTATCAAAATTATAGAACTCACCAGTTCGCCGTAGTTCTTCAGACTTCGCGCCTCGTCGGCGTTGTACTTCAGGATGACGTCGCCCTGGTTGTCCTGGAAATCACGGAGCGAGAGCAGAATGATATCACCCTGGTTGATCCAGACCTGCACATGTCAGCATTTACGTTCTTTCCATCTAGAACTACTCCTTCCAAACCGGATGTAAAACGCACTTTCTTGCGCAGCTTGCCGCGAATATGCGCTAGCCGCTTCTCGCCATCGAAGCACTGTGCCTCAAGACGGCCGTTACCCAGCATCTTCACGACCTGAGCATACTCTATAAAAAAACAAATTAGTACCGCTCTTTCTTCTCTTTAAAAGCAGATCTTCTCTCTGAAAATGAAAATTTCCAGATCTGGAGAAATTCCATACCCTGTCCGTCCTCCTTGAAGAGAAGTTCGCGCTTCTCGTTGTCGTTCTCGTTCTTTCCTCTCCGACGGTTCTGATCATGTTAGTACAACAATCCCGCCATGAATTCAGCAGCAGCAACAAGATATTAAAATCCAAAGCAATCTTCCAGATAGTTGAAAATTGTGATTTCGCCCCCTCTTGCTGCGTCATCGCGTGCCACTTACTTTGCCACCCTAAAAAAAATATTATTAGCCCACACTCATCGCCAGAACAACTCGACCGCTCTGATCCAAACAGCAGCAATCAATAGCGGTTCAAAATACGATACAACATACCTTTCCCTTGTTCTTAGGCATGATGAATTAACTTTTTTTCTTGCTTCACGCGCGGGGCGAGAAAACTTCGACCAGGCGATTAGTTGGACGAGACGCGTTGTTGAAAAGAGCAGATAATAGGAATATCAGATCTAAAAGCTGCACGTGCGCCTTCAATCTGTATTTCTAGTTATTTGCTGAGTTAACGACGACGCTCGTGGAGTTGTCGAGATATGGAGGATTCACAAAGTGACAAGAGAACAACGAGAGGACGACAATTCGATTTACGGCGCGTGTGGATGGGCGCAGAGCGTGATCCGTGACACGTACTGGCCGTGATCTGTAAGACGCGCTCTGTCGTGCTGGTAAATACGCCGAAAAGCATAATCTCTTCGTGCTGAAATGTACGCGCGCAGTTGATTGCCGCCACGCAACGCTTGGACTGTTCGAGACGTGCAGTTCCCCATAACATTCCGGGTCCTCGATATACACAGAATCAGCATCACTCCTACAGCAATTGGGGGCTATTTCACAGAGGACTAACTGAGCCGGACGCGACTAGAATCACAGCACAGAAGGATGTATCAGCCCACACACCGCGGCCCGTCCTCTCCACCACTCCACCACCCGGTCCCTCAGCATCCGATTCCACCAATGCGGTCACCTCCTCCATCGCAGCAAGCCGCGCAATCAATGGGTTCCAACGCGTATATACCGCGCGGAAATTCTGGCATGCCGCCAATTGGCAACACCGGTGGCTATGGCGAGGCTGGCGCCGAAAACGGCGGGTACGGACATATCTTCAACGATGCGACTGCGCAGGTTGGATTGCAAGTTGGTCGGAATGCGGTGCTAGCGGGACAGGAGTATGTGGAGCAGAACTTTGGGCGGTTCTTTTCACTGTCGATGCCGACGCTGCGAAGCTATTTTAATGTGTCGAACAAATATGTGGCGCAGAAGCTTGTGCTCGTGTTGTTTCCTTGGAGACATAAGCCGTGGTCAAGACAGACGAAGCGGTCGGAGGTCTCTGGGTCTGTGGAAGGGTACATGGCTCCGCGTGATGATGTCAACTCGCCTGATATGTACATCCCAAGTACGTTTATCTATTCTTTGTTTTGCACATTATTAGCACGGATCAAGTGTTTATACTAACGACACAGTGATGGCGTTCACTACTTATATCCTGCTCTCATCGATTCTGGCGGGTCTGCATGGCGTGTTCCATCCCGAGATCCTGGGGTACATCGCTTCGTTGGCGTTTGCGATTGTCATTTTCGAAATCATGGGACTCAAATTGGGGTGCTACCTGCTCAGCATTTCGAATGAGTCGCAGGTTCTGGACCTGGTTGCATACAGCGGGTACAAATTCATTGGGTGAGTAGTGTTTACAGATTTGATCCTAGTGGTAGTGGTTTTCTTAAGTACTAACAAATTGACAGTGTCATTTTGACGATGATCACGGGCGCGCTGGTGCCGGGTTACTTTGTCAAGTACTCTGTATTCTTTTACACGTTTGGCGCCAACGCGTTTTTCCTTTTGCGGTCGTTAAAGTACGTGGTGCTGCCCGAGACGGGGATGAACTCTGCGAGTTCGGTGACGACGACGAACCGGCAACGACAGAGCCGGATACAGTTTTTGTTTGCGTACAGTTTCATCTGTCAGCTTGTGCTTATGTGGATGCTGATCAAGAGCTGATTGAGTTACGTCACTGGTTCAATCTTAAGTTGAGAAGAGAGGGCTGCTGTGAGAGTCTACCGGTTCTGGCCTGGGTAGACGTAATGTCGTGGAGTGGTAGAAAGAGCGCGAGAGCAGGCTGCTGTTAGAGAAGTTTTGCTCTCTATTCATTCATGTTTTGGGCGTTTGTCGAATTGTGTAACACCTTTGTATCTATTATGCTAATACAGTAACAAGTGCAATTTTCTTGTCTTGTGGACCTGTCCCCGTTTATCGAGAAGTCCGTTGAGCGTGCTGGAGTGGAGCTCTTGTCTTGGTCCATGAGCCGAGGCTCGGCTGACCTGTGGGTGACCTGTGGGCCTTGACTTCACTGACGAGTGGCGGACACAGCCGCGCGGCGTGTATACATAATCTGTTATCTGCCGATAATTGTATGAATTGTGTTCACTCATCACTGTTGTCTGTAGACTGTAAATGAAGACCTCGCCGAAGCTGAAGCTGGTTGATGACTTTGGATACGCGTAACGCGGACAGATTTCGGGCTCTTCAAATTGGCAGCACTGCAACAGCTCGGAGCATTTCCCATACATAGCAAAACAATAAACAGATATGCTGGAAAAGCAGTCTAAAGAAGTCAGAAATGAGCTTGAATAATGAATGACTTGAACAGTGAACTTGAGAGTTGAGAGTTGAATCTTTGCAGTATGTATAACTATATATAGTATCGTAGGTATACAGGGCAATTGGATGGAAGACTTCTTGATCGGAGGTCATCTCGAGATTTTTTTGTCAGAACCTTAAACACCGCGGTCGCCGGGCCCACCGTTTTGCTGTGTATCTTGGTACACTTTGCACAAGCTTTGCAATGCACGTTTATCGCACAAGCAGAGTGCAGCTCTGCCCATAATAGCACTGGGTGATGTCACGATTATATTGAGTCGCCGAGCTCGCCGACGAAGAGGAGACCGGGTCTACTGTCTATATAACTGCTTATTGTATTCCGGACGGCTAGTTATAACAACATACAACAAGTCACAACTTACAACTTAGTCGCACACCTAGTCAGAAGTCGCATCACATCAATTACAATATGGCGTATCCCTCTCCACTCTGCGCGGTCCCCCGCACGCTGAATGCGGCCATCGCGACTCTGTCTGTTCCCTTCACGCGTTCCGGGCTTTTCCAGATCGGTGGCCGGTCGACGTTCGTTGCGCTCGACGAAGGAAACGTGGTCGTGATTGCGCCGGTGCCGTTCACAGAGGACTCGGAGAAGCTTGTGGGCGGACGACAGGTGCGATATCTGGTTGCGCCGGACTACGAGCATCATATGGCGCTCAAATCGTGGAAGGACAAGTACCCTGATGCCAAAATTATTGGTGTCCAGGGACTTCGGAAGCGCAAGGAGAGTCAGGGTGTGTTTGTGGATTACGAGATTTCTGTCGCGAACAAGAGCGTGTCGCCGTCCGAGGCTGGGATCGAGGATCCGCTGATTGAGAATGTGTTCAAGATGGTGTTTCTGCCGGGCCATGGAAACAAGGAGCTTGTTTTGCTGCATGTTCCGACAAAGACGATGATTGAGGCCGATCTGGTGTTTAATTTGCCTGCTAAGGAGCAGTACTCCAACACGAAGATTAGCAATCACGGGTTCTTTTCCCGACTGTTCAATTCGCTGCATCCCGAGTCGGCGTGGCATAAGCGCATGTTGGGAGCTACGCTGTCGGATAAGGCAGGGTCCAAGGCCGCGTTGAAGGCGATTTACGCGTGGGACTTTCAGACGATTGTGCCGTGTCACGGAGACGTGATTGAGGTGGATGCGAAGAAGAAGTTTGCGACGCTGTTTGTGGATTGGTTGTGAGTGATAATTTGAGTGTAAAGCGTGTAAAGTATTATTAATGTGTGCACTATTGATCTGGTGGGTGAAGAATTGAGTACATAGCTGGTAACGAGTGTTTGGCTTATTTGGAGTAATATGCAAGTGAACTATCTGGAGAATTTGGTTGCATGTTTGGCGGAGTTTGGCCTGAAGTATAATAATTGAGCGAGATGGTGTATTGGTTTTTATAACATTTAAATAGTAATTAAGAATTAAGAGGCAGTAGAGGCTAGTTCCGGGTTTGATAGTGTTCTTGACTATACAACTTCTAATCACTTGTTTAGACGTCGATTCTTTATCTGAATATCTGATCTTACTCGTAATACAACCGCCTCCTTCCGCTCACGCTACCACCATTCCGTACAGTTAAGACTATAGACGTAAATCAGCAGTTCAGACCAGTATGATCTAAAGACAAATAAAATATCCCGGAATTGGTCGTCAGTCGCGAATTGTTGCCCATGAGTTATGACGGAACTAATAAACACAGCCTAAGAGCGAAACTGGCCGACTCCGGCAGAGCCGCGCGGGCCAATCAGCGGCCGCGCTTAGCACATAAGGTTGGCGCTTAGTGCGCACAAGCCGGGAACTAAAGAGCGCTAAGAGCGTCCGCTTGGGGTGGGATTATGTAAGTTTTAAGTAGTGGCAATTAATAAAATTAAATACTGCGCCATTTCCACGACCTCAGTTCCTGGCGAGCAAGCGCACATTTCCTGGCCTTCTATTTTATATACAAGCAAACTCCTCAACCGACTAGCAATCGAAGTCGAACCAAATGGCCTCGGACGCAGCGCAGCCGGTCGCGGCCGCGTGTCTGGGCTGCCGGTCGCGGCATCTCAAGTGCGACGCCGCGGTTCCCGTGTGTCTGCGTTGTCGCGACGCCGCCCGCGAGTGCGTCTACGTCAAGTCGCGGCGCGGATGGCGGCCACCACAGACTGAAGCATTAGCTAGAACCAGAGATAACTCGACCGGGTCCAGCTCGAACTCTTTTTCGAACTCGCCCGAGCTCGCGACAGCATCGTCAGCAGCAACCACAGCAACACCTTCAGCATCATCAACAAAACGCAGGCTCGCACCAGATGATCCCGCGTCGTCAATATCCTCTTTTCCTACCGTATTTTCCAGCGAGAGCAGTCCAACAAGTGGGCTTGCCAACTCCGCCGACGGCCAGCCCTCGCTCGTCGACCTTTTCTATCGCTTCTTCCACAACGCACACCCGGTCGTCGTCCCGCGCAAATGGTACGCCAAATTAATCGATGGCGCCTTCGACGACGCGACAAATAGCGTCATCAACAGTCTGCTTGTACCAACTATCTACTACGTCGGCTCGTTCTACTCCAAAAACGCTGACTCGGAAGTCTACCGTCGCGCCATCGACGCCGTGATCCTCGACTCTGCACCTTTATCCACCGATCGTACGCCGCAGTTCAAGTTTAAAGTACACCCGTCGCCATTCGCAGTGCAGGCACTGCTGCTGTACTCTATCATTTTGCACAACTGCAGCGAGCAAAACAAGTCGGTCGCAGTCAAGGAATGCGCGTGCTCGATGGCGCTCGCGCTCGGTTTACACAGTCGCGACAGCGTGGCTGGTTTTGTCACCTCTAGGTTGCGCCACCAGGATCCGCTGTTTCAGCGCATTGTGGACGAGTCGTTGTCACGGACGACGTGGATGCTTTATGTTATGAGTATGTGGATCGACGGGATTCATCACAGGTTTTCGTCGCAGTTCACGGGCGTCAAGATCGATCTGGTCCTGCCATGTGAGACGAGCGAGTACGAATCCGGGGTAAGCATTATTTGGATTTGTTATACTTTTATATTTGTGCTTTATTGAAACGACGTGCTGATTCTAACTAGCAATTACCACCGCCGCTGACTCGAGAAGATTTCGACAATCAGATGTTTGAAGAGCAACCGGCCAATTTCTCTTCGTTTGTGTATCTCATCGAGGCAGCGCGCACATACGAATACTTACTCATCGAATTACAGCGCCGGGGCCGAGACGAGAAACTGACAGAATACATCGACACAATAATCTCAATATGGCGCCTACGACTCCCAGAATCCAAGCGCAGCGCGCGTATTCAGCCATCCTCCCATTCGCCAAACTCGTCACCAACTGGCGGTCTGATCAGCAGTAACGTTGCACGCACCGAGATCGACGAGCTTTTGGTATCAGCTTTTATTTTGGCTGGCAATATCGACATCATGATCCACAAGGCATTTTCGAGATTAGCGTTTGTGCCGATGGAACGTGAGGAAATTGATTCGTGCCAGAGTCCGCGCAGCTTGTTGATTGCATTCCGTGCGTACTCAAACTCGACCGAGATCCCAATCTCACTCAATGGGGCCGCGATCTCTTTAGGAAATTACATGGGCAGCAACACAGATCCTCTTGCGCCGGTGATGCAATCCGACAAAGCGGACGAGCACACATTAAAATGTTTTACTGCGGCGGCTATGCTTGGTGATTTAGTGGGGCTGTCGCCGGATACCATTTTGCGTCGCACGCCGTTTTTCTCGTGCGCGATTACGCATTCGTTGATTGTTCACCTGACTGCGTGCGTTTGGACGTTTCCGAAAACTCCGACGAATAGCGCTGCACTTCACGATTCGGGAGAGTGTGAACGAGAATTGTTGAAGGAACGTATCAAGCTTGGAATCGGCGCGTTGAAATCATTGTCAGATACGTGGAGTACTGCATTTTGCGTGTTGGATGATATCAGGGAAATGGCGCGGATCGTATTTGACCAGCGGCAGGCCGTTAGTGAGTACGTTTCCGAGGTCGAGAATGTGGTTAAAAAGCGCAAGGGAATGGTGGCTGCGGGAGATGAAGCTGGGAATGAGAGTAAGCCGCCGCAGTATGCGGCGTTTTTTGAACCGTTGGCGAAGTCGGCTTCTGACGAGCGGCCACCGATGCCGCCGGGTGGCGGTGGTGATGGTTCGGGATTGTCGGGGAAAGTGCCTGGGTATCAGACGCAGTCGCAGATGCAGACTCAGTCAGCTGGGAAGGTTGCAGACGGTGGGAGTCAGCGATTTACCGGGCCTGATGATCTGATTGCAGGGTTGCAGGCGATGATGCCAAATTGGAAGGCAGGAGGATTGACGTTCGAAGCTGTAGATGGAACTGGGACTCAAAGTAGCAGCTCAAACAGTCGTTCAAGCACACACAGTCCTCTTGTCTCAGTTCCTGGTCTGCCAATCATGACGCCCGCTATCATGTCCTACGACACTTCTTCCCGACGACCGACAAGCAGCAACGTTAGCAATTACAACAACGAACTCAATAATTACAATTACTATGCAGATGCTGGTTCGTCCGTGTCCGAGAGTGACATGTCATTTTTGAAAGAACTTACGGATATCCCATTACCGGCACTAGACGTGGATGTGGACGAGATGTGGACGTTCTTGAACGGCATGGACGGAGGAGATCTGATTGGTAATGAGTTATTTTCCGAGACTAAATTGGAGAACGTGCAGTGGCAGTATGAGTTTTAGGTGGCTATATATGGTTTACTTATGTGGGTGGCAATTTGGTTATTTTCTGTTTTGTAGATCGATAGATCTGTTAGAGGAGTCTTGTACGGTCGATATTTGTGGTTTGCTGAATCTCTACTTAGATTTCTTGAATGCGCGCTGTAGCATGCATTTCGAGCTAGAAAATATAAATGTACATAGCTATGGCTTTTTATTGCAGACACCTTTAAGATCAGTTTACCCACGTAGCTCTTGATCTGATCTTCTGCCCACCTGCTCTCAGCCAGTACATACCGGCTGATATAGCCATAGTCCGGTTGATTGTGCATTTCGGCTGATGAGTAATCTATTGAGTTAATTGAGGTTTAGAGAAAGTTGGTCAACCGGATCTTTCAGCCGAGTTAATGCTGCCAAATGTCGTGGGCGACCGTTCGATTGGTGTGAAGTAACCATTGAGTGAAGCCCAGGTTGCCGAGATCTTGGAATTTACATACCTCCCGATTAGGCAACATCGCCGTCCTCGGTTCTCGAGCCCCAGATCGTCGCCGGGTCGCGTGCCAATCCAATTAATACAATGTCATGTACTAGTTGCTGACTAGCTTATTTACAATTACATCATTTTCAGTGTGGACAATTTGAATTATGTCGAGTATGCAACCCGTAGAACTTCACACAGGGCGGCGGCCTAAACTGCCGCCGCCGGATTCGACCCTCGACACAACGACAGGCTGGCTCCGAATACAAGGAACCCCGCCATTTTCTTACTTTCCAGTCCGCAATACTCAAACCAGCCGCATGATTCTAATACTGTGCTTTATTTAGCCTTAGAGGCTTAGACTATGAGCTGTATGAAACCCGGTTAAAACTTGAAACCGTAAATTAGCCTGCGGGGATTGAGAAGCAGGCTGGAGGTGTTCGTCGCTTCACTGCAGTCTTTGATACTCACTAGCAACTAGCTACTGTGTATTGGAGAGCTCGGCTTCAATCTGATTTTCAATTCTCGTTCTATAAACGTCGCCATATCACGTTGTCAAAGTCAATCCAGCTCAAACAAGAGCCTTAGCCATAAACTCTTTGATATACAACGCCGACTTCTTTGGATATCTCTTCAATCCATCTTCATAGTCAATCCAAGTTACCCCAAATCTTGCAGAATATCCTTCCTGCCATTCAAAGTTGTCTAGAAATGACCAGATCATGTAGCCCTTTACTAGCACAGTATCCTTCAACGCAAGGATCTGGTCAAAGTAAGTCTGGAAGTAGCTAATACGGTAATCGTCGTTCAAGCCATCTTCGCGAGTTAACTGTTGGTCTTTGGGAAGAATTACTCCGTTCTGGGAATTTGTTAGTTGGAGCTCGGGGTTAATAATAGGTGGAAGACACGAACCTCGGTGATGTAGATTGCCTTGCCGTAGCGCTCGTACAGGTACACGAGCACCTTCTTAAATCCCCACGCGATAGGACGCACCCAGCTAAGACCAGCAACAGGACCAATCTCGGTTCCATCAGGATACGTCACAGTGGTCTCAATGTTTTCCATGAACCGGGACACCAGCTGCGATGTGGGGCCTGCCGACGGCCGACGAACGAGGTACGTCGTGTAATGATTCAATCCAAAGAAATCAGAAGAGTTTTTGACAAGCTCGATTTCCTCGGGCGTGAATTTTGGAAGGCGGGAGCCGGCGAGAGATTTGGTGCGCTCGGAGTAATCGCCGATATAGACCGGGTGCGCAAACCAGTCACTTGTCATGGACATGAAATCCTCGGCCGCTTCCTTACTCTCCGCCGACTCATCGTACGGCTCGCCCCAGTTAACGTTAATCACAATCGCAATCTGTTTGCCGGGTTTCTGAAATTTCTCCCTGTAAAGCTTCGTCACGGCAGCGTGCCCGAGCAACAAGTTATGCCCGACAATGAAAGGCTCAACCGCGCTGTCGCCTTCCGGACTGATTTTGCGATCGCTTGATCGGCCTGGCGCTTGAGTACCCACGCAATGACCCATGATTGCGTATACATTAGGCTCGTTGATTGTAATCCAGCAGTTCACAAGATCACCGAAGCTTTCGAAGCACACGCGTGCGTAATTCACAAAGTCGTTCACGATGCGGCGATCTAGGAAGCCTAGGTATTTATCCTGTAATGCCTGCGGTAGATCCCAATGGAACAGTGTGACCATAGGCTCAATCCCGTTATCAACTAATTCCTGAATAAACTGACGATAGTGCTCCACACCCTTGGGGTTCACGGGATCATCTTTACCACCAAGCGGGATGATTCGCGACCAAGACAGGGAGAAGCGGTACGCGTTGACGCCGTAGGACTTCATGAGTGCGATGTCTTCTTTCCAGCGGACGTAGGAATCGGTCGCGATGTCGCCCGACAGACCGTCTTCGGTGTGGGACGGGTCGCGCGAGAAGGTGTCCCAGATTGACAGGCCGCGGCCGTCGGCTTCGGGGGAGCCTTCGACCTGGTAGGCGGCTGGCGTGTTTGTTAGTTGTGATAATAGTCAGTAATCAATGAGAGTAGTGCATACCGGTCGCGTAGCCCCAGAGAAAGTCCTTGGACAAAGTTGCGGTGGGTGTAGGGACTTGGGGAGGAGTAGCCATTGTGGTGATATCACTGATATGTGCGCAGTTGTCTATTGGTGAACTGAACAGTTGATGAAGAGGAAAGAGTCTGGTTAAGTCGTAAGTTGGTGACACGATAGTGATTTAGCCGTTATGAATTTTCTGACAGACGTCAGACGGTCAGCCTGCAGTCAGTTCACGAGTTCAAGAGTTCAAGAGGTTAAGAGGTTAAGAGTTCAAGAGTTCAAGAGTTCAAGAGTTCAAGAGTTCAAGAGTTCAAGAGTTCAAGAGTTCAAGAGTTCAAGAGTTCAAGAGTTCAGAAGTTCAGAAGTTCAGGAATCCAGGAATTCACGAGGCGGTCGGTCAGCGACAGCGATCAGTCAAAATCGACACCAAAACGTCATTTATCCGGCGCTAGTCTTAATCGGTGCAGACCTCCGAGACGGTTTAAGCCTTTGGGACCTGGAAAGCCGGGGTATGAGCGCCGCGTGGCGTGCGGCTCGCCGGGCTGGCAGTTCTCGACCCCGCAAAAAAACACAACTGGCAAAACTGGTGGCACGTCGAGTTTCGCAGGGCTGAGGGATGATCTCCTGACAATTCGCAAAATGGTCCGAATTAGCGAATAGCGGCAGCTGGCATTAGCCTGTTGTGACATTGACTGTCTGGTCACCTGCGAGTGCGGCGCTGCGTTTCTGAACGGTCTGTTTTCCTATATATATCGTACCATATGGTTCTTTGATTGTCCGCTTCGTCTTCATACCATACCTCCTTCAAAATCAGCTTATCCTTTTCAACAAACTATCATGAATACTTTGAGCGACGAGAAGCACGACGTCGACCGCGTCGAGCATCGCGACATGAAGCTCGAGGATGTGCTCCCCAAGAACGCAAGGCCATGGTACCGCACTCCGAGTCTACTCCTACTCAACTTCTACCTCCTCTGTCCAATTTTCTCGTCTACTAACATTGGATTTGATGGATCTATGTTGAATGGTCTGCAAGCGCAGTCGCAGTGGCAAAATTACTTTAACTTTCCCACTGGCTACAGGCTTGGCCATCTCTCTGTCGCACCTACATTTGGCACGTTTGCTGGCATCATTCCCGGCGGATACATTGCCGACAAGTTTGGTCGTCGGTATGGCATTGAAATTGGAGCATCTATCGTGGTTGTATCGGCAATCGTCCAAGGTGCCGCGCAAAACTACGGCATGTTCTTCGCCGGCAGGTTCGTCCTCGGATTCGGTAGCGTGATCTCAATCATCTCCTCGCCGTCGCTGCTCTCGGAGCTCTCGTACCCAACCCACCGCCAAGTTGTTACGAGTTCTTACAATGTTCTCTGGTTCCTTGGTGCAACAATGGCAGCTTGGATTACATACGGCACGTATTTTATGGGCGAGTCCAACAACTGGTCCTGGCGCATCCCGTCAATTCTGCAGGCTTTCTTCCCCGTCCTTCAGCTTGCGATGGTTTACTTCATTCCTGAGTCCCCTCGTTTTCTGATTTACAACGACCGCATTGACGAAGCGCGTGCGATCCTGGTCAAGTACCATGCCGATGGGGACGAGAATGCGCCGCTGGTGAACTTTGAACTGTCTGAGATCATTCAGGCTATCGAGCTGGACCGTGCCCATAAGACTGTTTCGGTTAAGGCTTTGTTCAAACCCGAGAATCGGAAGCGTACGTTTGTTGCTGTTATGGTGCCATTTATGCAGCAAATGTCTGGTAATGGCCTCGTGTCGTACTATCTCTCGCTTGTCCTGGCATCTATCGGAATCACAACATCGTCCAAGCAATTGGTCATCAACGGGGGCTTGTGTATTTACAACTTTGTCCTATCTTGTGGTCTTATTGCAATTGTCCCCAAATTTGGAAGACGGACGCTGTTTTTGACATGCACAGGCTTGATGTGTCTGTTTTTCGTCATCTGGACCGCCCTCTCAGCTGTTAACCAAGAGCGGAACTTTGAAAACAAGTCACTCGGACAAGGCGTCCTAGCCATGATTTTCCTCTACTATTTCGCCTACGACATCGGTCTTCTCGGACTTCCGTACCTTTATCTGACTGAGATTCTACCGTATTATATCAGATCAAAGGGCATGGCCGCCGGTCAACTGACCACAGCATTCGTCGGCGTGTACCAGGCTTACGTGAATCCGATTGCAATGGAAGCGATCAGCTGGAAATATTATATTGTTTATTGCGCTATTATTGCAGTCGAGTTTGCCGTTGTGTATTTCGTGTTCCCGGAGACAAAGGGATTTACGCTTGAAGAAGCGGCAGATGAGTTTGGAAAGTCGGCTAGGCAGAGGAATAAGAAGAATGTTGAGCTCGCTGATGTGGATGAGGCAAGCGCTCATGAGTTGACTTAGCGGTGTAACTAGCTGTTGGTTTCTAACATCTATGTACGCTTTAGTAATGAAAAAAGTGCTGAGACTTTCAACTTATGAAAAGTGAGTTCATCTTTAGCCTGATGCGTGCAAAGATATATACGCATCCTGTGGATGACGACTCAACGATCTGGCGGCAAAGACGAGTAGCTCGTGGTAGATTTGAGCACGAAGAAAGTTGCAACTGTACGCAGACATGGGCAGTTGGGCACCAGGAGCGCAGAAAGCCACGGTCGGTCATCGAGGGCCAGCAGCCAGTTGCCGGGCTATCCTGGGTAACCGCGCCGGCAGTCTCCGGCGCGACGTCCTTACGCGAAAACCGGAACCCGGCCGACTCAGTATGAAACCTTTATGCAGCACTCTAAAAGCGCCCTGGCTAAATGAGCTGGTGCCTGCGCCACACGATTCTGCCGTTTGCGAGCCGCGAAACAGCCGGCCGCTCTACTTATCTTGCTCGGCGCTCCGTACGTGCCTCTCGCAGGCCGCAGCACACCGTATAACATCTGCATCAGTTCTCTCCCCCTCCTATCACTCGGCCTTCTAACACTACTCCTCCGCCATGGACTCTGCGCAGACGTACACGCGCGCTGCAGCTGATGCCAGCAAAATCAAGGTCGATCCCGAACGTGTTCTCGCGCGTATTGACGACAACGTTTACTCTGGCTTCCTCGAACATATGGGTCGCTGCATCTACGGCGGTATCATTGACTACTCTCCCGAAGCTGCCGCTGCTGGGCTGACTACTACGCTGTCCTACCGCACTGATGTCGCCGATGCCATCAAGGCGCTCGACATGCCTGTTGTACGCTACCCCGGAGGAAACTTTGTCTCTTCTTATCACTGGCTTGACGGTGTTGGCCCGATCGAGGATCGCCCGCGCAGACCTGAGCTGGCATGGCTTGGTGAGGAACCCAACACGTTTGGCACCGACGAGTTTATGGAATGGTGCAAGTACATCGGCACCGAGCCCTACCTCTGCTTGAACATGGGTACCGGCACGCTCGATGAGGCACTGGCGTGGCTCGAGTACTGCAACTCCGACTCCAATACCTACTATGCGAATTTGCGTCGCAAGAACGGTCACGATAAACCATACGGCGTCAAGTACTGGTCGCTCGGTAACGAGGTCTGGGGTCCGTGGCAAGTCGGACAGATGACTGCGGAGGATTACGGCAAGAAGGCTTTCCAGTGGGCCAAGGCGCTCAAACTGCTTGATCCCACTATCAAATTAGTTGCTTGCGGAAACAACGGTCACAGCGCTTGGGACTACACAGTCACGCAGGCTCTCATCTCCAAGATCGATCTCTATTCGATCCATCTCTATACATCATCTGATGAATACAACAAGAACGTCAACACTGTCGCCGCAGCTGAGCGTGCCATCCAGATCACTTCCAAGTTGATCGACTTGGCCAAAATCGAACAGAAAGCGTATACCGCAGATGTCAAGATCTGCTTCGACGAATGGAACGTGTGGGATCCAGAGCGCGCGCCGGGAGACAAAGGTGCGGAGGAGCAGTATACGCTCTCTGACGCGATTGCAGTAGCTAGCTGGGGAAACCTGTTTGTTCGCCAAGCGCAGCATGTTGGAATGGCGAATATTGCACAGCTGGTCAATGTAATTGCGCCGATCATGACGACGCCCACAGATATGTTTTTGCAGACTATCTATTATCCGCTTTTGCTCTTCTGCAAGTACATGCGCGGCGACTCGCTTGCACTGCATGTTGCAAGCCCTGTCTACGACGGCGCTACCGGCGCATTCTCTGTTCAGTATATGTCCTGGGTTCAGAGCACAGAGAAGGACAAGCTTTTGTCGCTCGATGTTTCAGCTGCGGTCAAGGACGACGTGATTTCCATTGCTGTGGTGAATCGCTCGCTGGACGAGGATATCACGGCAGCGATTCAGCTAGAGGGTCAATACAAGAGTGAGGTTGAGACGTACAGCGTTTATCATGATGACATTAACGCGACCAACACGTACGAAAACAAGGATGTTGTGGGCATCGTTGAGGGTACTGCAGCGCTTGCTGATCTTACCGCTTTCAAGTTCAAGAAGCATTCGTTTGTTTTGCTGCGTGTTTTCAAAGCTTAGAAGTTAGGGGATTATGTTTTAGATATTACTGTTAGACATTAGACCACCTGTTTAGTGAGTGAGCAGAACCATAGTTATCAGTTTATAAACAATTTTTGAAGTATATAATCGTCGGCTCTGGCCTCTGCGCATCTGATTTAGCTGGAGTGGTATTTCATTTCTGGTGACGAATGCGCGGTTCGTCAGGTCCACTCAGCCGGCTCAAT
Source organism: Myxozyma monticola (assembly GCA_030568405.1). Lineage (NCBI taxonomy): Eukaryota > Fungi > Ascomycota > Lipomycetes > Lipomycetales > Lipomycetaceae > Myxozyma > Myxozyma monticola. Next base: position 87,248 of record JAJLTV010000029.1, read on the forward strand.
GGGCTCATGGAGTCCCAAGTCTGCTGAATCCAGACTCGTTGTGAAGTCGTTAGAGTCTTAGAGACTAGAGTACTTATTTACCCAGATATAGGCTGTCTTGCTAGCCTAAAATATCGAGGCGATGGTGGTGAGCGGTGAACCAGCAACACGCCGCAGGCAGTCCGGGCCGTCTTGCCGCGCCGCGGCGAGCGGTGCGTGCACAGGGGCTCGCACTGGCCAGAGTCGTTCACTAAGTGTTCCAAGACTCCAGGTGATAGTATCAGCTATTAGCGAGTAGGACGCAGCAAAGTAGGAGGATAAGGTGGAGTGGAGTGGCCTAAGAGGTATGATGAAGTTGACGAATATGGCACTGATTATAGATTTGCGTGAGGATTACGAGGTTCAATATTCAGTATCCAGACAGGGTCTAAAGACTGCAACTCTCGAGAGACTTCAGCGTTTCTACTTTCTCTGGTTCCGCTGCAGCAGCCGGAGCTTGCCGGTTACTGCGGTCTGCGGACCCCGACGAAACACGAAACACGAACGCCCCGGCGCCGTCTGTGTCCTGTCGCGCAATTTCAATTTCGAGTCGAGTCGAGTCGCGCGTCTGGCGGGGAACGTGGCGTCTAGAATCTAGATGGCGGGGAACGTGGCGCAGACCCAGACCGCCGTGACCCCGGATTGGCGGGGTCAAGGCAGGCTCAATCCGGGCTCACGGCAGGCTGCCTGGCCCCGTAGCGCGAAGCAGCGCCCAGCTTCTGCTTCCCAGCTTATAGCCTATTTTGCTGTGTCTCCCCGAGCGAATCAGCCTTTTTGAGCAGCGAAACTAGAACAGCGGAGTTCGAACAGGTGCTTGCGTGCGCCGACTTAAATACCCCCAGGCCGCGCGACAAACAAGCCATGTCTTCACGACCTCATCCCTCTCGATATCCAGTCACGTTTCTCCGACAATGGAACACGTCATCGACTCCAAGTTCTCTACTGCGGCACACCACGACGAGCACCGCGACATCAAGCTTGAAGATGTGCTGCCGCAGAACGCGAAGCCCTGGTACCGCCGACCCAACTTGCTCCTGCTCAACTTCTACTTGCTCTGTCCTATCTTTTCCTCCACAAACCAGGGATTTGACGGCTCGATGGTGAACGGGCTGCAGTCGCAGTCGCAGTGGCAGGACTTCTTCAACCACCCGACCAGTGCCAAACTCGGCACTCTCTCTGTTGCGATCGCGTTTGGGACGTTCGGTGGCATCCTTCCAGGCGGATACATAGCCGACAAGTACGGACGTCGTGCAGGAATCGGCATTGGTTCGGCCATCGTCGTCGTAGCTGCCATTATCCAGGGCGCTGCTCAAAACTATGGCATGTTTTTCGCGGCCCGGGTGATCCTCGGTTTTGGTTCTGTGATCTCGATCTTGTCTTCACCTTCACTTCTTTCCGAACTATCTTATCCGACACATCGATCTGTGGTAACGGCCGCCTACAATGTCTTATTCAACGGTGGCTCTTCTCTAGCGGCCTGGGTCACGTATGGCACATACTTTATGGGAGAATCAAACAACTGGTCGTGGCGTATCCCATCTATCCTCCAGGCTTTTTTCCCAGTGCTTCAGCTCTCTATGGTATTCTTCATCCCCGAGTCTCCTCGCTTCCTTATTTTCAAAGACCGCATTGACGAGGCCCGCGCCATTTTGGTCAAGTATCACGCTGACGGAGACCAAGGCTCGCCTCTTGTCGATTTCGAGCTGAGCGAGATCATCCAGGCCATCGAGATAGATCGCGCTCATAAGAGTGTGTCGTACATGGCGCTCTTCACACCCGGAAACCGGAAGCGTACTTTTGTGGCTATGTTTGTTCCCTTCATGCAGCAAATGTCCGGTAACGCGTTGTTGTCCTACTACTTGTCGCTGGTCTTGAATTCTATTGGTATCACGACGTCGACGCAGCAGTTGGTGATCAACGGCTGCCTACAGGTTTACAACTTTGTCGTTGGCGCTGTTGTGATTAGTGTTGTGCCCCGTTTCGGTCGCCGTACGTTATTCCTTACTAGCACAAGTCTGATGTTACTCGTCTTCGTCGTCTGGACCGTTCTCTCGGCTCTCAATCAGGAGCGCAACTTTGAAGACAAGGGCCTCGCTCGAGGCGTACTGGCCATGATATTCCTATACTTCTTTGCGTACAGTATCGGGCTCATGGGTCTCCCGTACGTCTATTTGACGGAGATTTTGCCGTACTACATTCGCTCGAAAGGCATGTCAATCGGCCAGTTCACAACCGCAATCGCTGGCGTGTACCAATCGTATGTCAATCCGATTGCAATGGATGCCATCAGCTGGAAGTACTACATCGTTTACTGCTGCATCATCGCTTTTGAGCTTGTCGTCGTGTTCTTCGTTTTCCCAGAAACCAAGGGCTTTACTCTAGAAGAGGCTGCCGAGGAGTTTAGCCGGCCTCACAAGTCTCGGAACAATAAGGAAATTGATATTGAGCGTCCGGATGGTTCAAGCGTGCACGAGTTGGAATAGGCAAGATATAGAATTAGTGGTAAAAATTGATTGCAACTAGCAGCCATTTAATTTTCAACATATGAGAGAAAATCAGAATAGCGTAAATCATATAGCTATCAGGATCCAAAGTTGGGTGGAAGCTGACAAGCGGAGTCTGTGGGCCCCAACTTGGGCGCGTTATTTGAAAGATTGTTTATTTAAAATTCATACAATTAAGCCAACCATGACCCTCTCGACTTTTCACTTTACTCGCCTACAATCCACGCCACCACTTAGTCTCCGCGACCTCGAAAGTGCCCGCGACCGCAACATCAGCCGACGACGAACCAACAAGGACAGAGTACGAGTCCTTCTGGACGATCCACTTGTCCTCGATCTCGTCCCAGTATGAAGCGGCTTCACGGATCGGAACGGTGATGGAGACAGTCTTGCTCTCGCCGGGCGCGAGCTTGACCTTGGTGTATCCCTTGAGTTCCTTGCGAGCGCGCGAGATCTTGGGAGCGGTTTCAGAGACGTAGACTTGGACAACGTGCGCACCCTCGGGGCCGGCGGTGTTGGTGACCTTCGCGTTGACGACAACTGAGCCGAGATCGCAGACGGAAGTCGAGTCGGCAGCCGGCTCGGTGGTAGAAACCGACAGATCAGAGATGGAGAAATCAGAGTACGACAGACCGAATCCGAACGGGAACAGCACCTCCCGCTTAAGGAACTCGTAGTATCTGTATCCGATGTAGACATCCTCACCATACAGAGTACGGCCACCCTCAGACTTGATGTTCAAGAACGCAGGGTTGTCCTGGACCTTGACCGGGAACGTGAGCGGCAGCTTTCCAGAGGGGTTGACATCACCAAACAGAACGTCCGCAATACCGTTTCCAGCTTCGTTACCACCGTACCAAGCCTGAATGACCGCCTTCGCCTTGGAGATCCACGGCATCTCAACCGGCGTACCGGACTGCAGAACGACGACCGTGTTCGGGTTCGCGTCCAGCACAGCCTCCGCGAGCGCATTGATGGCGGGCGGGAGATCCATGTCAAATCTGTCGAAACCCTCAGACTCGAAATCGCCGTTGAGACCGATGCAGAGCACGACCTGGTCAACGCTCTTAGCAGCAGCGACAGCGGACGCGATACCGTCCTCCTCGGCGTACTTGTGAACCATACCGGCACGCATGGCACCACCGAGCTCAAGAAGACCGACCGGAGGCAACATCGAGGTAGGACCGTTTCCGAATTCGACCTTGAGTTCGTAGGTCTTGCCAGCAACCAACTCCTTGGTGCCGTACATCTCCACGGTTCCGCAACCGAAAAAGGTGCCACCATAAGTCTGATTGGTCTCGTTGTCGACGACAAGTTCGCCGTCAATGTAAAGCTTCGCAGTTCCGTAGACAGTCAGACCAAACTCGTACGCGCCCGACACATCCGGTGTGAAGTGTCCAATCACGTCACCGTAGTAAGTCTTGAGCTTGGCAATCTCAGGATGGTAGTAGTCAATCAGCATCACGTTCGCGTCGCGGAGTTCAAGAGTATCCAGAGGCTTGCGATCCTTCACGCTAGGCGGCTCAGCGTACGCATGGAAAATGACACCGGGATTTCCGTTGGGGTTGATGGTACTAGGACCGATCGGCGGCATCATCTTGAAAGCCACGCAGCCTTCTTCGTACTTGATCGTAGCCGACTCGTCAAGCTTACCCGCGACACCATCGTACGGTGACACAAGGTAGTAAGGCGCCAAACTGGCAGATCCACCACCGCAGTACGACGTCAGCTTGGCGTTAGGTCCAATCACGGCAGTCGAGGCGCTCTTCTTGAGAGGCAGGATGTTTCCCTCGTTCTTCAACAGCACAACGGCATTGGACGCAATCTTGCGCAGCAAAGCGGAGGTCTCGGGGGTGTTGCCAGTAGTCTCGGGGGCACTCTCCGGAACACCGCTTGCGGCACAGGCCTTGACGAGGTTGAGGACATTGCGAACCCGGTCGTCAATAACTGAGATAGGGAACCTCTTGGAGTCCAAGCTGCGGTTAACAAGCTCTCCACGGAATCCAGTAGGTCCAGGCATGTCAATATCAAGACCGGCAGTCAACGGACCCTCAGTCGAGTACACACCAAACCAGTCGCTCATGACGAGACCATCAAAACCCCACTCTTTCCGCAGAACGTCGTCAAGTAAGTACTTGCTCTCGGAAACGTGAACGCCGTTGACCTTGTTGTAAGCGGTCATGAACGCCTTGGGCGCGGCATTCTGCATGGCGATCTGGAAAGGCTTCAGGTAGAGCTCTCGCAGAGCACGATCAGAGATGATAGAATTGACGGCCATACGATCGTCCTCCTGATCGTTACCAACAAAGTGCTTGATTGTAGCAACAATGCCGGTCTCTTGGATACCGTTCACGATCGCACTGGCAGCAGTACCAGACAGGATCGGATCCTCAGAGAAGGACTCGAAACCACGGCCTCCAAGAGGAGAGCGCTGCATGTTGACGGTAGGACCCAGAATTACATGGGCACCCTTGAGCTTGGCTTCCTCGCCCATCAAGCGGCCGGCCTCCAGGAGCAGCTCGTTGTCGAAGGTCGCGCCGAGACCAGTTCCGCACGGGAAGCACGCGGCCGGAATACCGTTGAAGAACCGCGTTCCACGGACACCATTGGGGCCGTCAGAGAAGCGCAGGGCGGGGACTCCGAGACGAGGGACAGCGTAGGTGTGCCAGAAGTCAGTGCCTGGGTATAGTCAGCAAGCCGTGTACAGAAACTCGACGAGAGCACCAGGGCGGGGCACGAACCGGAGAGCAGCTTGTACTTCTCCTGCTTTGTGAGCTGCGAAAGCACCTTTTCGACGTCGATGTCGGCCATTGCTTGCGGAGGGTGTGTGCGAGGGCAATCGGGGTAGTTGGAGAGAGGAAGGAGGGACGAGGAGCGTCCAGATGTGGTGTGGGGGGGCAGTTGGCGATATATAGGGAGCCGGGCGGGTGCGCGTGCGGCTCGCGGCTTTGCGGGCCGCGTCTCCGTTGGCTCGTTAAGGCGCCGGCGCTGGATGCGGGGCGTGGATCCTGCGGCCCGATTCGGGCTGCCTAGCCGCGGCGCTGATTCAGCAACCTGCCCTGAGAACTGACAAGGGGTTAGAACTACGGGGCGGTTGGGTGAATTCTCAGTTGCAACTTGCAACTTGCAAGCGGGGTTGGAATTGGATAAGAGACTAAGAGTCAGACTCAGCTTATTTAATCAGTCTGTAGTCAGTCGCACCAGCGGCACCACCCTTCTTAACCCGCGAGTCGACTGCCCGCGACTCGAGAGGCTGAGAGTGAGGAGAAAATAGCCCCCGTCACTATCTGGCAAATCCTGGGGAAGTGATGCCGCCTCTGTTGCTGCCACTACACCGTAAGAAATATACGATGTATGATTAACAAATTGCACACGTTGAGTGACACGTATTTGACGTACAACTATAATTGTATCGTCTTAAGTAAATCAGATCCAAGAATTAAAGCGGGGATTGCATGCATTTACGACGCGACGCGACGAGACACGAGATAGATCCGATCCCAGCGTGCGTATAGTTAGACGTTTTTATTACAAATTTCAAGACACACTTTTGTCGCAGAATTCATAGTGAATTAGTGAATAGTGATATCGTTTGGATCGAGCCGATCGATGCAGATTAGACCTCAATCACGTACTTCTCGCAGCTAATTCCGCCAGTAGCTCGCTTCTTCATGTAGTTCGCCATCGCGGGCACAATCGACTCGACTCCCTTTCCGACGACCTTAATCGGTGGACACGGGATATACTCCCCATTCACTAGCCTCTCCTGCATCCACTTTCCGAACGCAAACTCAAAGTGCTTCTTCTGCTCCTCCGGGTCCTCTGGGTTAACGACGAATTGGATCGTAACTCCATCAGAATCGGGGACCGCACCGAACAACGGCACTGTAGAAGCGATCAAGGGAGATTCCGAGCCCTTGGCTCCTCGAAGAACCGCAATAATATCCGGAAGCTGGCCACCGGTGTCGTAGGCCTTTGAGATTGTCAAGCCGTCTGCCTCGGCAGCCTTGATGATGGCAGATGCAACATCGGGAGACTTATAGTCGAACACTCTCGCCGCACCTAAAGACTTCACGTACGCGTGGTTCTGCTCGCTTGCAGTCGCGTAGACTGTAAATCCAAGCAACTTAGCAGCCTGGACCATGGCAGCACCCATCGCGCTGGCGCCTCCCCAGACGAGAAATCCCTGCTTATCAGCCGGCGTAAACTTCGCGTCGTGGCCGACTTCGAGCTTGTAGAAGCCGTTCCAAAGCGTTTTAGTTGCCACAGGAATCAGCGTTCCTTCGTTGAAACCAAGGGAATCGGGAAGAACGATAGCCATCTGGCTCTGCAGAAGAACGTATTCCTGGAACGCGCCGTAGTCCGCAGTGCCAGTGTAGATTGCCGGAGCAAATCCAGCGACGCGAGTTCCGGGCTTGAAAGTGTCCGGAACACCTTCGCCAGCCAAAACAACTACTCCAGCAACATCGCAACCGAGAACGGAGGGATACGTCTTGATCCAAATTCCGTGCATGATCTGGACGGGCTCGAGCGGGTTGAGCGCGATTGATTTTGCTTGCACGAGGATCTCGCCCGGCCCCGAGATAGGCGTGGGACGGGTGGTGACTTCAAGTGCAGCAGCGGGCCCGGGAAGAATAACAGCAGTGTGTGACATTGCGATCGAGAGTGTTGGATTGTTGGATTGCAGTGATGCGGATCAGATGCCTTTGATGGTCAAAGGAGTTGTAGGCGTGTGCTGCTGGATGGCGATTGACGACACAGATGACAGAGTACAGACCGAGGGCGACGACCTGGATACTTATAGTTAGCATTCATCTGTCATAGCGTTATCAATTTGCTATCATTATCTGCTATCATTATCACCAGTTCTAGTTCACAGGCTCTTCTCGCAAATCGCAATAGCTTCTTCTAATACGCTTACGAATTTGACGTGTTGACGGAGCTCGATTGTTCCGCGTGAAGCACGGAGCAAGTCGCACAGCAAGCAGCGTCGGAAAAGTTTGGCGCCGACCGCCGACGCGGCTCCATCAACAACGATTGCGTGCTTACATGCGTAACGGGGTTGGTGTAAATATTACCTAAGCTACATCACGTGAGGTTCAGGGTCGTTTTTTGGCCCATTCACTTTTTCGTGTCTTGTCGAGTTGCACTTCACGAGATTGTATCAACTCGTCCAAGACAGTACAACCCAACACACGCAGAGTAATGCAGTCGTTAACCCAGGCCTCACGGGCTTTGGCCGCGCGGACTGTTTCCCGATGGACGATGCCCATTGTGTCCGTCTCGTCTCAGCGGTATGTACTCCTCTCACAAAATATAGTCGGGAAGCGGCATGACTTTTCGGATATTCTAACGCGGAAATAACAGGGCAATGTCATCTCTCTTCAACTCAAATACGCTGCAGAACGCGCGTTCTTCAGTGATTCCGAATTACTCGCGGATGCTTCTCACATCGACTCCCGCTACCTCTTCCGTCGCCCCTTCATCCTCTCTCGTGGCTACAGAATCTGCCACCTCGGTTCTCTCTTCCTTCTCTGCGGGTCTCTTACCGAGTGTTGGATCTCTCATGTTTCCTCAATTCGGACAGCGAAGATGGAAATCGCGTGGAAACACGTATCAGCCGCATACATTCAAGCGGAAACGGCATTTCGGGTTTTTACATCGTATGAAGACGAAGAACGGACGAAAGATTATTGAGAGACGGAAAGCCAAGGGAAGATGGTATTTGACTCATTAATAGTCAACTCTTAGAGAGAGAAATGTACATATTATTAATAAAGAAATATACGCGATGACTTATTTTGCTAGCAAGAGAGCTAACTAGAGTACTGAATCGACATTTCCTTCAGCAAGTATGCGTCCGCTCCGAGATCTTTCATCGAACTGACCTGTTCTGACAAGTACAAACAGTCGTTTGACAGATAGAAGTTTGAATCAAATGAGTTTCCGTAGTGTAAAGGAGCAAGAGCTCTAAATGCACCAAGCACATAGCTTACAAGTGCGCGCAGATTCTTGCTCGCAGGCGCTATGGACGATGATCTATACCTAAACAATTCATTAACTTTTCTCCGTGCTTTTGAATGGATTATCAAAGGACAAACTTACTTCGTTGCAAGATCGTCGGCATCTTGTAGCAGTGCGTTGATCACTTCCAGCATCTTCACCGGCACAGTCGTGACCACGAATGTCTCATTCATACTTAGCCCAGGTGGACTAGCACTTTTAGCAGAAAACTTTGCTGGCGAACTTCTCGGAATCAAAGGTTTCAGTTTCCGTTTTGGCGCCGCCGGTTTCTGCAGCTCTAGTGGCTTCTTGGAAACTGCTACCGGAGACTTTGGAACATCACCATCGTCGCCCCAATTCCAATCATCGGGATCTGAAGCATTGTCGGCCGGCGCTTCATCTTCAAAATCGACGTCAAAATCGCCCCATGAATCGTCTTCCACAGCGGTATCTTTACTCGTCGCGTATACCGGTGCAGGTGCTGCTACTGCGCCATGATCTTCTTCCCAATCTTCCTCCCAATCATACTCGTTATCGCTAACCTGTTCAGTCGGTCTCACTATTTCCACGCTGCGCCGCGTATTTCTCAAATCTGCAGCAGATTCAAGGCTTTCATAAGAAACAATCGCACCCGTTCGCTCCACTATCTTATGCTCACTGTTCGCAGCATCGATAATTATACTCCGTGTGAGCACCAGAACCTCATCGCATTTGTTTTTGTACCATACACTAGGTACCCGTGTAACCCAGTCTTCAAGCTCTGACGTTTTGGTCCACGATTCCTTTCGTAGAAACTTTCCAAAATCGCGAACTTGCTTCAAAACTTTTTCAAATTCCTGAGTTTCTGATACTGATGACGGAAGGCAACGTTGAAGGTTAACGTCAATCAGCGTTGTAGTGAGAACAGGCACGAGCTCCACTGACAGTGCATATGATATTGGCTCCGGAAGCTTTGTATTAACAAAAGTGACGAAACGGGACAGATTAGCTAAGATTGAATCAATTCCTAATGGTTCCGATGAGGCTAGAAGAGAGAGTGTTGCTGTGCCTTCAGATTCGATTACTTCGACAGTAACAGGATTTGTTGCATCCAGGATTGTAGCGAGAATATTGTCTCGTAACCGTGAAGTGAGGACCTTCAATTTTCCTCCGTAGTCGTATCGTTTCAGCCCTTCAGCCAATTCACCTAAATCAATTGAAATTCCATCAGATTCTAGATATTGTTAGCCCAAGGACAAAAGTCTCTAGCGAAAAAAAGAGCAAACCAACCTTCTAAACTCATAACCACCGTAACCTCAGAATCATCCTTGCTGAATTGTATGAATTTAGTCCATAGCTCATCCAGTTTAGAAAATACTTTAGAATCCATTGCATTAACTTCTTCTTTCAGTGTGCTCAGCAGCGTAATGTGCTCCCAGTCGGGAAACGCTGTTATTTTCGTTTCTGCTGATTTGAGTAACGGTACCGTCTGCACCAGCATACCTGATTGAAAACATGACCGAAGTTCAATCAGAGTCGCCTTGATGAACCAGATCTGATTCAAAGCATCAATGTATCCCTTGTTTTTCGTGTATTCGACAGAAAGAGTGTCTAGCTCGTCTGATAATTTGTAGATCGTTTCGTCCGCATTCTGCACGAGTTAGCAACGAAATCCATAAACCGATTAACTGTCCAAAAAGCATACCTCTTGCTCCTTTGCAGCCTTTTCCAGTATCGAGACTTGTTCTTCTTCCGCTGATATGTCGTCAAACAGAGCCTGCGACTGCGCTACATAACTATCTAGATCCCAAGCATTTTCAAATCCGACGGTCTCAATTTGACCCTGCAATTCGGAATATGTCAGTCCTTCGCCTTACATACCAGTCAAAGCTCCCGACGTACCTTTAGATCTGCAATAGCATCACTGAGCGCGTCTTGTATACTACTCAAACTGTCGGGATCAGTGATTTCCGCAACGGCATGCTGCTCGTCCGGAAACGCGCCATCAAGCAGGAATTGGAGTACGGATTGCACCGCAACTTGAGATGATGTCATATATGCACAACCAACAATTGAATCACGTTAAAAGTAATTGACAACTTTCGATCAGGAATATGGCCTCTTATTCAGCCGTGAACTGTTTATGCAAGTAGTTGGAAACAAAATGGTGAGAGATACGTGTCGCTCGACGTGGAGATCATCAATAAACCTTAATTTTGATATCGAGTCACGTGGTCTGAAGTCCCCATAATCTGCCTCGGGTTGACGCATCTTGCAAGCATTTCAAGAGAAACAATTTAACAGATATAATTTACAAACTACAAAATAAAAACAGGCCAAGATAAAATAACAACCTATGATATATTCATCTCATGAACACTAACACCATCCCGCGCCTCGACGTCGGGGTCTCTTTTCCTCAGCCCCGCCGACCTTGTAAACTTTTCTGCCGCCTCCTCCAGCGTACATCCCTTTGTCTCTGGAAAGACAAAGTATACGACGAGAAATTCAACAGCAATAATACAGCAGTAAACAATGTAATATTTCCACCCAATAGCGTCCATTGCAATCGGATTCACATAAGACTGATAGACCCCAACAAGCGCGGTCGTCAATTGTCCTATAGCCATGCCTCTAGAGCGGATATAATACGGCAAGATCTCGGTCAAGTAGAGATAAGGCAGGCCGAGAAGACCAATGTCGTACGCAAAAAAGAAAATAAAAATCATCGCCAAAACGCCTCGACTGAGTCCCTTCTCGTCATAATCACGCTGTTCGTTGATCGCGGAAAGGATAGTCCAAATAACAAAGATTACACACATCATACTTGTGCTGGCCAGGAAAAGCGTGCGACGACCAAAGTGCTGGACGATGGTGATCAAGGCACATGCAATGACGAGATTATACGAAGTCAGTGCTCCGTTAATAACAAGTTGCTCGGTCGATGATGTGATTCCGATCGACTTCAAAACCAATGCGAGATAATATGACACCAGTCCGTTGCCCGACATCTGTTGCATAAATGGAACCATAACCGCGACAAATGTGCGTTTCCGATTTCCAGGCGTAAACAGAGCCATGTATGACAGTTGCTTCTGTGCGCGATCCAGATCAATCGCCCGAATGATCTCGGCTAGCTCAAAGTCAACAAGTGACGAGCTTTGATCTCCGTCCGCGTGATACTTGACTAGAATTGCCCGCGCTTCGTCAATACGGTCGTGAAAAATAAGAAACCTGGGAGACTCGGGAAGAAAATAGACGAGGCAAAGCTGTAGCACTGGAAAAAAGGCTTGCAAGAGAGATGGGATACGCCAAGACCAATTATCAGTGTCGCCCATGAAAAAGGTACCATAAGTAATCCAAGCAGCCATGGTAGCACCACCGTACCATAGAACATTGTATGCGGTAGTAACAATGACACGATGAGTAGGATACGACAGTTCTGAGAGCATTGATGGAGAGGAAATAATGCCGATAACAGTGCCGACACCGAGAAGAATGCGCGCGCTCAGAAACATGGCATAGTTCTGAGAGGCACCTTGAATCACGGATGCCACGCCAGCAATAATCGCACCAGCAGCAATCCCAGCACGCCGCCCAAATCTATCCGCAATATATACGCCGGGAAGAAGACCGATAAAGTTCCCGTACGTCGGACCAACGGATAAGTGGCCCAGAACGTAGCCTTCGGGAGTGTTGAAGTAATTTTGCCATTGAGTTTGCGACTGTAGGCCATTCAGCATTGACGCATCAAATCCAATATTTGTCGACGAGAACATCGGACAGAGCAATAAGAGGTTGAGAATCAGCAGACTGCGCGTACGATACCATGGCTTAGAGCTTTTAGGGAGCACGTCCTCAAGTCTGATGATTGGTCGTTCAAGAAAGTCACCTCTGATAGACTGCTTCGCTTCATCAACACATTCCGATACGCAAAAAGAGTCGGACGAGTTCCGTGAAATTGCCATGTCTGGTGGTCTCTGAACTGCCGATCTCAGGCCCTACGAAACGCAAATTCAAATACCGAACTCCAACCGAACTCCAGAATGACGTGTGCCGCCAGAAACTCTAGGAACACGGCAATTTCGTCAATGGACGCATGCTGGTAAAATATAGAAAAGCATCACAGCGTATTAAGACATATTCAAGCTCTATGGACAAGTTATAGAGATGTTGATCATCTCGGTTGCAGGCGAGAATCCAAGTCTTGACGTCACGTGCATGGTTAAGCCGCACAGCTGATACAATGGTGGCAAACGCACTGAATCAGGATCGCCGTACACGCAGTAAAGTTCATGGAAGATTTCAGCTCATCATCGGATCATCAGACACTGCTAACTAAAATTATGGTATGCAAATAGGTCATAAGACGAACGAGTACAGGCTCACAACGCTGCAGGATACACTCTGGGGTTCACATAATCTGCAAAAGCCGCAGTAAGTGCGGCTTTGATCTCGATTCTCAAGATGGACGTCATATTTCCACTGAGGGCGTTGTCTCTCTAGTCTGTGACGCTCATGAAAAAATCATCTGGTTCACTCACTGTTCAGCTACCGCAGTACCATATTCTTCACCTGCGGCCAGCGGCTATTCTGTGGTCAAATGGGCGCAAAGTTTTTCTGTAACGTGAAAATTTCCAAACGATTAAAGAGAAAGCGTCAAAGCGAACAGATTTATTCCCATTTGGCTATAGGTTAACACTCGACAAGTGTCCTCGTTAGGTTATGCCGCATTTCTTTCAACCGCTGCAAAACATCAAGAGCTACACTCAAATGTGGAGCAATAACCGTTTCAATGCAATGAAACGTTGCGTCCAACCCACGATCAATCAGCGAACGATCGACTCTTAGAGCGTTGGAAGTCATTAAAGCCATAAAGAGGCCCAAGCTATGTGCAAATGCAGCAGGTAAATATAGCGAGCAGTTTAACGGCTGCATGTTGAACAGGAAGGGGAAGTTGATCTCATTAATGACACATATCCGTGCCTTTTCGTAAAAATACTTCTCCACCAGCTGATCGGTTTGCGGAAATACGCCTGACGAGACATGGAGTACGTAGTACAGATAAAACCTATTGAGAACCGTTTGCACAATGTTGAATTTGAGATTGAAATAAGACTGGATTCTGTGCAGCATAGTGCCTATATGAGAATTGATCCCATGATCGCTGCTACCGCCACGCTCTGGAATTTTGAACGCCGATGGCAGATTCGAGTACCATGACTCTAGCTGATACTGCAATTCTTCCGTGGTTGATATTAACAAGCCAGGTTTCATCAGTGCCACAGCAGGAGGTTGCGAATACAGAGTCGAATGGACACGGTTCATTAAACGGCGTTCCGCGATTTCTGCAATCAAGTAATACCAAATAAGTGTTCCACCGTAATTGTCCAGCAATGCTTCCGATTCTGACAACCCGCTCGGTAACTCCATAGTCGACTCTCGCGATTCAACTCCAATTGGCGAAAGTTCGAACTCGGCGCGAAGCTCGGAATCTGAGATAAATATCACCCAATAAATTCTCACAGCGATATCCCAGTCAAGCGCAGATTGCCTCCCGGGCCCATGATCGAGAAGAATCTGCAGACATGACGATGCCAGTGCTGAAAGCTGATGAGCTGCTAGAGTATGGCAACTGTACATCTCAAAGACCATCATATAAGTCAAAGCCTGTGCTGATTCAGTTGAAGAATGGCGCATAACAGTTGGTAGCCATTCACTACACAAAGCGTACAATGATGTCTCAAGGCCTTCACGTTCCTTTTTACATTGCTGAGCACCCAAGGCAAGTACAACTGCTAGCAAAGTGCCCTGTACCTTGTTGTACTTCCCGGTTCTCTGTGTCGTTGATAGAAGCCGCTTAAACGCATTGATATCGATTAAAGGATAGATCATGTATAAATTTTTCAAAAATGATTCCAAAATGATCTGCGTTTCGTCGTCTGACTGTAATAATATATCAAGCGCGTTCAATTGTGGACCAGTCCTGCTATCGTGTATTGGCCTGCTCTCGCTATGCGCTTCCTCGATCTCTTTCGCGCAAACTTCAAAAGATAAAACGCAATGAGAGAATTCGAAATCGTCCGATACAAGCTGAGAGAGGCGTGGCCAATGAAGTAGTTGGCCAGGCGTCAGAGTGTGCTTGACAGGGACGACAGATAGATTCGGTTGATCCGCTACTGATCCCTCGGGAGCGGGCTGTCGAGTAGTTCGAACAGAAACAGGTAGATCGCAAGGAAATGGATTGGTCCATGAGCTGGAATCGCTAGTCGAAGATAGATCGCTGTCTAAGCTACCTGCTACTGATGTGTGCGTCTGTGGACTTGTATGTGCTCTGCTTCCCGGACGAAAGATACGTCATTCGGCCGCAACTCTTGGGGATCACTTAATGTCGAGGATGTCTTCATCTTGGGACCCGTTCGGATCCGCATTCGTGGTGCTTCACGGTATGCACAGCTGGACTCCCGCGCGACGCATGTGCTGCAGGCCGGTCTTCCGCCATCGCACCTATAATTGCCGAGTTAGCATCGACTTCTCAGCTGCTTGAAGTCAAACGTACGCACCGTATTTTCTTGGCCCTACACGGCGCGCACGAGGTTCGTGCTTTCTGGTGTCTGTCGATTGTCGCCTTGCCGCTGCTTCTGGAGTCGTCGACTTCGCACACTATGAACTCGAGCGGTCGGCCCATGCTAGTTCCGGGAAAGTCGTCAAATCAGTTAAAGTGAGTTAATCAGTTTGACGGTGTTACCGGGTGTTTAAGTGCACGAAGAGAGGACAGCGCAAAATATCAGACGTTCACCATGGACCATGGTGATCTCAAATTTAATTCCTAGATTTGGAGAGTTTCCGGCCAAAGCGGGGTTATTCGGACGAAATCGACAAATGGAGATAAGTGCAACCACGTGATTCTCACGTGATAAATGACATAATCTTTCTAGAATCATGGAACAGGATCAAAGGATCGATGAGCACCGTATTTCCACAAACTGTAACTATTCACAGAGTCGGAGAAGTTGCAGCGATTTGGGCGGTCTACGTCAGACTGTGATTTCCTCGAGGATGGTTCAAACCGGAGGAGGTTGCCCCTGATTTGCGATTCGCAGCCGGTTCACGGAACTCGTGTCGACACGAAACCGACGAAAGTCGCACGAATTGTACAGCTGGCCAAGGTCGGCTAAGCACCGCAACAGCGTCGTCATTCCCGGCTGTTTACAGCATTCATTATCCCGGTTCCCTGGCCTGCACAGCCTGGTCTGCTGTTTCCCGCGACTGCAAGCGTTTACCCCGACCCGGCCCGACCCTGACCCTGACCGTCCACGTTGGACGTCTCGGAGGTGCTTCCAGAAGAGGACTAGCGCGAGTGGGCTGCGATGCCCCGCAAAGGCCCGCGACGTGAGTTGCAATCAGCCTGAATCGACTGCAGCCCGGCCGCGACCTCTCTTTCTCCTTCTTTTGCTTTAGTTTTGCCCATGCGGACGTGGATTTATCCCGTATTTAGGCAGCGGCTGCGAGGACTGTCAGATTGGTCAGCGCAGCGGTGAAGCTCCAGAGTCCAGACGCTGCAGGCGCGCTTGATATAAGAGACTCTGACTCGCTTGTTGAGCGAACTATACCATCTCGACCTCTCGACCAGTATTGCATACCCGCGCCATGGCTCTTCCTTTCCTGAAAGTTACCGACAACAAGATTCTCGACACCAATGGGAACCAAGTCGTCCTCAAGGGTGTACGTATACTGCAATGCTTATCTGTCTGATCTACGATTCTAACGGCACACAGGCTGGCCTCGGCGGCATGCTCAACATGGAGAACTTCATCACTGGCTATCCCGGACACGAAACCGAACACAAGGAGGCAATTGCTGCTGTGATTGGCCAGGAGAAGACCGACTACTTTTTTGACAGATTCTACGACTACTTCTGGACCGAAGCAGACGCCCAGTTCTTCGCGTCAATTGGTATGAACTGTCTGCGCGTGCCATTCAACTACCGACACTTTTTTGACGACGACGCACCAGACGTGATCAAACCTTCCGGATTCGCGCTCTTAGATCGTGTTATCGAACGTTGTGCAAAGTATGGAGTTTATGTTGTGCTTGACTGTCATACCGTTCCTGGTGGTCAGAACCAGGACTGGCACAGTGATGCCGGTACTCATAAGGCGTTGTTCTGGGTCCATCGCGATTTCCAGGACCGTGTGGTCGACATGTGGATCAAGATTGCCGAGCATTACAAGGGAAACGCTTTTGTAGCGGGATACAACCCACTCAATGAGCCCGCTGATGAGCAGCATTCGCGACTATGGAACTTTTACGTACGCATCGAGAAAGCAATCCGAGCGGTTGACCCGGACCACATTCTGTTTCTTGACGGGAACACGTATGCTGGTGACTTTACGCATTTTGGAGCAGCGTTGCCTAACAGCATATATTCTATTCACGACTATGCTTTGTACGGATTCCCGGCTTTCGAGCAGTACGAAGGCAAACCTGAGCAAGACGACAAGCTCAGACGGCAGTTCGAACGGAAGGTTGCTCACGCAAACGAGGCAGGTGTTCCCGTTTGGAATGGAGAGTTTGGTCCTGTGTACGAAGCTGAAGCTCCGACCGTGGGTTACGATGTTGTCGATGTTGAGGCGAACAAGGCGATTAACAAGAAGCGATACAACATGTTGCGAACACAGCTTGCAATCTACAAACAGAACTCCGTGTCATGGTCAATTTGGACTTACAAAGACATTGGAATTCAGGGACTGGTCACTGTTGCGCCTGATTCTATCTGGATGAAGACATTTGGCGTATTCATTGCCAAGAAGCGACGAGCAGGTGCCGATTTCTGGGGTGCGCATCCTGACAAGGAAGCCGATGAACTATACACTGGTTTGGCGGAGCATTTCAAGACGATCATTCCCGAGAAATTCCATAGAAAGATGTATCCGCCTTTGTGGGACATCAAACGGCAGATATCGCGTGTTTCTCGTGAGATTTTGCTGAGCTCGTATATGACGTACGAGTATGCCGAACTATACGACGGATTATCTTTTGAGGACTTGGACGAGCTTGCGAAATGTTTCTTGTTTGAGAATTGCGATAAGCGCGCTCTGCTGAACAAATACCTTGCAGAAGATGCGGGAATTGTTACGAATGGTGTTTGATGTGCAAGTGATAATATTATAGATCAATACACGCGCGCGAAACAGACACTTAAAACCAAGCTCCAACCAACATTACACTTATACATATACCTATCCAAACAAGTGCGCCCCAGCCCTCCTCTTCCGTCGTTATCGTTGTGATGATTCATATTTACAAGCCAGATTATACCGCATCCTCCGCAAATGTGCAACAACACTTTCTGTCATTCGAACATGCGGCATTATTTCCTTCTCCAACCAATCGAACGTTTCGTCCAATTCATGCTCAATCACTGCACGGTCTATACTGAGTGCTTGGGATACCATTAACGCCATCAGCAGCCCTATACTGTGTGCGAACCCGGCCGGCAAAAGCAACGTGCGATTGATTGGAAGCAAGGTCTTGGGAACGTGGAAGGCCAACTCGTCGTTAACGCATATCCGAGCCTTTTCATAGAAATACTTCTCGACCAGCTGATCTGTTTGCGGAAAAAGCCCGTACGAAATGTGCAAGACATAATACAGATAGAACCGATTTAGAACCGTTCGTACGACGCGGTACTTCAAATCAAAAAATTCCTGAATCTTGAGCGCCAGATTATCAGCAGCACTATTTCCTGTCACGACCTGAAGCTTACCAGTCCGTGACGGAAGCTTCAGAGGCTCGGGAAGATTGTCGTACCAAAGATCCAGTTGATATTGAAGCTCTTCAGTTGTTGAGATCAACAAGCCGGGCTTCATGAGTGCAACTGCCGGGTCTTGTGAATATAATGTCGAATGCACACGATTCATCAGCCGCCGCTCTGCGATTTCAGCAACAAGATAGTACCATACCATCGTTCCACCATACTCCTCCGTCGCTAATTCAGACTCTGAAACACCATTGGGTAACTCCATTACTGATTCCTTTGTGTCGACGCCGATCGGAGACAGTTCGTAATCAGCACGAAGTTCAGAATCGGTAATAAACAGCACCCAGTATATCCGCAAAACAATATCCCACTCCAGCGCCGACTGCCTCTTTGGCCCGAATCCTATCCGAATCTGCAGATTTGTCCACAACAAAGCAGAAAGCTGGTGTGCGCCCAGCGGATGAAACTGAGCAAGTTCGTAAAGCATCATGAATGCCATGCATTGCACGGACTCTGTTGACGAGTGCCGCATGACGATCGGCAGCCATTCGTTACACAGCGCGTACAGTTCTGCCCTTAGCGCGTCCATTCCTTCACTTTGACCGCCATTTGCTTTGCCCAGTGGCAGCGCACCCAAGGCGAATACGACTGCAAGAAGAGATCCGCGGACTTTATTGTATTTCCGATCCCGACGAGCATGAGCGGCTATTCGCTTGATGACAACAACGTCCAATAGAGGATATACCACGAACACGTCCCGAAAGAAAGATTCTAAAATAATCTGTGTGTTGGTCTCTGATTCGAGCAATATATCGAGGGCATTGGCCATCGGCTGCCTTCCGTCACCTGCATATCTCCCTATACCATGCGCTTCGTCGGCTAGAGCTGTGCAGGCTTCAAAAGACAATACGTTGTGAGAAAAATCAAACAAATCAGGCGCAAGCTGTGACACGCGAGGCCACTGAAGTAGTTTTCCGGGCATAAGCGTGTGCTGAGCAGGTACCACCGACAAGCTAGGCGCAGGACGCAAATCATCTTCAACAATCGTCTGAATCGATGGATAATTTGAGGTCACAGTTGACGGAGCGCTAGACAGAAGGCTCGAGTCGCTTGCGCAGGAACCTTCACCATCAGCGCTGCCACTGGGGGTTGTGATCTCATTGATTGACTCGGAAGGTGGCGGTGGTACGAGAGAGGACGCAAGAGAGGACTGTGGCACGACAGAGGGCAGCGGTAGGACCGATGATGGCGGCGCGAAAGGCGGTGGCACCATAAACTCACGCTTCACCTGCACTTCTCCAGCCTGCACTTCAGGCGACGTTAGTGTTGATGTTGGTACTGGCGCTGGTGGGGTATCTCGGCCCACTTTGGATACCCGCGGACGCGTCCGAATCTGCATCCTCGGCGTCGACTGATACAAACACTCGAATCCTCGGGATCTGCATGTGCTGCACACTGGTTTCCCGCCATCGCACCTATACACGCACTATTGTCAATACAATTCCCATCAGATAATTTCAAATTTATACTGAAAAGTATCATCACGCGTACCTTGTCTTTTTTGTCCGGCAGTGTTCACATGAGGTTCGTGCCTTTTGCCTTCCGTCGCCGCCACCGGAACCGGCCGCGCCGTCCGCCTCACAGAATATAAACTCCAGCTGTCGCGACATTATTGCTGCGTCAATATGTCACTGAATGCAGAGCTTTCCCGTCGGGAAGCAAACCCGTGTAGCAAGTTATATACTGTGCTCTGAAATTATTGCGAATCAGTTGGACAACTTTGATGAAGTTGTCGTCGATATTAAATTCAAAGAAAAGTGTGGGGCGAAGCACCGACTTTTAGACTTCGACGCCGCGAAAGTCATGAATTTCTGGAGCATTTGGATCTATGCCTTAAGCGGCACAAGGACAGCATCACGTGCACGCCACGTTGGTCTGTAGAAGCTCCGTAAATTGTAATCCTCGAAGTCGATAGCCTATAGGCCCGGATACGGCGGATAGGGCATCCAGGCCTTCCAAGCTCCAGGGATGTGTCATGTGAAGATCTGCAAAACAAACATGGCCGGATCAACTATTATGCGAGAGTTGTAGCAGATGATCTAAACGCGCTGAGGCTGAATGCTGATCCAGTACTCTCAGTCAGAGTCAGTCTCAGCTTCTCGTTCACAACTTCACAAGCCAAAGAAGCCAAATACCAGTGAATACAGTCAGTCGTATTGTCAGCGAAAAAGATAATTGCAAAAAGAGAATGCGATCTTTGTGGATCGAACACAAGACCTTCAGATTAACAACCGAAGTGACACTTCAGTCTGACGCTCTCCCAACTGAGCTAAGGCCGCATCAATTGTTGCAAAATATTTCACATGGTCGGCTATTATCTATTTTCATAAACCCTAACCCGGGGCCATATTTGGTGCTACTTTAGTATACCTGCGATGGCTCTTATTGCACTGGATATAGCAGTCTCCTGTGCTAAACAGCGAAAATACTTCACAAGCAGGCTCTTGAGCTAGTATATATGCACTATAGATATTTGTATACAAGTATCAGTCGATTTGTTGTTCGGGCAAGGTGTTTGCAGCTCCCGAGGGCTGTTACTAAAACTACTCGGATTACGACACTCTTGTACACTTCTGGCGCGGCTGCAGTTTTATACCAGAACCGCCAGTGTTAACTTTACACGTAAAGCTCAATCGAAAGACTCAAATCATCGCTCGTAGCCTCATCCGTCGGCCGTCGCATCGCCAAAATAAAAAAAAAGCGGACTTGAGGTCGAGCAAATAATGGTATTTTGTATCGAGTAAGACCAGGCCGACCCCTGAAAACAACTGTAGTCGGCTATCCCGCAAACCCTAAGCCGGCCCCACGCCGCCACAATCCGGTGATAGGGCCGCGGCCCGTGCCGGCTTTATCTCGCGATGGTTTATCTATTCTGGCCGTCGTTCGAATCCCGTACGTGACCATTCACTCATTAGTCTGCAATACTGCTTGTCAATCCTTTCCACACTCGGGCTGCAATTAAGTCGTCGAGTTGAAGTAGTTTCACATTCGCGCGACCGAGGACATTCGCGCGTGCGAGTAAAGCAATTGCGAGCAAAGCGACCATTAGCCAAGCATGGAGTCTGGATTCTCGTCAGGTCGAGAGCGCGCGGATTCGTTTTCGTCCTCAGTATCAGAAGACCCGCTTCTTCACAATCGCAGAAACCCATTGTCATCCTCAGCGTCGAGTTTTACGGACGAAGCGGATGAGATTGCGGCTGTATCCCTTGATACAGAAGAGGCAGGCGACTTTGGCAAGCCCAAGCCGACGTTGCTTACAGAGGACTGCGATGTGGAAGTAGACCTTTCAACGCTATATGGAGGACAGTTTAAAGATGTTGTGTTGCCGGCACGAGGGTCACCCGAGCGGGAAAAGATGGAAGCTGCGTTTAAGAAGAAAATCGACTATGCCATATTGCCGATTATCATTGCCATGTACATGCTAAAGTAAGGAAGGAGAACGACGGCATGACTATTTTGAGTAGTTACGGTATACTGACCTTCATAGCTATCTCGATCGGAACAACATTGCGGCAGCAAAACTAGGAACATTGATGCAGGACTTGAATCTCAGCAGTACGCAGTACGCGTCCGCGGTGTCAATCCTCTTTATCCCGTACACTCTTATGCAAGTCCCATCGAACTTACTACTCAGCAAGATTGGCCGTCCGGCGGTGTATTTACCCACGGCAATGGCGATCTGGGGAATGCTGTCGCTGTGGACTGCGTTCGTGGGCGGATATAGGTCGCTTGTGTTTATCCGTTTCCTGATCGGATTCGCCGAGGCCGCGTTTTATCCTGGTACCGTGTTTTATCTGTCGTGCTGGTACACAAAGTACGAGATGGCTAAGCGCTCGTAAGTTGTCCCCTTAAGCAAATTTTGCGAATTAGTGAATGTTGTTCTTTGACGACTAATGAAGGCAGGGCTATCTTCGTTTGCGGATCGTGGGTGTCTGGTGCATTCTCCGGACTTTTGGCGTACGAAGTTCTCGAGAATCTCGACGGCGTGTTTGGGCTTGCTGCGTGGCGATGGCTGTTTTTGTTAGAAGGCTCGCTTACTGTATGCGTTGCTCTTCTCGCTATCCCAATCTTGCCCAATCTTCCGGCGACGACGCGGTGGTTGAGTAAGGAAGAACGGTTACTGGGAGTCATGCGCATGATCAATGATGTCGGCCAGCAGGATGAGGATTCAGCCGCGCCTCTTGTGGATGAGGTTACAGGAGAGATTATTCCCAAGAAATCAAACATGCATGCCGCTATTGCGGGATTACGGTCAGCTGTTAAGGATAAGAAAGTTCTGTTGATTCTGTGGATGCAGTTCAGTTTTGCCATGATGGGAGGCATCAACACCGTGTTTCCGACAGTTGTGGGGTCGCTTGGATTCAGCCAGGCCAAGACGCTGCTATTGACCGCGCCGCCGTGGTTGCTGGTATCGGTGACCTCGGTGTGGAACAGTTTCCATTCGGACAAGACTGCCGAACGACAGCTGCATATGACGTGGGGACCCGCACTCGCGATCCTCGGGATCGTGATATCGCTGATGACAACGGCCACAGGCTGGCGGTACCTCGCCATGCTACTGCTTCTGCAAAACTACAACTCGTGGTCTCTCGGTTTTGCATGGCTGTCGTCGTCAGTCGCGCGGCCGCCGACGAAGCGCGCCGCGGCGGTCGGTGTCGTGAATATTGGCGGAAACGTGCCAAACGTGATTGTGCCGTACTTTTTCTATCAGGGCAGTGAGCCGGAGTTTTATCTCGGCTTTATAGTTTGCGGGTTCTTTGCGTTATCAGGCATCCTGAGCTCGCTGGCGCTGAAGATCATGCTGCGCAGATTGAACAAGAAATTGGCACGCGGAGGCGTGGTTGATGGGATGGAAGGGAGCTCGGGATTCCGGTTTATTTACTAGGCATATTGTCATATGGCGTGTTTGTTGGGAGCAGCTGCGGACGGTCACCAGGTCTTTGATGATGGGGATTGTCGATAGAGCAGCTGGATTAGATAATAGATTGCGCGATGACCATTTTAACGTCCAGCGATGAGCACAGTGCAGAGCGCCGGTTCGGCAACGCGGAGTTTTGCTTCGAGCGTATTAGTCTAGATGCTTGTTTAAGGACTGCGGTCCGCCGCGGGACCGTGATTCCAAGACGGAAGAGACGAAGAGCGGCGAGCTGGCCCGGCGGAAGCGGCGCGCCGCCAATCGGAGGGCGGCGAAATCTAATTTTCCACTTTTTGCGGTGGATCTCAGGGGCAGAAACGGCGCGCAAACTCTATCTCGAGAATTCTCGATTTTAGATTTTTGGTTTGACGTAATTCGGATTTTGGGCCAAAGACCCTGAGCGTTTCGAGGACGATCGAGGCTCGATCGAGGGCTCGGAGACGGGCGTTGCGTCACTGGAAGGTGATAGCTGTGACACTGCGAGTGGAGAAGAGAGTAGCGCGGTATAAAGTGCAGCGAGCCAAAGCGGCAACAAACAAGCACTGCGTCCGGTGGCAAGACGCAGTGGCAAACGCAAACCGCGCGGGCCACGCGCTACGGGACGACTTCACGACAGAAATAAAATATACTCGAAAGGGCAGTGCGCTGCAGCGCTCGCAGTTTCCGTTCTTCACCTTTGCAGGTTGAGGACTTTAGCTCTGGCCTCTGAAGGTGACCGTGGCAGGTTTGTAAACACGTAGACTGTAGAGAGATCTGAGAGATCTGAGAGACCTGACAACGGGCTTCTGCGCAGGTCATGAGAAACGATCCAGTAGCGCGGTTCGACCTTCCAGGCACCGTGAAGCAGCGCAACACACCGTCACGCGGCATATCCAGGCGAGAAGTCTGTTTGCAGCGTTTCGTGCGTACTACGGCGGTCTACGGTGGAGAGAACTGTGATGAGTAGATTAGACTGAGCTTGGTAGTGAGGTCGACCACTAAACAGGCCGCGAGAGCGAGGAAATTGGGCGCGCACAGGGCAGCGTGAAGCTGGGCGGGTCGCGTGCGCTGCGAGCTGCTGCGGGACGCTGTGTTGCTGCTGCTGCTGCTGGTTGCCGGGGCAACGAGTGTCTAGCAGTAGAACAGCAAGTCAACAGCATCTGGTCTCAGCTGCCGCTGTTTGTGCGACCTGGAACACAAACAATGCGAGACAGACGCGGCGGCAGCGCGAGCAACTCGCGATTCGGCGAAGCGACGTCGGAAACTCGCAGCGCATCGCGCTGGCCGCGCTAAGCCGTTCCGGGCCGCGCTAGCGCCGCGCCAAAACTGTCACCGAATAATTTGCGGCGGCCAAAGTCCTCGTCCCGTCTCGCCATCCTCATCGCCTCCGTCACGCTCTTCCTATCCGTCATTACCTTCTCTCTCTCCCGTCTTCCCTCACTTCACCCCTTCCCTCCCTCTTCCCTTACTCCTCCTCCCTTTATAAACTGCGTCGACTACTCGTCGTCGTGCCCCTTTCTCCATTCCTACTCCGTCTCTCCTCCGCCCTGGACCACCCAGCATGGCTCTCCACTCCCTAAAGCGCGAGCACATGGACGACTCCGATGACCTGCTCGCCCGCGCCTTCTACGACTCCCCCTCTTCTTCGGAGTCCGGCACTGCGTCCTTTAAGCGTTTTCGCTCGGAATTCTCGTCATTTGACGACTCTGTCGGTGCGTCTCTCGTGACAAACCCACGTCGGCTCTGGCTGCCCTCGTGAGCTCATACCCGCTCATCTCGCTAACCTACAAAGACCCTGTTTCCTCTCCCGATGACGCAAGTGACCTGTTCGACGATATCTTCACACCTCCCCTCTCCGCATCAGACACTCTAGACTCCCTTGATTTCCCCTTTGACGGTCCCGTCATTGCCTCCGACGTCGCTGCCGCCGTCGCCATTCTAGAGGACGATGGTCTGACCACAGACGACGAGGAGCTCCAGGCTACCAAGACCGCTTCACTCTTCCCGCGTGTTCCTGGTCCCGTCTCTGAGCGCGTGCACTCCATGGGCCCGCCTGCCCTGCCTCTCGGTATTCAGGCTCTTGGTCCTGCGCTCGGCCAATGGACCGACCGCCGTCCCCACCCTGCCTCGCCAGTTCTCCCCCAGCAGCGCCGTCTTCCTGTCACTCCTGCTGCCCTGGCCGCTGCATCGAACGCCTCCGCGTCGGCTACTGCTAGCTTTGACGCCCTGCTCGAGCAGTACCTCGACGTGAACAACGTCGTCGACAACTCCGTCGCGGTCTCCAACTCCAAATTCTGGATCGACAGATACATGACCATCCCCATCTGCGGCTATCTCAACCGCGCGACTTCCGAGCGCGCGCTTCTCGATGAGACCCCAGTGCCTGCCACCACGGTCGCAGGTGTCTCCAAACCTGCCGCCAAGCCGCAGTCCGCCGCCGCGCCGCACAATCGCGCCGCGCCTTCTTCCGCAGCCAGCCCTGTTTCACGACGACCGGCTGGGTCTGCTGTCAAGCGCAGCGCTTCCGCGCCGACTGTTTACGGACTCAAGCGCAGGAGTTTCTACATGGGCAAAGGCCGCGAAATGGTCGGCCTCGGGGTCATGGTCGGCGACCTGCTGCTGTAAACGGTTTACAGCTCTGAGGTCTAAAACTTCAAAAAATATGGACAAAACTAAAATCAAAAACTAAAATGGGTTTGTTTTTGGTGTTGTGGGTTCTGGGGATCGGATATACATCGTCTCTCCTTCTGTTTTCCTTTTCATGGATATATACTGGTTCAAAAAAAAAACTGGGCTTGGGAACAAAAAGTTGGCTCGGTTTATACATCGGCTCTGGGTATCATTTCGGGTGGATCTGGTCTTACAAAAGTATTTCTTCTTTTCTTCTCTCCTCTTTTCTATCGATTTTCAACATGATCGGCCGGACTTGCAAAGTGAATCTTTCTTCTCAAAAGTATCTTCTTTCGTCGCAGTTTTCTTTTTTTGTATACATATATGGGTTTTCTTTGTTTGCTTTATTTGTTTCGCGGATTGACAAAAGTATCGGTGCAGTCTTGGCATTTTCCTGTTTGTAATTTCTAATTTGTTTTGTTCGGTTTCTCTCCCCTCCTCTCCTCCTCTCTCGCTGTGTTGCTCAGGCCGCCCACCCTCTCCTCAACTCGCCTCATGTGTGTGCGTGTGTTATGTGTTTTGCTTTGTCTACGGTTTTATATGAGGTCATAGCTATGTTCTGGCTATTATTATATACATGATGCGTGAAGTACGTACATCTATGATTTGTTTGGCTATATATACCGGTGAACTCGGAAATAAAATGTTCTACCATCTTTATAAATACTTATGTATTCTGCATAACTAATCTGCAGTGTGCTCATGTCTTCATTCATTACAACAATCATTTCAAACTCCCATGTGTTTGCACAAGCCCAAACGTTACGAAACCGATCATCAACTTTCATTTACAAAAAAGGATACTCATCATTTAAAGGATATTCACAACTTGCTGTGGATATTATAGCTCCCCCCACGTTACTTTACTTCAATTCTGCGCATTCCCCCATGCAACCTTCAACTTCTCTCCACCGGGGGTATTATTCACACCACCGCCGACACGCGCAGCGCTCGTGCTAGATAAGTTCCCCAGCGTACTCGCATTGTTGTACCGCTTACGGTATTGCTGTCCAGCCGTCTGAGATTGACGTTTAGCCGCGGTAGAAGTAGTAGCAACCTTGCCAACATCAGCCTTGCCGTCGACTTTCTGCGCAGTCGCCGCCCAGCGCTGGAACCCTTGTTGCTGCTGTTGCTGCTGCTGAGAGGTCAACGCACTCTGCGCTCGGGGTGTAGAGCTGGGGTATTCTCCCGCACGAGGAGACACGGGAACGCTTTGTGTAGCGCGCACAGATGACGGTGACATGGGTGACATCACAGGTGTCCCGGAATGACTTCCGACGTCCTCAGAACCAGGCGACGAGATTTTGGCGTCTCCTGATAAGCTGCGTTGGAACTCGCGCATGCGCTGTGCCGCGAGCTCGGATTTCTTCAAAACCTGCTTCGTCAGGGGCTCGCTCGCGGATCCGTTCTCCTTGTCAGCCATAGAGGAGATAACGGCGCTCGTCGGTGACAGAACAGTACCAGAAGATGCAGCGGACGTCTGTAATTGACCGCTAGCCGTAGTAGTAGTAGGCGACGCAGGTGAAGGCGACCCGGGTTTCTCCACAGTAGGCTGCGCTGACAGTGATTGACCTCCTTCCTGCACAGTCGCGGCGGTATCAACACTGAACACAGGACGTTCAGCCAACACACTCGGCGACCCCTCTTCATCAGACTCCTCCTTGGAATCACCAGACTTGTCAGACAATTCAATCTCATACTTCTTCGCATCCTCCGCCGTATCACGCTGAGCGCTGCCCTTGATCGAAAATATGCGCCTCGGGGCAGACGGTGGTTGCTGCTGCTGCTGCACTTGCTGCACTTGCTGCGGAACAGCCGGCTGCGTAGCAGGCTTCCACCATTCTCCAACTTGCTGTTGCTGCATTCCAGTGTGCGCCATCGATCCGCCTTGATCAACAGCTCGTCGAGATGCCAGGTATGCGTTCCACTGATCGCGGCCTGCTTGCGTTCCGAGATCAAACTGAGCTCCATCAATCTCCAATACGCACTTGGGCTGTCCAGGCATCTGATGCGCAGAGTGATCCTGATCCTCGTAGTAATAATCGACCGGATACTGGCTCGCTAGACGTGTCATGTTAGCAGATATTCGCGTCGACAAGCAACATCAAAAAGCAAAGTAAAAGCAAAAAAAACAAAAAAGAGTACGCACGGTCAAAGTTAGTCAACTGTAAGCTCTCGCTAAGCTGAAACACCCATTGCCACAATCTTCCGGTCGCCTCCTTCAATTTCTCAAGCTCACGACGCACATCGCCGCCTCGGTTAAGTCTTCCTTGCAAATTTCTCGAATCCGACTTTGCGGTCTGCGCAACCTCCAGAATCTTACCGTCCAACAGCTCAATCTCGCGGTTGCTGGCTTGCAATCCGACCTGAAGCTGTCGCAGCAACGCGTTAGAAAGCTCCGCAGTTGCAGCCGAGCTGGCAAGCGCAATCGCCTTGACGTGTTCTTCGTTGATGTTGACGACTGTCGGCGCCTGCGACGCGGCGTCGTCCGATACAGGCGAGATCGGAGCCGTGCCGAAGTCATCGATCGTATTGTCGGGCGCTTCAGTGTTTAAGGCCGACTCGTACTTTTCGCGGATTTTGGTGATAGCGTAGTACAGAGCAAAGGAGATGATTCCGGAATACAACATCTTGTCGGCGGAAAAGTAAGATCCCGGTCGGCTCACCGAGGCTTGCGCACTCTGGATAACCACGTTCTCGGGAGGGATGCATGAACGAAGGTGGTCCATTCCCGACAGATCGGGAGCAAGATGTGCCATGTACTTCAAGCAGCTAGATACAAAGTCAATACATCGGTCTCCTCGTAAACAAATCAGAGAACATACTTGTTAATAGAATCCGGCAGGTCGATCAGCTGTCCATCATTTGCGAGCATCCGCGAAAGATTCGTCATAGCATCTGTAGCCGCGTCCGTGTTCACGTCTGATGCAACATTTCCAAAGAAATCCGCATGCGGGAGTACAATCACGCCCACGGTCACCAAGGCCATGCATGCCGCGGCCGTCGCGACGCAGATGGCTGCTATGGTCTCCCGACTCAACAAGCGCCTACGGACGTTGGGGAGCGCGGATGCGAAAGCGACGCGAGAGAAAACTGGCGCCATGTTCTGTAATACAGATATGCTAACAAGAGATGCTGTAGAAGTAAAATGCGTTGGAGGGCTGAAGAGGAAGATGGGCAAGAGGTCGCGAGAACTGGGAAGAGGAGCTCGTTCGCGCGGCCCGAATCAAAACGACGCGCGTTGGGAGTTTAGAGTTTTTTATACGCGTTGCTACGGCAACGAGTAAACAAATAAACGCGCCGTCAGCCCGTTTCAAAATCTACAACTTTAGAACGTATTTTAAACAAATAGTTATCATATTCCTGATTACAACGTCCGCTAATACCAAAACAAAAAGAGACTTGAAAGGAATGAACTTACCTGAATGCGATAACCCAGACTTTTCCTGGAATCCTGAACGACCCAAAACCTCCTCATTATTCGTCCAAAGATCCCACCGTCCTTCGTACCAATTAACACCCAAAATCACTTTTTTTTATCACATTCTCCCAATATCCATAAAGAAGTAACTCCCTGAAATAAAAAAAAAACTGTGCTAAACGCCTCCGCTGTTTTCCCTAGCCATGCCGGAATCATGCGAGCAATTAAAGCAAACTCCTGCAATCGACCCTTTTCTTTTTCGCAAAAACACACGAAAATAGAAAGGAGGCACACAAAACGTAGTCAACACACTGTACATAAAATACACGTCCAACTCCAGCGCCGCTGCAATGCTTTTTCCTTCTATATAAACCTGAATGAGAACCCACAGAAAATTAATGACGTCAACATTTCGCGATATCGTAATTAAAAAAACTGAAACCCGATCCGGCGTTATTATAAAAAAGAACTCCTTTTCGTACATCCCGTTCCCGTCCTGCGCGCCGGCAAACACGAACTCCCTCGTCCCCTGCTTTTGTTTTTCTTTGCTGGAGATCCCACAAAAATATGACATCCGCAAGCGTCATTAAGCCCAAAGACGTTGATACCAAAACTGACGAAATGATACACAGCCTGTACCCTAAATTAGCTCACGAGCTATATGTTGCAAAATACTCCAATCTAATAAAAGTTAGTAACTGTGCATCAAAAGAGCCGAGCAATCGAGGGGAGGTACCGTATATAAAATGTCTAGACCGGACGCGACTGATGATCAGACAGTGCGATCCAGTCGATCTAGGTAAGTGTACATATCTAGATCAAGAATCTACCGCCGCTATACGTCGTAGTTAGAATTTGGTATGGATCAGATGCAGGTAGGTACGTACTCTTTCCCTCAACGCGCTCTAGCTGACGGACCCGACAAATCGTCCAGACATGAAATACACGATATGCACCCGTAACCAAGACCATACGGCCCTGGCTAAAATGAAGACATTCAGAGAATCTCTATAAACAAAAGTCAGTATTGCACGCATTTGTAGATACGCGTAAGTGTCAGTATAGCGGTGCGGAGTAATCAGGATCGCCGACTCGTCAACAAAATAGTACATGATAACACGCTTCACGAGACACAGGCGTCTCAAGCTCCGCTCATAACACAAGCAAGTCCAAAAGAAAAGCAAAGAGAAGAAGAAGAACTAAAGTTAACATAAATCGAGACATCTGCGGATCTTGTAGGGATATAAGGGACCGCATCTGGATGCTTAATTGTGTGTAAACAGGGGTGTGTTTGATCGTCCGGGAGCGGGCGACTTCTAAATCGATCTGACATCGCGCCCTGCGCCCTGATCCTGGTCCAGCGCGCGTCACGCGAGCTAAATAATTAGCGGCGCTTTCAATTTCGAGGGGTTTGTGCTTTGTTTATTTTTCTTGCAAGCACCCGACTTACGGATTTTACGATAAAGACACCGGACTAGAACTAGAACAGCCTGTGAATCAGGGCTACTAGGCGTGAACTTGAAGTATGAGATCAATTGAGCAAAGAAATTGAGAGATGGGCGTTTAACTGTGCGGTATACTGATCTCAACTGCAGCTATGATGTCCGACCGTATCAAGGCCGCATTCTACGCTCAAAGCTCAGCGAGCCTGCATTCTAGGTACCCTGCGATGACTGTTGAGGACTGGTATCTACGGTCTGGCGATGATTGATGAAGATGAAGAATAAAGCCGGATTGGAAGCACAGCGGTACTCATTACAGTTTTTTAGTCGTGTAGCTAGTTTCTGTACAATGTACCCAATTCTCCATCACAAGTGCCCACCGTATTTGACATTCTGCGCCCGACAACTAGCAGGAATTTCAATGCTGCGTTCAACACTTGCAACAGCAAGTAGTACTAACTATCCAGATAAACTACGACAAGAACCAGCTCGGAAAAGCGCTTCTTCGCCGATCTTTCGAAATGTGGCTCTCACGTGCGGGTGCGGTGCGCCGCAATCTTATCCACGCGGGTCGATATCGATATCGCATTGATTCCGCACTTCGCACATAATTTTATACCCCTGAGATGATCTGAGTGAGCGAAGCTGTGTGACGAGCCGTATGAGTGTTTGCGTGGCTCGTCGACGTATCACGCTTCCCAATCTTTCTCTATCTTCTCGATTTCCGTTACACCCCGTTCTTGCCGTTTGCAGCAAAGATCTAGCAGGCACGACTTGAGGATTCTCAGTTACTCTATATCTCGTTTATTCTTCTTCATCAGTCATGTCGCGATCAGATAGGCTCCATCGGCATTTCGAGAGTGTCGTTCGTGGGAAGAAGAAATGTGTCACTCAAGACGACTTCCGACTTTTTCTGGACGCTGTCATCAACGAGGAAGCAGACCATGCGCGAACCCTCGAACGTATCATTACTTGCAATGACGCTGTTATTGCGCTTCAAAGCGGCCTCAAGCTTGACATCACTGCAAGCTATATCAACCAGTACACCGCGAATTTCATTATTTACTTGAGTAATCCGACAGTGAAGTACCTTTACAACGGTCAAGTCTTTGAACAGATTGTGAACACGATTATAGAGCCACGACGACTTTGGAAGGCATTGATCGACTTGTACGAATCTCAGCAGCTCGAGCCCCATGCGATACATGCACTTGCCTGGTTTACATCTGAGCTTCTCTGCCTGGAAGCGTACCGTTCAGAAGTAGCAGCGGATGCCCAGCGTGTCATAGATCAGTCGATGCTTCTGGATTCACAGTCTGCAGATGTGCGCAATCTTGGACACAAAATCAAGTATCTCTTGGACGTTGGTGCTTCTGTGACTGCCCTGCCTGCATCTGGATCGGCCCCTGGTGGCCGACACGATAACGATTTTGCGGATTTTCGAGAGATCGCCATTTTACCGACGAGAGACGAGCTGCACGCCACGGAGATGCCGTTCTATAGGCGATCCGACGAGATAGCCGAGATCTCTGGTGACCTACGCGTTGCTGCGCAAATCGACAACCAATTTCGTCTCTTACGCGAAGATATGCTTTGGGAGCTTCGGGACGAATTCCAGACAACTGTGTCAGGCAACTCAAAGCGGCGTCGATCAGCATTTTCCTTGAAAGGTCTATCTCTAGTTACTGTCGGCGGTTATGATTCTCAACAGAACCCCAGACAAATTTTCAGACAGCCCGTGTCTATCGGCGTGACATGGAGGCTAGGACTTGGGCAGTTTAAAAAGCTCCCACAAAAGGACCGTAAGAGTTATGCTACAAACAACAAGGCGTTTCCACGCAGAGGATCATTTGGCTGCGTTATACATGAGTCTCAGATTGTGTCATTTGCGACGATCTCATGGCATGACGATGAGTTGCTCCTCAAAGAGCCCGTTTTGAGGTTGAGCATCAAATCCGAAGGCAATATCAAGGCCCTGGAAGATACGCTTCTGGCGCTGAAAAGTTTCAAGGATCTGAGCTTTTTGATCGTTGATGCGTCTGTTTTTGCATACGAGCCAGTACTTGCAGGTCTACAGAAAGCGCATATCATCCCCCTCAAGGAAGAGTTGTTTCAGATGGACAAGTCTTTGCGCACTGGACAATCAGAGTTATTTCCACAGGACGTCCTCTCAGAATTGGAGACCAAACAGGATCAGGAAATCCAAAAGCTGGATGCGTCGCAATTCGATTCGTTAATTGCAGGCTTGTCGCAAAAAGTCAGCCTGATCCAGGGACCTCCGGGTACGTGGGAATGTATTCTTCCTTCTAAAGAAATTGACTGACCATGACCGCTTCATGCAGGAACCGGAAAATCGTTTATTGGAGCTCTTTTGGCGAAGCTCCTAGTTTCGCACACGGACGAGAAAATGCTTGTCATGTGCTATACCAATCACGCACTTGACCAATTTTTGGAGGCGCTCATGCTGATTGGTATCGATCCGGACAATATAGTGAGGCTGGGATCAAAGTATACACCCTTGACGCAGAAGCTCACGGTAAGAGAAAAATCCACACGGGGATTTCAGCCTAATTGGAATATGGTCGAAGAGTTGGAAAAGTCTTTACATTAAATGACTCGTTCGTTGAAGAATAAGTTCAGAACTTTCCAAGACAGTGGTTCCAAGCCGGCACTTCTCGAGTACTTAGAGTTCATGGAGCCTGAATTCTACAATGCTTTTGTTATTCCTGAGAGCGAGGGCGGGCAGCAGGTTATTACGAAATACGGAAAAGCTGCCAAGAAGGGCTATCTTTATGACCGATGGATAAAGGGGGAAAATGCTGGGTCTTTGAGGATTCAATTTCAACTGAAACCCGGGAGATATGGAAATTGAATGCAGTTCAGCGTGGAGAGATCAAAGCACGATGGGACCGAGATATTCTGAAAGAAACGGTATCAGTTCTGGCAGAAGAGATGGCTAACTACGATCGTGACCAAACTAATTTGACATCTGTTTGGAGTCAGAAAATTCGGAACCTTCTAAGTCATATGCGTATCATTGGATGCACAACGACTGCTGCAGCTATGAACATCGAAGATCTCCGAAGCGTGCAGCCCGGTATCATACTGCTTGAGGAGGCAGGTGAGATTTTGGAATCGCACGTTCTTTCAGCAATTACTCCTGAGACAAAGCAACTTATCTTGATTGGCGACCACCAGCAGCTCAGGCCAAAGATTAACAACTACGAGCTGAGCGTCGAGAAAGGCAACGGCTATGATCTAAACATGTCTCTCTTTGAGAGATTGATACGCAGTAACTACCCTCACACGACATTGCGAAAGCAACACCGGATGTGCCCGGAAATCTCGACGTTTGTGCGGGATCTCACTTATCCTTATCTCGAAGATGCGGACTCGACTAAGTTGCGCCCTAAGCCTAGGGGCCTGCAAGACAGGGTCATCCTTTTTCAGCATTCGGAACCTGAGGAACAGTTTGGGAGAATCGCGGATGGGCAGGATCAATCTTCCACGCAGAGTAAGCGCAATGCGTTTGAAGCTGAGATTGTTCTTAAAATTATCAAGTATCTGAGTCAGCAAGGATATGGAACTGATAAAATGGTCGTCCTGACACCGTATCTTGGTCAGCTTTTCCTGCTGAAAGAGATGTTGAGTCGCGAACATGATCCAGTTCTCAACGATCTGGATTCTCACGCCTTACTGAGGGCCAATTTGGTCTCACAGAGTGCAGCGACCTACAACAAGAGTCCGTTGAAGCTTTCAACAATTGGTAAGGAAGTACCGTCGAATTGCTATGTTGAGTACGAATACTAATACGAGATGCAGATAATTTTCAGGGCGATGAGAGTGAAATCGTGGTAGCTTCGTTGACGCGGAGCAATACCAGAGGCGATATTGGATTTATGGCATCCCCGGAGCGTGTCAACGTGATGCTTTCGCGCGCACGGGATGCTCTCATCATGGTGGGGAACGCGGATACGTTCGTGTCTAGCCGTTCGGGAGCGAAATGCTGGAGGCCGTTGTTTGACGATCTTAAATTGAAAGGACACATATACGATGGCTTGCCTGTGAAATGTGAACGTCATCCTAATATCACTGCCGTTCTTAAAACGGCAGTGGATTTTGAGAGGGAATGTCCTGAAGGTGGCTGTCCTGCGCCATGGTAAGTTTACTATTTCATTCAAGATGTCTGAACTTTGACTAATTCTTGCATTCTAGCGGGGTCATCTTGAATTGCGGTCAGCATCAGTGCCCATCCAAGTGCCACAATGTGCTCGATCATTCCAAAATGATTTGCAGGAAAATTGTGGATTGGACATGCTCCCGAGGTCATTTGTCGTCCATTGTCTGTTCTAATGTGAAATGCGCATGTCGTACTTGCGACAGGGAGCAGCGCCTAGAAGAAAAGAGAAAGGAGCGGGACCATAAGCTTGCGCAGGAACGCAGAGCGAAGCAGGATGCGTATGCGAGAGAACTTGCAGAAGCTCAGAATGAGTTGTCGCAATTACTGGACATAAAGAAAGATGCGCATCGTGAAGCTGAGCAGCAGAGAATTCTCAAGCCAAAGCAAGAGGAGATTGAACGGTTGAGGAATCCGCAAGCCAGTATTCCTAGTATTCCTCCTACGAACACGTCGTCGCAAGAACAGGCTCCCGATAGTCCTGAGTCTACAAGTGTGTCGGATCTGGAAGAGAGACTTGAGAACACCAGTCTTTCGAGCGCGTTTAGTCCTTTGTCAGAGACGTGCGAGTCTGACCTTCCAGCATCCATGCAAGATCTCCAATGTGTAAAGAAGCTGGACGACATGGCAGTTAAGGGGTCTGCGGCGCGCGCCGACTGGGAAGATCAGAAGGAGTACTTGAATGCGCAGAGCAAGGAGATTGATACGCTGATGGAAATGGTCGGTATTGAGTCCGTTAAGGAGAAGTTCTTGGCTATCAAAAATTTTGTGGATACTGGCATCCGACAGGGCACAGATATTACTGCCGAGCGTTATGGTACTATCCTTCTAGGAAACCCTGGAACAGGAAAAACGACCGTGGCACGGCTATACGCGTCTTTCCTCGCTTCTATGGGAGTTATCCCTGGATCGACATTTGTGGAGACGTCAGGCTCCAAGCTTATCAATATTGGAGTCCCGGGGTTCAAAGGAATTATTGACGACCTTTTGAAGGAAGGTGGCGGTGTGGTGTTCATTGATGAATCATATCAGCTTGAAGGAGGACATAATCCTGGAGGCAGTTCCATATTCGATTTCCTTTTAACAGAAGTCGAAAACCTCAAAGGACAAGTTGTCTTTGTGCTCGCTGGCTATGAGATGAAGATGTCAAATCCAGGACTGCCCAGCCGCTTTCCTCATGAGTTGAAATTTGCCGACTTTGACAACGCCGAATTGCGCCAGATACTGGAATACAGAATCAACAAGGACTACAAGAAGCTCATGAAGGTCGAAGAGGGCTTGGATGGACGCTTCTGCCGCGTTCTGGCTCGCAGAATTGGAAGCGGCCGCGATAGGGTCGGATTTGCTAATGCGCGGGCTGTGGAGAATGCTCTGTTCAAGGTTAAAGAGCGGCAATCTATCCGTCTTAAGAGGGAAAGACGACAAGCCCACGGTACTGTTGACGACTTTTTGTTCACGCGGGAAGATCTTATTGGACCAGAGCCGTTGGCGGCCATTAAGACCTCGAAAGCATGGAATAGTCTGCAGAAGTTGATTGGGCTCGCGGAAGTGAAGTCATCTATTAGTTCTCTGGTGAACACAATCAGCTACAACTATCACCGCGAGCTTAACGAGCAGCCAATTATTGAGTACTCGCTGAACAAAGTCTTTCTCGGGTCACCTGGTACTGGCAAGACCACTATTGCCAAGCTCTATGGACAGATTTTGGCCGATATTGGATTCCTGTCCAAAGGAGAAGGTAAGGATCTTACTGTTTTCTGTCAATTTTTATTTCTAACATTAAATCTAGTTGTTGTAAAAAATCCTTCTGATTTGATTGACAGCGTGATTGGCGGCTCGGAGAAAAAGACCAAGGGTATTCTTGCGGCTACGGAAGGAAAGGTTTTGGTCATTGACGAGGCATATGGTCTCTTTTCTGGAGGAACATCTGACGGTACTTCTCCCACAAGTGATCCATTCAGAGCAGCAGCTGTGGATACTATTGTCGCCGAAATCCAGAGTACTCCGGGAGAAGACCGATGTGTACTTCTGTTGGGATACAAAGATCTGATGCAGAAGATGTTCGACAACGTGAATCCGGGTCTAAGCCGCCGCTTCCCGATGAACCATGCATTCACGTTTGAGGATTTCACGCAGCCGGAGCTAAATGAGATTCTGAATTTGAAGCTGAAGCAGCAGGGGCTCACGATTTCCGAAGGTGGACGTCGCGTTGCGTTGGAAATGCTGAATCGAGCTCGCCGTCAGGCTCATTTCGGAAACGCTGGCGAGATCGACAATCTGTTAACTTCAGCAAAGATGCGAATGCAAAAGCGCTCCGTTGCTGTCTCCGCGACCCAGCCGTTGGCACATGTTCTGGACTCTGCGGACTTTGACGAGGACTTTGATCGTGCAGACAGGAAAAATTCCAATATTGCCAAATTGTTTGAAGGAGTAGTTGGTTGCGGAGACATTGTCACTCAGTTAGAAGGTTATCGGACGATTGTAACGAACTGCCGAGCAAACGGACTCGACCCGTTAGACTTGATTCCTATGAATTTTGTTTTTCGCGGTCCACCAGGTAAGTCAGTCGATCAAGTTGTTTTTAACGTCGCTAACTCTCCGCAGGAACGGGAAAGACGAGTACGGCCAGAAAAATTGGGCAGATCTATTACGACATGGGATTTTTAGGATCAGCCGACGTTATCGAATGTTCAGCAACGGACATGATTGGTCAATACGTTGGACGCTCTGCACTACAGACTAGAAGTCTCGTACAGCGAGCGCTTGGAAAAGTTCTGTTTATCGATGAAGCCTATCGTCTCGGTGCGGGAAACGCTTCCTCAAGTTTTGCTAAGGAGGCGCTAGACGAGCTTGTCGACTGCATAACCAAGCCGGAATTCTATAAGAAGTTGATCATTATTCTGGCTGGTTATGATCACGAGATGAATTCCCTGATATCTTCGGGTAATCCAGGACTGACTAGCCGCTTCTCCGAGTCGATTCTGTTCAGCTCACTATCTGCGGATGATTGCGTTAGATTACTCACTGAACGTTTACTAAAGCGCAAGAAATCACTTTGGGAAAGCTCGCGACAAAAGACGAACTTCAACATATCGTGCCTTCAAACTCCGTCGACTTCATTTTTGACAGAAATCAAGGATCTATTTGACAAGCTGATCACGAGCCATAACTGGGGTAACGGTCGCGATGTCGGTACTATCGATGAAAAGATATTCGGCGCTGTTATCAAGAAACCGAATGCGAATATGATCTTGACGGAAGATGACGCGAGAGGCGCTGTCGAAGCTTTGCTCAAGGAACGGTTAGACAGGGGCAAGAGTGCAGCAGAGAATCAGGATGCAAATATTTTCAAGGATTTGCTGCCGCTTATGCAGAATGCTCCGCCACCTGCTCAGCAAAAAATTTCGACGGCGACCAAGATTGACGTCGCTGTAGACTCGGATTCAGAGGCTGAGGTCGACACGGATATGGATATGGATTCCGATATGGACTCGGATGACGGTGCGAGTGCGATAAGACTGGCTACGAGAGATGCGGGCGTGTCTGATGATACATGGGCGCAACT
Source organism: Myxozyma monticola (assembly GCA_030568405.1). Taxonomy (NCBI): domain Eukaryota; kingdom Fungi; phylum Ascomycota; class Lipomycetes; order Lipomycetales; family Lipomycetaceae; genus Myxozyma; species Myxozyma monticola. The sequence continues at coordinate 125,744 of JAJLTV010000029.1, forward strand.
CCAAAAAGACCAAATTGCGGCGGAAGAGGATCGAAAGGAGTTACTGAGGCTAAAGAAATTAGAAGAAGAAGGACGAATTCGCGACGAACTTCAGCGCAAGAGGCTCGAGAAGCTCGCCGCGGAACAGCGCAAGAAAGAAGAGGCTCAGAAGAGGTTGAGGACAATGGGACTATGCTGTATGGGGTATCAGTGGATCCCGCAGGAAAGCGGCTATCGCTGTGCGGGCGGATCTCATTACATGTCGAACGAAGCTCTCGGGATGTGAGCAATTATAGGCGCAATGGCTGGCTCGAGACGAAGCTGCTTGAGATTGCGATGATTAAGTATTGATTTGTCATAAGTAATAAGTTGATTAGCTATAGTTAAGTTATAAATTAGTTCATAGTTGGATATACGATGCTGAAGTTCGGCTCGAGATTTGTTAAAATGTCAAAAATAAAAACGCTTAGTTATAATTCTCGAGATCAAAATCATGCCAGGGCTAGGGCAAACCTTAAATTTAATCTTCGGAGCCGAACGGGAATTCGTCGAATAATTTTCTTTCCGGCCCCGAGGAAGCGATTCAGAACTCTGCGAATTGAGTATACGTAAAGGTTCTGAAGGTACTGTCTGTTTTACTGAGACTGTTACTTCTTAAGTGCAATGGCGTTTTACAAGGCTCTCGCGCCTGTCGCGCGGAGCGTCATGCGTGCCGTTTCGGTCGCGTCGCGGGGTGAGTTGCGTTGCTGAACTTATCTACTCCAGCACAGAAAAGAGATGTCACTGACAATTGAATAGCGGACACCTGCATCTCAGCTGTTCCTAGAGCTTCTGCTGCTCGCGGAATGGCCACGTTCAACCGTGACAAGCCACACGTCAACATCGGCACCATCGGCCACGTCGACCACGGCAAGACCACTCTGACTGCCGCCATCACGAAGGTCCAGGCCGACCACGGCTTTGCGGATTTCAAGGATTACTCGTCGATTGACCGTGCCCCCGAAGAGCGTGCGCGTGGTATCACCATCTCGTCCGCTCACGTCGAGTATGAGACCGAGAACAGACATTACTCGCACGTCGACTGTCCCGGTCACGCTGATTACATCAAGAACATGATTACCGGAGCCGCGCAGATGGACGGTGCTATCATCGTCGTCGCTGCGTCGGATGGTCAGATGCCGCAGACCCGTGAGCATATTCTGCTCGCGCGACAGGTCGGCGTTCAGCACCTGGTTGTCTTTGTCAACAAGGTTGATGCTATCGAGGACCCTGAGATGTTGGAACTCGTTGAGATGGAAATGCGCGACTTGCTCAGCACCTACGGTTACGATGGCGACAACATCCCTGTTATCATGGGTTCCGCTCTTTGCGCTCTTCAGGGAACTCGCCCCGAGATTGGCGAGGAGAAGATCGTTGAGCTGCTTAAGGCGGTTGACGAGTACATTCCTACTCCCCAGCGTGATCTCGAACAGCCTTTCCTGCTCCCCATTGAAGACACTTTCTCCATCTCTGGCCGTGGTACCGTTGTGACTGGTCGTGTCGAGCGTGGTACTCTGCAGAAGGGTGAGGAAGTTGAGCTTGTTGGATACTACGACCAGCCTATCAAGACTGTTGCTACCGGTATCGAGATGTTCCGTAAGGACCTTGACCAGGCCATGGCTGGTGACAACTGTGGTATCCTTCTCCGCGGTATCCGTCGTGACCAGGTTCAGCGTGGTATGGTCGTCGCTAAGCCCGGCACCATGAAGTCCTCTTCCAAGTTCCTTGCTTCGTTCTACATCCTGACGTCCGAGGAAGGTGGTCGCAAGTACGGTTTCGGATCGCACTACCGGCCACAGATGTTCATTCGCACCGCTTCCATCACTGTTGTCATTCACCTGCCCGAAGGTCAGGAGATTGGTGAGGACGGCCAGCCTAGAATGGTTATGCCTGGTGAGAACGCCGAGCTGGTGGTCGAGATGACCAAGCCTATTGCCATCGAGACCGGTCTGCGGTTCAACATTCGTGAGGGTGGAAAGACTGTCGGAACTGGTATGGTTACCCGTATTCTCAACTAAGTGTGTTCGTAAGAGCACGCCGTCGTCGAGATGTGTACGAGAGGAGATGGACTCCCGAGTTCGATGTATATATGTGAAATTCTACACGACGTTGCTATAGTTCTTTTCTGTAAATTTACTCTCTATCTCCAGACTGCAAACAATTATAATCTAAAGTAGAGTTAAAAGTAACAAGTTGAGCGGGCATGTGTTTCCACTGTGTCCTAACTGATACGTATATGGGGTTAGGGGTAGGCTCTAAAGTCATGGAATTCATGAAGTTTTGGATAGCATGAACTCAAGAATCCAAGAGAGACTATATACCGTTGCCTGTTGGAGTTGCTCTCCCGGACACAGTCTCTATCTGTTGTACTAAATACGGTAGGTGCGTGAAGACTTGGAGAATTGGAATATGAAAGTGGCGGAGTTGGTGCATGGAGAAGACGCGACGATAGTTGGACCACTGACCAGCACGCGAACTCGAACACATGCTGTATCACGATTCACGACTGTATTCTTGCTATATATGGGCGCCAATTTCTGTTTTCGAAATAAACTGTTTTATACCTGCAGTTCTGCTTCAAAAATAACTATAAAAATGATTGGCCAGTAATTAACGGTGCAGGGTCGCACGAATGAATTCACGCGCCGCGGTTTGTTTACGTTTTCGCGGCAGGGTCGCACAAACACGCACCCGGCGGCAGATCAGCTGTTGACGTGCCAAATTCTCCGCCGTCCGCACTTTCACTCTCCCACCCGCTCTTCTTCCGCACCAGTTCCCATCGCGAGCAACCCCTTCTACCGAGTTTGACACATCCCCATGGCTTCGTCTTCGTTGTTTGATGAGATGATGGAGTATCAGGACGACGAGGCGGACACGAGTCAGGATTATTTGCTGTGTCGGATGCTGAGCTTGCGAGCTTCTAGTGGGCGACCGCTGAATATCTGTTCGCAGACGGACGAGAAGGAGTGGAATGCTGTGCAGCAAGGAGTTGATCCTGAGGAATCGGATATGGCTTTCTATACGCCTGGTCTTGGAAGCAGTCCTGTGTCTCCGTTGAAGGCCGCGTTGAAGGAGCGTTTGTATGAGCCGATTTCCATGACGGACACGGTCGCGGACACGGCCGTGGAGACGGCGACGAGCAGTGTTAAGGAGATCGATCCGGTTGATGTCAAGGAATACCAGGACTACGAACCAGCAGATGTCACGCCGTCGGTTATTTCGCTGCCGTACAAGTTACATGTGGACAGCATCGAGAGCACGTTTAGCTGGACTGCAGGCGACGATGAAAGTCTGTCGAGTTCGCGCGCGTCCGCTGAGACTTTGCTTACGTCGTCGGTGGGATCGGATGTGGATGTCAGTGCGGACTTTGAGCGGGAGGAGACTATGTCGGATGTGTTTGATGACGACGATGATGATATTGATATCGATACACCGACGGTTTCGCACGCTCCGGTTGGGTTGAGTTTGACCAGTGTGGATCATATTGAGGATCAGAGTGATGATGAGCGGGAGTTGTCGCCTGAAGTCACTATTGAGGAGGAGAATACAGATGAAGATGGGATGGATGAAGGAGATGAAGAAGATGACGAGGAAGATGTGGATAAAGAAGAAGACGTGGATGACGAAGATGACGAGGAAGAAAGCGATATCGACGATGAAGATGACGAGGGATATGAAGGCGATGATTCATCAATTGTTCCGTCAGCGTCATACGGTCGATACGTCGAGTCGTTTGACTCTCAATCGAGCGAGAACGAGCTTAAATCGCTATTTGTCCCCGATTCCAGCACCCACAACCGCGTACTCTCCTCGTCATCACAGACTTCCGAGAACATGTCTACGTATGCGCTTCACAAGCCGCGGTACCAGACGACGGGTGTGACAATGTCAGCGACGGATGTGGAACATGATTTTGCTCGGTCGCGGTCTGTGAGTTTGCGGAAGGCGTTTTCGGATATCTCGACGAATCGCGCCGAGGTACCGGTGGTGCAGCAGCGGGCTGGGTTGGAGAGTGAGGAGAAGGCCGTGGTGGCGGGAAAGGTGGCGATTGATCAGGTAGAGACACTGTCGGAGCAGATGACAAAGGTCGATATTTCAGTAGATGCTGCGGAGACTGAGACGACCGAGGAGGCGACAACTGTGACAACTGTGCCGAGCGAGACTGTGCACGCTGAGGATGTGTCGATGGACAAGCCGACAAATAAGGCGAGGGTACGCATTCAAGCTGGGGGTGCAGGCACGCTCAAGAGAAGAATGGTGCCGCATATTCGGTTGAACTCCAACGAAGCAATTTTCAAGCCGATCGGTCTCGAGAAGGTTGCCGAGGGGGATGTCACTGTGGGTGAGGAGGATGAGGAAGAATCAGAGAAAGATGGGGAGGCGGTGACGACGAGATTTGGCAGACGAGTGTCAGAGGTATGGCGCGTCCAGGTTCTGGAGGGCAGCGCGGGGATAATCGCAAAGTGCGTACGAGAGGCGCGCGAGGTGCGAGAGAGCGTGGCGAACGCAGAAGTGAGAGAGCAGTTGAAGGAGTTTGTGAACGAGAACCTGGATATTATGACTGGGATTGCGTGCTGTGTGCTTGCAATTGGGGGTATCTTTGTTGTTGTGTGTTCGTGGATGGATGGGGCCGGACGGGACGTGATAGGCCTGCGGACAATGATCTATGAGTATGTGTTTTTGGCAGAGCTGCGTAGGTGATTCAGCAAAGACTAACGGGGTATATAGGTGCGCGGACTCGTCAAGCGACTACGAAGGAACGCTGAAGTGCCTGACGACGCTGAGTCTGCCTTCCGTGTTTCCGCGCGTGTTTGGGGTTGCCAAGGACAGTGCTGTGCTGCACCGGTACATGCTGGTGGACCTGTACGTGTGGGCTCAAGTGCTGGGCATCATCGGGGTCCCAGCTATTGTGATGGCCGTGGGTGGGAGCGTGCTTGCTGTGAGTGTGGCGATGGTCGCCATGCTGGCGTGCACTGAGCGAATTCTGCGGGCGCTGCTGACGGTGACCGTGCGGTTGATGGTTCAGGGCGCGGAAGACGGCCGCAAGATAGTGGGTCTTGTGGGTGGGACGGACGAGGAGTTGCGGGCGCTGAGCGTGGCGGATCTGCAGCCGGAGCCGGAGTCGGCTGAGGAAGGGGTGTATATCTGATTTGTTCTGTCAACAGTCGTCAGTCGTCAGTCACTCGGTCACTCGGTCGGCTGGCTCGGCACGAGTGGTGCGTTTTCCGTTTTATGTTATGTTTAGGTTACTGTTAGTTGTAGTGTATGGAGTAAGTTGTGTATACTGTGATTGATCTGTGAGTTGTTTCGAGGATAAGTTTCTTGCTGCAGGGCGGCATCGGTGGCGCCGATATGTATTTTCATTATTAAATTATTTACCGGGTTTTCACTTCTCACACTATGCCTATTGAGTACTGACTCTTCCTAAGAAGTCATAAGAGTACTCTATCTGAGTAGGAGTAAGAGCAAGCAAGAAGAACAAGTCTTCCAGGGCAGGTTGGTGTAACAAAGACGGTAGCAGGGCGGTAGGGTTATAGGGTTTAGCGACGTATAACGGAAATGCGCTAATGCAGGAACCGCACGTGTCGGCGCGCCGCGGGGCCGGGGCAGCCGCAAGTCGCGCGCGGCTGGCGCACTTGCGCCGCAAGCACGCAAACCGCGCCGACCCGCCCTTGCGTGCCTGGACCCGGACCCTGGCGGGCTAGCGCGGGTCAGCAAACCCCGGGTCCGCCGCCCGGCGCAGCTCAGCGCGCTCAGCTCCGCTCGAGGCCCGCCGCGTCCCACGAAGAAGCCCTGCTACACAAAACAAAACACGCCGCCGCCGCCCGCCGCTTCACCGCCCTCGCACCCCGAATCCCCGGTCGTCGCGGCCTGTCTGCTCCTGCGTCTGCGTCTGCGTCTGCTTCCGTGTCTGCTTCCGCTTCTCGTCCGTCCCCGCCCGCTGCCGATGCTCCGTCGCCGCTGCTGAGCGCCCGCTCCCCTCTGGCTGTTCCGCCGTCCGCTCGTTAGTCCAACTCACCACGCTCCTTTCGCTGTTTCGCCGCCGTCTGTCTCTCCGCTGCCTTTGTGCTTTACGACCGAGTACTTCTTTTTGTCACAATTTACCCCACCTCCTGCAACACACCGCAGCATACACGACCGCCTCCACAGTATCAACTACAACCCACAACTCACAACACCAACACAACACAACACCAACACTACACAACACAACACCAAACACATCCCATGGAAACACCTACACAAGACCCGCCCGACCAGGCCGACTCGCCAGACGAGACCGTGTTTGCCGACTACGCGACCCTCTCGCCGGCCTCGTCGAGCTCGCCCACCCACTCCACCGCCGCGACCCCACCCTCATCGACGCGTTCGCGGTCAAACACGACCTCGAGCACAGCCCAGCTCTCAGTCGCTTCCGCCAGCTCGACGACCTCGCTTCCGGGTCTTCCGCGGCGCTCGACATCGCGCAAGTCGACTCTCACACAACAGCAGAAGAACAACAAGCGCCAGCGCGCGTCCGCAGAGCAGCTCGTCATCCTCGAGGCCGAGTTCACGGTTAATCCGGCGCCCAACGCGAAGACGCGTGGGCGCATCGCTGACCGGATTAACATGACCGAGCGGTCCGTTCAAATATGGTTTCAGAATAGGTACTTATTCTTCCCCCTTTCATATTGTCCTGGTTGCAAAGCTAACAAAGACAAAAGACGCGCGAAAATCAAGCTACTGGCAAAGAAGTCGATAGAGACCGGCGAAGACGGCGACCTGATTCCAGATTCGATGAAACAATATCTCGCGGCCCAGTCGACCGGCCCAGGCTCAGGCTCGTCGTCTGCCTTCTTTGCGCGCGCCTTCGGCTTCAACCGCGCAGGACTTGCGCGCTCGGCCAGCTTCTCTGAGCCGAGCGACCGCGCGTACCTCGCGCCGCCCGATTCAGCAGTTTCGGCATCGGGCAATGTATCGCGAACTGTCGTCACACGGTTTGCCTGTCGTGCGCTCGCGATTGGATCTTGGCGCCGGGTGGGCAACTCGGCTATGGATCTCGTCGTGTTTTACTCGCCGTCCCAGACGCGCTTCACGTACTACATCAACAACGACGCGGTCGGTTTCAAGCTCGAGTACCCGTTTGCGCACGTGAAGCAAATCTACGTCGAGGCGCGTCCGCCAGTGCCGGTACCAGAATCGGGCGATCCGCAAGCTCCTTCTCCGCAACAGATTAGTGAGCCCATGGGCGACGTCGTCATCGTGCTTGCAAGGCCGCCGCAGTTTTACATGGAGTCGTCTCGTATCGAGACCGGCTGGTTCGAGACCGACGATTTCACAGAAGAGCAACAAGCGTCGAAGATTCTTGTCCACAGGCTCACGGGACCGCTCAAGATGCTCGAACAGCAACTAGCCGAGTTGCTCTGCGTACGCACCGATACCCTCGGTGTTTCAAACAACTCTGTCGCTCGCAGCGCATCTTCGTCTTCAATCAGCACAAATACGACTTCTTCCAGCGCTGCCAAGCAGCCAGTCAACCAACTCTCATTCACGTCTTCAGCGCCCGTCTCGCCGCTCGTGACTTCGGCGCCGGCCGCTGCTGCGTTCGCGGGCCCCGTCGGCGGGTACGCGGCGCACGACTACTCGTTCGGCGTTCCGCCGCGCTCGCAGCCGCCATTGACGCACAGGAGAACTCGCAGTAGATCAGTTCCTGTCGTGATGGATTTTTCGTACATGTCCGGAGGACCGATGTCGGGCCCGAATCCCGCGTTTGCGTTTCATCCCGGCGCCGCTCCGCCGCATCCGCACACAACGACTGGCTCCGCTGTCCCGATAACGAGCATTTCGATGCCATTGCAACACTCGTCGGCTGACGTTACATCTGTTCCTCTGATAGCACAGCCATCACCGATGAGTATGCCGCCGCCGCACATGCTCGCAGCTACGGAACCGCCGACTCCGGTTGCTCCGCTCCGTGTCGACACCTCTACGCCGCAGTATCTCGACGTCTATTCTTACCCACCAGATGTCTACCACTCGCCCGCAGTTCTAGACCTACCTGACGCCTCTGGTCCGCTCTCGGCGATCAGCACCGTCACAGCAGATCTCTCGACCGAAATTGCCGCTATGAGTCCCTACAACTTGTGGGTCCCGCAGAGTATGTCAATGTACGGCGAATCCATGGATGCGGTAGCGCCGGACGAGATTGGCGGCCTGTCGCACATGAGCTCTCGCAACGTCTCCGTCTCTGGCCCAGAGATGTTCCAGACCGAGTTCGTGAAGCCGGATTTCGACCATCTCGCGTCCGCGTCGAACGACGAACTGCTCGAGATTGGCATGTTGGGGATCAAGGGAGAGCCGATGTAGGCCTTTTTAACTTCTTTCCTGTGGCTTTAGGTTACCGGGTGTTTTCGTGAACAAAAAAGTGCTGTTTCTTTTATCTTTGCTTTTAGATATGCTTGCTTTTACTTTTTCTTACGTCAACTCCAGCTTGTCTTGAGTGTTTGTGTTTTTAGGTACAACTGTCTGGGATGTCTTTTTTTTGTACTTTTATATACTTGTTTTGTCTCTTTTTTTCTTTTTCGTCTCTGCCCGATGGAGATCGCGCTTTGTTTTAGGTTTGGTATATACGCGGGAAATGTATGGTCACGATGCAGACAGACTGCTTTGTTATATTATATATATATATATTTTATTATCAGCTCATTTAACTAGTAGTGTTACTTCTTTATTAAATAACTGCTAGTCTACTCACCGAGGCAGCACAGCCTGCACGCCCGCCTTCTCTGCAAACGCAAGCCACGTCCGCTCCGCAACCACAGGAACAGACTGCCCCTTCACAACACCATCATAAACCCAAACAGCCCACGCGCCCATCTGATTCGCCATAACAACATCAGTCAACACGCGATCCCCCACAACAGCCACATGCGATGCCCGTTCGACCCGTGTCTCGGGGTGGGCTTTGAAAAACGCCATGATCTCGGCTGCGCATTCTGTTGCTGGTTTTTTGGCAGAGTGGCGTAAGACAGGTGTGTTATTTGTCGCTTTTTCAACTGCAAGTGCAAGTTTATCGTCCGGATCCATTGACGTTGTACCCGCAGTGTTACTCACAATCAGCAGTGAGTTTCCCGGAAACTGGGTCCGTAATGCATTGAAAGCGGGGATATTATCAGGATGTATCTCAGACGAGTCCTTTGTCGCCAAACAGTTGTCCTTGTCGAGCACGATCGCGCGGATGTCGGCTTCTGGTGGGAAAAGGCTGGTGAATGGGGTTGGAAGGGCGGAAAGGGTCGGAATGCGCGCGTGTGGGATTAGATGTTGCGGGGAGGTGAGTAGGCGGAACGCGTTCAGCGTCGCGGGAAGGTTGAGCGAGGACATTGTCGGCTGTGAGGGCTGGTGGTGGTTGGTATGAGTTACAACACTCTACTTATAAGTTATTCGTACAGTTTTTAAGGTAAATGTGAAGATATGTAGAGAGGACTTGCTCAAATTTCGACGCGTTCTCAAGTGATCTCGAGCCCATATACAACCTGTCGCCCGGGTAACTCCCGCTATATCTGATGCGAACCGGCGGCTCACCCTAACTAACACGCATTCAAGTCAAACATTTCGAGATTTCTAGCTTATGTACTTCCTTTTTTCTAGTATTACACTGACCGGCTTTACTTGTAATCTTGAAGTACTGAAGCAGATGTATCTTTTTATTTGCGTTTAGCTCAGGCTCATCCTGGTTTCAATATGTTTTTGCAATCGAGTGTTACTTCACCGAGCGGTACCGCCAACTTTGATTCTTAGTATATTTATGAGGTTGATCACTATAACTTGGATTTTTCATCTTTACACAGACATGCGAAACTATATACGGAAACTTGTACAGAGTCTTAACAAGGCAGGTGGTGAATTGGATCGGAGTCATTTGGATCGAGGATCATCGTCGCAGAACTGGATTTTGTGAACCGCAATAATTGGTTTCTTCTGCTCAAATATCTTAAGTTATAGGACGTATTATGCGATGAGGTATAGAGAGCGAGATGGTCTTATTATTTCTTGCATAATATGTTTTACTAATTCAGGATATTTCCCAGCGGTACAATGAACTATGAACAGCATATTTCAGATTTCTTCAAGTTTTCGTATGGTTTGGCTGGTTAACCCGATTGTCTCGCTAAGCTGATTAAAACATATTATTTACACCGATATCCGGCGTAGAATGCCTACATCATGATATCTTTATAAATGATATATTCTGATTTGCTTGGCGAGCTTGGGCAGAGGTGACTTTCAATTACACGGCGCTTTATAGAGACTACAGACATGCGAAACTTATACAAGGTCTAAACAGGCAGGTGAATGGATCGCAGTTGATCTGGCTTGAGAATCATCGACACAGGACTGGATCTTGTGATCCGGATACTGGATTCTTCTGCTCGATTCTCGGAATAGCTTGAGTTAATAAGACGTATTAGTGGTGTTCCGGAATAGACACTACGTTCTGTTTTCTGTTTCCACTAATACGTTTTACTAGCTTAGGATCTTTCCCGGTGGTACATGTGCATGAACTAGCGTGAACCAGGATATTTTAAATTTCTTCAGTTCAATTTTCCTCAAAAATTTAGCTGGTCAAAACAGATTGTTTGCTGAAATATCGCGGTGTTTGCGATGTAACAGTAACAATCTGTTTTGACTAACTGAGCGAGCTTCGATAGAGGTAATGTTCAATCACACGGCGCTTTATAGGACAAAAGCCGGCAGAAGCTTCAATGAATTTGGTGATTGGGATAGCACAGGAAACGATATCTCAATGAGTCTATTTGACCATTGGACTATATAGCTCAATTAGTGTATAACAATTGTCAAGTCGATGAATCATCCCGGGCGTCCGAATATACCCTCTTTATATAAGCGGCCTTCATACCTGGCCTTAAATTGCATGAGTAGAAGTCGATGTTGGCACGCTTGTTTGATCCTCTTTCAGCAAGCGCATGTTCCCACCATACTCCCACAAGAATGGCATTGCCGAAAACGATCTTGGAAATCGCAGAAAAACTTCGGGCAAATACAAAACTGGAGCTGAAGTAGAGTACATTTGATGTTTTCCATTTGTCAGATCTTTCTAAGCAAATTTACAGTCGAAACCGATGCATCTATATGATCACGGTTGGTGCCGCTCTTTTTCAGGACTCTATTTACCTGACGACATAAATGATTCGTCAGTCATGTACTATACTACTCTGGCGTTTGCACGCCAGCTCGCTTATCAACAATCCACTTAAATATCGCGGTAATTCCGTCCAATCTGTCGTGTATAGATCTCTCCAAGAAACATGCCCGCACCTGAGCCCCAAAAATGTCTGCGACTCTAGTCAAGATGTGAAGCTGTTCTAGAGGCGGTGTCTGGGATAGGAGTAGCTCGCACATTCGCAGCATGCCCGCTTGACACGCACCGTGAATACTCTCGTCGGTCGTATTCATAAGGAAAACTTCGGCAAATTGCTGTATGGCAGCATGCAGTGCATCATTGTTCGTGACCCCGGTGAAGACAGACGTTGCTCCTATTAAGAGTCGATCCGCGTCCGCTAGCGCAATCATGAGTGCGTCACGAATAGACTGATGCCTGGTAGTTTTGAGCGCTTCCAAAAACATAACCTGAGTCGAAACTATGCGATCGTCCATCTCAAGCGAAAGTGGCTCGCGAGAGACATCATCCGCATCCGAAGGTAAGACGCAGGCCACGTATGCTCTGATCATGGTTATCGCCCCCAGCTTGACCAAACGCACAGATCTTTCACATAGCAGTTCGTCGAGCTTTGTCTGAGTAGAATTGGCCGGTCGCTCAAGCTGCTGTTGAAATTCTGCGACAATTGTAGCATTACGGCTTGGTGTCTGCATGGCAATGCGTGCTTCCTCGTCGGCATTGACTGAGTTGCCATCGTCTCGTTTCCTCTTCTCGCCTTGAGTATTTTCCATTGTCTCCGCACTTTCTCCGCCGCTGTTTGCGTGGAAATCTTCCTCAATTTTCACGCTGTTCGATACATCCAGTTGCATCTCGATGTGGGGATCCTGCTCGCCACCAAATATCCAATCGTCTAGAGGTTCATCCGCCCTGATGACCTCACAGAGCTTATGAAAGTCTTTATGGTCAATTGAACCCCACAGAAAAGTGATCAAATTGTCGTAGACAAAAGTCAAATCTGAAAAGAGACCCCCACGACAACTCACCAGTAGCTCCACAAGGAGCTCGCCGGCGCCATTGTTCGAGCATTTAAAAGCATTTGAGGATCCGGGGACAGGGCTGATCATTTCATCGCAAAATCCCAGGGCCACCACACTTTCGACGTCACCGTATTTAGTGTTCGGCAATAGTATCATCAGACTCAAGCACGTTTCCAAAATTGATAGCTGCTTCACTGACTCGTTCTTCAACTTCTATAAATCAGATGAGATTAGCTCAAAAAATAATAACATATCGTCGTAGTGAACTCTCACCAGTGATTGAATTTTATTCCGCGTCTTTCGAAATTCATTCAACTGCCTTTTACCGCCCATATTGTCAGGCCACTTCCACAATCTGTCAATCTCATCCACTTCTGCAATTGATTGTGCAAGAAGGACAGGAAATGAGATGGTAGTCCCCATAGAGCTTCTGAAGGTCGCACTGCTAACTTTATGATGTTTGAATATTTTAGACATAGAGCTAAAGCATTCATGAGGCTTGTATGTCGAATCACTGGAAATCGGATTTGACTGCGTCGGCTCAAAATAGGAGAATCTGACAAGAAACCTGACAAGCTCTCTGCGCCATCTGTCGGACTGATATGACTTATCTAGTGAATTGCAAAGAAGGTGCACAAGATGCGAATAAATCTCGATTCGGAATTTTTTGTAGGAGTACGGCAGATTGGAACAATAACCATGGCATTTCATAAGGTACTTTCCCCATACGTCGACCGTTTCTTCCAGCACGGACTCTTCCGCATCATTCAATGCGTTCGTGAGTTGGCTATGAAGACTTCCAAAGCACGCGGTATCATATTGCGGAGCAACGCGCATCAGCTGCTCAACCAAAGTAGGTATCTTCTTCGGAGATGACGTTCCGACTCTCCCTAATATCCAGCACATGCATTGCTTCAGAGAGACTGTTTCCTCTGAAGTGACTGAATTGACTGCGGCAGCCGTCTTAGTATTGACAAACAAGCTAGTGAAACTCTCACTGTCAAATAGTATACCGAACAGTCTCGGGTGCAAATGCTTGAATAGCAAGTCGACCGTTTCAGCCGCTCTCGGTCGTGTCGCTTGTTGGAGATAAGATTCAATTAAACCCATGGATCTGGTCTCAAAGTTTTCAATCGCGGAGTCTGCAGGAGGCCACGAATACGTTCGCCCAATAATTTAAAAAACGTAATGCGCCGAACTCATCCTCGGCTCCAGTTCCCAGTTCATATCATGATCAAAACCATCCAGCATCATTAACGTAAGAATGCTTGAGTGACTTTTTAGGTCGTACATCAGTGAATAGGGACGGTAATTCTGAAACAGTAGCGTTTTAGGCATCAGCCCATTTTCTCGGGAGCCCAGCTTTCTGTCATAATTGAAGCGCTGTGACATGGCATAATAAATCAAAGCTTTATCGAGTTCTAGGACAAGCATAGATTCTTGATAATCCTGCATTAGTTTCAGCAAGTCATACTGAAAATCAGGCATCATTAATTTGTTAGGAAGCGTCCAGATCGCGTCACATATCATATGAAGGCAAACGTCAAGCAGATTCTGATGCGCCAGTCCAAACGTAAAAATGGCCCCCAAGATCAGCCTGATATCAGCTGACGTCATGCTGGCGTCGTTGATTAGTTTCTGATTATCAAGAAATGAACGATATACTATCAACACCGCAATGTGTCTTATGTTGGTCAACTATGTAAGTTAGCAAACGGTAAGTATAAGTCACTCCAAACTGGACAGACCTCTGTAGGCTTGTGGACGTGAAGATCAGAGTTGCTTCCTGTCAGCAAGGGAAACGACTGAAGAAATGAAATGAGATCTTTCGTAGATATCAAGTTTCGGCCTGCGTATAGCGCCTATTCGTTAACTCGTTAACACACGCACACTTTGCTTCAGAGCAGGACGAACTGACTTCTCTTATAAATAGACCACATCCATGAATCGCAAAGCAAGGGATAGGAAACAGACGAAGAAGCGTCCCCAAAACTCTCCGGATCATCGTACTTCTGTAATTTTGTGATAATTGACGAAATTGTAGTCTCCAATGGTTGCTCACTGTGTGTGACTAGTGCCCTGAAATCGAGCTCGTCAATGTCTGCTGACGCGTTCATGGGCGCTTCCACCGGCAACACCGACGAGATCGACAGAGTCTCGAGGGTTGTCGTCATTGCTTTATGAAAATTTGTCCCTGATGGAGCAAATGTGCGATTGCTAGCGTATATGACTCGTGTATTCAAATAAAAGTGCCTGAAGCCGACGCGCGACGCGACGCGTCGAGAGGCAAGACGCGTTTTCCGAGTTAAGGGATGCAAACCTTAAACTGACTGCGGCGCCAATAGAGTTTGGTGACGTTGCCGCCTCGACCGCGCTCCTCACCGCTGACCTGGCCTCGCTCCTAAAAACATCGATTCACACCAATTCTCGCGTCGACCTCAGCACAAATTAGAATCCAGTAACGCAGACTTCTAGTCGCGTTTTGATCTTGCTTTTTTGCTGTTTATCGTTGTCGCTATGCGGATTGCGATTCCAAATGCGCGCGCGCATTGGCGGTCGCCGCTAGTGTTGGTGGTCGCCGTGTTGCTGCTTTGTGGTCGTGTTGTTGCCAATACGGCGCATATCGTATGTTTTTATCTGGTTTCTTGAAGAAATTGAATTTTTGGTTATGAAAAGAAGTTAATTGGATAGTCGGATGAGCCTTCCTTGCGGCAACAATGTTCCGGAATGTACGGTCGGAGGGACTGGAGCGGCAGCATTGATCCATACATCACAGGTCCGTTACACCGAAATTTGCATCCATACCGAGCAGGACAATGTACTAATTAATGAATAACAGTCGATCTTGAGCGCGCACCACAGTCCCCCAGCGCAGACGGCGAGATCGTATCGCTTGTGATTTTTGAATGGACGGATGTCGACCGCATTGGAATCGACACGCATGATCAGACCGCGCCTGTCGCGTATGTGTGCGATGATACCGCGATCGAGGACCACTACTGCACGAAAGAGAACTACGGCCAGTTTCTGATACAAGGAACGTCGAACGGTACTATTGCTTCCATTTACTCGACAGCTGTTTCGATCTCTGCTGATGGCACGGCGGATCCGGTCAAGTATATGATCCGTAAGACTGGATTTTACTGTGTGGGTACGTACGGCATGACGACTTCCCAAGGCGGGTATGTTGGTACTGTAACGTTCCAGAACGCGTTTGGAAAGCTTCCCGCGTCGCAGATTGCCAAATTACCGTTTTACGGCGGCGTCGCGATCGCATACGCTGTCGTGCTTGCGTTCTGGATGTTCCTTTACGTGCAGTACCGTGGCGATATTCTTGCCGTGCAGAATTATATCACTGCTTGTGCGGTCTTCCTTGCTGTTGAGATGCTGATCGTGTGGGGATACTACGACGTGATAAACACGAAGGGCAACACGGTCTTCTCAAGAGTGTACATGGTTTTTGTCGCGATCCTGAACGCATTCCGAAACGCATTCACTTTCTTTTTACTGCTGATTGTCTGCATGGGATACGGCGTCGTCAAGCCTACGCTTGGTCCGGCAATGCTTCGGTGCCGGATTTTGGCTGGTCTGCATTTCGTGTTTGGCGTGGTCTACGCGGTTGCCAGCTTCCTGGTCACTCCAGACACCGCCGGCCCGTTGATTTTGCTTGTGATTCTGCCGCTGGCTGCTACCATGACTGCGTTTTACTTGTGGATTCTGTCCTCGCTGACCGCCACGATCAAGGATCTCACGGACCGCAAGCAGAACGTGAAAGCGTTGATGTATCGCCGTCTCTGGCGTCTGTTGTTTGCTAGCATCCTGATCATCTTTGGTTTCTTCTTTTTAAACAGTCTTATTTTTGCCGACCGCAATTCAGTCGACTTTGTGCCCCGGCACTGGAAATCTAGATGGTTTGTGCTCGACGGCTGGCTTAACGTGATTTACTTCATTGACTTCGTGTTAATCGCCTTCCTTTGGCGTCCGACGCGGAATAACAGACGTTTTGCAATGTCGGACGAGTTGTCACAGGACGATGATGGCGGATTTGAGATTGCGAGCCTGGCAGGCTCGTTGGATGAGGAAGGAAGCATCTCAGGTGCGCCGACGGGTCATGCTTATGATCCTGTGCGGTCGGAGCCGGCCGCGACGGGGGGTGCGCCGGCGCGGTATGACGCCGATACTGATAGTCTGGCTGGATCACTTCACGCCGACTCGAACCCGTACGGTGAGGACGGACATGGATCGGTCGAGGTTATGGCGGTGCCGACGGGTAACGGGGCGGCGGATAAGACGATCTTGCCAGACGAACCACAGACAGAGACAATGTTCGAGGCGCCGGATGACGAGTATGATCGGTGGTCTGAGGACGATGATTTGGATGAGCGGATGGCGGCCGCTGGCACGGGAGGCGATGAATCGGCTGCGTTGCAAGGCCGGAAGAAAGATTTGTCGAAGGACGATTGATGGGACTTAGATTGAAAAATATATCTGGAAATTATATGTATAAGTTAGTTCAACACGAAATTGCTCGCGGATCTAATTAGCAAGCAAAAAAACAAACTCCAAATTCAATTATAGTGGTACAAAGTAAACATACACGTCGTCAAGCGTAGAGCATCTAAACAAGCTTAACAAAAAAGATCAACCCATCTTCCGCTTCTCTCCCGCCTGCGCATCCGCAGCGACACTTTCTTCACCGGGCCTACTCTCTCTAGCCCGTTCTCTAGCTCGTTTCGCCTCCGCCTCCACCGCCGATCCCGCAGAAGAATTCGCTCTAGCTTCAGCCAATACGCGCTGTTTGCCGTCCTCCTGCGCGATCCGCTTAGCCTCCTTTTGCCGCTCCGCCCGTCGTAATTCGTCTTCGTGCGCTTTTTTCTTCTCTTCCATCGCCGCCCGCTTCTTCCACGCTTCCCGGATGTGCGGGTTCGCGGATAACAGGTCATCTTTAGTAACTCCATCCCTGACCGACGCGACGATCTTGTCGACGATACTAACATGGTTTCCGGACGGTTTATCGTCCCTGAATCGCATATACCGCCACGAATTCAGAGATTTATCCATATAGCATTCCACGATTCGCTCATTCAGCGGTTCATGTAACGCGCGTAGTTGGGTCCATTCCTCTGGAGTCATGTATAGTTCCGAAAATGGCTTGTACAGTTTATCGCCTTGCCAGACTGACAGCAGACCCATTGGCTGCGAGTCGTAATCCGGGTACGAAATCTTGGGGTCGTCGGGGTCGGTGTATATCGGGAACTTCAAGGTCAGTTTGAAGTCAATCGAGTTCTCCTCCGCCGGTTTCCATTTCAATATTTTCTCGTCCGTGCCAAATACATAGGGCGTAACACGGGACGTGAAGATAAGACCGTCGGTGCCGTGCTTGAGGTTTGGGATGATCTGGCTGTATAGCTTCGGCAAAGCGTACGCAAACTCCATATTTTTGAAGTCGACGAGAAACGGGAAGTATTCGACTTCTTCGGGGTATTGCTTGCACAAGTTCTCATACGGCTTGTACACGAGTTCCCGGAAATACCCCAGTCGTTTATCCAACGTACGTTCCGTGAGTAATTTCCCATCAATAACAAGCGAATCAAAAACGAGGTACTTTGTGACTGTCTTTCCACCGCCAAGATCGTCGACGACAAGCTCGCCGTCGACTAGACAGTCGAGGTGGAAGCGCTGCACGTCGTTGACGAGCGGGAAGTGCAGGCCCTGAACGTAGTAGAAGTCGTTTTTGCGGTCAATCAGATAGGTTGCTTCCGCGTCGCCTTCACGCGTGAGGTACATCAGACATCTCATTCCGTCCGATTTTTCACAAACATAGTAACTAGATACCGGTTAGTCCAACAAAAAACCAAGCGAAGCAAAGCTGGAAAAGAAAAATCGTACTCTTCGCGCTCGAGATTCTCGACAATATGCCGCTTCTCAAACGACACAGGCTGGGCACCTGGAAACGAGGTGTTTGCGCGCTTCAGCAATCTGGCAACGTCTCGCCGCATGCCCTCAGCATATGCTGGCGGCACGCGCACGCCGGGCATCGCGGGCACGACGGCCGGCATTGCGGATTAGTGAGGAGTTGTTGTCTGATGGGTGGCTTCTGGTGTGAGACTGTGGGCCATCGCCGCACGATCGTGCGGAGCGAGAAGGAGTAGGAGATGCAAGTAAAAGAGTATCGTCGCTGATTGTACGAATATCGTGATACGGATCGCGGATCGAGGAAGTGTTTGTCGTCGTGGTTGGTGAGCTTGAACGTGTCATTAAAATTGGACAAAAAGCGTGGTGAGCGGCGTGCGGAATAAGGTTCGGCGATGCGATGACCTCGAATTCTTAGCAGATTTAAATTCGATAAAATACATGTTCTATCCCAACTCGAGTTTAGTTCTCCTGATCTATATCGAACGGCAGCTCACGATGTCGAATGGAGCTCCGCTGAAATTTGGCGGACTCAAGCTCCAGGCGAAGAAGAAACCGGCGCGTCCGCCGCCGGAAGCAGCACGATCCGTATTCGGGCGGGACGCGCTCGAAGACGACGACGAAGGGGACAACGAGCAAGCACCTTCTGCGTTCAAGCCCCCCGAGCGGCGACTGAAGCTTCCTTCAAGGGTGCCAGCGGAAGACGACACAGATTCGTTTGACGGACGGCGGCGGAATGCCGTAAATACAGAGATCATGGCGCAGTCGGTGCGAAATGCGCGAGAAACTGCGGAGCACGAGGCGGAGGCTGATCCGTCGCTATACGCGTACGACGATGTTTACGATACTATGAAGGCAGCAGAGCGGGAAGCTCGGGGGGTGCTGGTTGGGGATGCGGATAAGAGTAAGAGGGAGTCGAAGTACATTGGCACACTACAGGAGTCGCTGAAGACGCGGGAACAGGACCGGCTATTAGCAAGAGACACGCTGAACAAGCGCGAACGAGAAGACGAAGGGGACGAGTTTGCGGGTGCGATGGTGTTTGAGAGTAAGGCGTTTAAGAAGCAGAAGGCGGAGATAGAGAAGGCAAGAGTGGAGGAGGAGGCGAAGGAGGTTAAGAATAAAGAGAAGAAGGGCGCAGGGTCGAGTATTTACCGCAAAGTGTTACAGCAGACAGAAGCAGCTCATGATGTTCAGGTTAGAGCAGCTGCAGCTGCAGCAGTGGCCGCTAAGATGAAGAAGGAGGACAAGTGATGTATAATATCTTGTATAATATATGGCCAAGTACATTTCAAGCAAGCCCAAACTACTCCTTGAAGGGCAGTCCAGCTTTCTTGCGAACAACACCGTAAATCGAGGCAATGTCTCCACGCTCGCCCAGCTCAGCAGTGACTTCCTTCAAATTCTCGGCAGCAATCTCGACGATCGGCATCGTCGTGCCGCTCGCCTTTGCCAAACTCAACGCATGGCGCGCGTCCTTCGCGGCCAGATCCGCGGCAAATAGCGGCTTGTCGCGCACGTAGTCACCGGTCGTAAGACGCTTGCTGTACGGCAGGTACGGCGATGCACCAAACAGCGCGGCAATGAACTTCTCAAACAAATCGGTTCCCAGCCCGGTCTTCTCGGCCAACACGTGGCCTTCGGACAGCGACTCGACCATGCCGAGAATGACAGTGTTGCCGATGACTTTCAGCGTAAGCGCCTTGCCAACGTCAGGGTCGTCGGAAACATCGATTGTGAGACGGCCCATGACGCCGTCGAGGAACGGCGTGATGGCGGCGATGCCGGGCTTCGAGCCGGCCAACACGAACACGAGCGCGCCGGCGGCAGCCGCGGCCGGCGCACCAAACACAGGCGACGCAACGAACAAACCACCAGCCTTCTCGACGCTCGCGGCAACCGCACGCGTCGTGTCCGGGTGAATCGTGCTGCACTCGGCGAAGACCTTGCCGGCCACGCCGCCGGGCGCGGCCAGCACTGACTCGAACAGCTCCGTCACGGCCGCGTCGTTCGACACGCACGAGAACACAATGTCGGACTTAGCAACCGCATCCTTGACCGACTCCACGACCGAAATCGTGGGCTTGTCCGCCGCGAACGCCGTCGCCTTGGCCGGGGTGCGGTTCCACAGCAGCAGCGGCTGCTCCAGCTTACCCTTCGACGCCAGGTTGGCCACCATGCCCTGATCGCTTGTTAGCTACACTCAATTGGCAAATGCCGTGCAAATTACTCACGGTGGCCATGTTTCCGAGACCGAGAAATGCGACTTGAACCATTTTGAGAGATGTGCGGGAGAGAGAAGGAAGGGACATTGGAGATTGCCGGGCTACTCGGCGCGATGATCAGATAGAGATTCCGCAGGCCGGGTGACTCGGTCGCATGGGGTTGGGGTTATTGACGCTCCCGATCCGGAGATTCGTACACATTTTACTCTGCGGCGTCTCTCTCTAACTAGCGCACCAACTCAGCTACGTTGTGGGCTTATCTGTCGCCTAATCTAACAAACATTAAAATGTCAAGTCTAGTGGATCATATACCTTCAGGCTACAGCTGAAATGCCCACGACGAGAGCACTAACTCTGGACAAATTTGTTCCGTATCTGTATTGACTTGCAAGACGCTGGCTCTGGTTGTTACGAAAATCTTTCGAATATCAAGTTCTGTCTTCTATAAAAGATCTAAATAAACACATAATACAGCGTAAAGCCTACAATCAAAACAAATATCTATGATTAAACAAAAATAGGTTGGAAATACAATGGTAGTCGAAGAAATACTCGCACAAGAAAACGCCATGACCTCCCTAACCGCGCCTGAAAAAAAAAGATCTATATGCCAAAAAGCAACTTCAAAAGTTGGTAACAAAAACAGAAAATTATCCAAAAAAAATTAGTTACCAAAATCATTACTCCGCAGACACGGCAGTGCCAGCAGCCTTCATAGCTTCCTCGCCTGCATCCCACTCCCGTGTCCATTGTCCAAATTTGTCATGCACGCCAGCAATCATTTTGCCTTCTTCAAAATTAACTCCAGAAGGCCGATCATACATGCTCCGCGGCTGTGCATCTTGGAACGTGACTTCACCGCCAGCGTCGTCGGGGGTGACGATAGCGTCGAAATCAAGATCCTCGATTCGCAACTCGCCATCCACGGCTCCAAATATCTCGTCAAGTTGACCGCCGACGGGGCCGTTTGCCTTCGGCGAATTGCGCACTGACGCAGGCATCGAAACCGGTGTTGGCTTGTCTGGATTCAGAAAAGAGTTGCGCTTGCATAGGTTCGGAGAATGTTGTTGTCCCGTCGACGGCGACACTGTCTCGACGAACTCTGCAGCTCCGTGATGCCACCCGTACGTACCAGCAGCAACAGAAGCCGTTGCACCAGTCGGCGTCGATGTTGCCTTTGGCGAGAACGCAAACTGCGAAGAATTCGGAATTTGGGGAAACGAGTATGACACAGTCTGTGAAGCCGGGACTGATCCAGGTGATGAGGGCTTCGATTGTACCGACATTGTTCTCTTCACATGCGGTGCTTGCTGACGCTGTGCTTGCACCTGCGTCTGTGACCGTGAGAGAGTAGCAGGAGATGGCATTACCATCGGCGGCGACGGTAGCATGATTTTGCCATTAATATTCGACGGCGTCTTAAGAACCATTTCTTCCTCCTCCTCGCCGTTTGCAAGGCTGGTGGTGGTAGTAGACTGCAAATGAACCGGGACTTTCAGTCCGCCGTTTTCGTAGGTCGGAGTCGTGGCGGGCAGCGACGCCGGCGTGCTGACGTATGATTGCACTTGCTTGACGCTGTAACCAAAGGGAGAAGTGGCTGAGGGCGAATACTGAGGTGATGGCATCGCGGACGCGACCTTCGGACCGCGGAAATACGGCATATTGGTCATTTGCTGCGGTTGCGTTGAACCTACTCCAGTTAGTACACATCACCAGTCAACCATTTTGAAGAGAAAACAATCAGGCATACCTAATCCATCCTTCAAATGCTCTCTCTGGCCCGAGGTTTCAGGTTGTACCCTCGACCCCTCGGCGTCTGCTTTCGCACTCTCCGCACGCGCAAGATTTTCTCGAATCTCCTGCATCTTGCGCTGTTCTTCCATCCGCTTAACAGCCTGCTCATGCTTCTTCTTGTCTGCCTTCTCCTTAGCCACGCGTTGCCGTTCAAGCTTCTGAACCCGTCGCTCTTCCTTGTCCGCTTGTACTTGCTCCTTCGTACGCTTCACAGGTGCAGCGGTAACTGGAGGTGCCGGAGTCGGCGATTTTCTTTTCGCAAGACCATCGGTCTGCAAAAATACTGCGGCGTCAGTCGATGGAGACACGGCGGGTTCGGCCTTGATGACAGGCTGAGGGGGGAGAATCACGTTCATCGTCGGCGGTTGTGATGGGTGAACCATCTCAGGACCATCGTCGTCATCCAATCCGGCTTCTTTCATTCCACGCGCCTGACTCTGATTCCCAACAGCATGTTGTGCCGTAAACGCATACGGCGCGTCGGGCGCGCGGACCATCGGTCGTTCCAGCATTGTCGACGCGGGAAGTTCATGGCTGAGAGTCGACGTGGCACGATGCAAAGGATAAAATGCAACTCCGGTAGACACAGGACTGTGGTTCGTCGGCATAAGGGCTTCATGAGGCGATGAACCCCAGTTCTGAAGACCCGCCGGAGACTGCGCCGAGCTGAGCGGGGTCATGACGGTCGGTGTATTTGGATTCGACGGCATCGGAGTCAGACTGCCTGCTCGAAGCGATGGCGGGGCGTTGATAATGCTAGCTTGTAAATTGGCTAGGTTGACATTGCAGAACGGAGGAAAATTTTCCTGCGGCGTCGATATAGGCTGCTGCATAGATTGTGATTGTGACTGCGGCTGCTGTACAGCAGGAGACAGTAGAGGCCGCTCTGAAAGCTGATGCTGCTGAGGTACAACTATATGCCTAGGAAATGACCGTTGGGGAAGAGGTTGTGATAATGGCTGGGGAGGGTACTGAGGAGGTTGTGGCGGCATTGCTGCAAACTGAGCCGGAGCGGCAACTCCCTGAGACATACTAGGAGTCATGCTCGGCTCAGCTCTAGCAGCAGGTTGAGGTATCCTCTGTTGGACCATTGTCTGAGGATATAGTTGCGGATTATATCCCACCGGTGTCGCAATAGGCTGCGGTGCATACTGCATTCCCGGCAGAGCTTGCGACACGACGGGGAACGGCGCTTGCCATTGCTGCTGAGATTGCTGCTGAGAAGTCATTTGAGCTTGCTGTTGGTGTGATTGCTGAGGCTGCATTATTTGCGGAATGAACTCTTTCCAATCCTCTTGCCACATCTGTCCGAAAACCGCCGCGGATGCAATATACGGCGGTTCGCCTGTGCGCTGGTAGTTATCGCAAATAGTCTGCACGCGAGACATATCAGGTGCAACAATCTCAGCTCCAGCAGCATGCGATTGCTGCTGTGCGATACCGTCGGCAAAACTTGCCGAGAGCTCACTGGCTAGTTCGAGCAGCATACTGTCGCTGACTGATGACAGACCGCCCGGATGGTCAGGACTAAAAAGTGCCGTCACGAGCGGATCCTGGGGAGGAAGGGAGTGTGGCGCGTAACTCTGCTGAGCATGCTGCTGGTATTGCTGCTGATATTGCTGCTGGGCTTGCGCTTGCTGCTGGGCTTGCGCTAGAGCCTGCTGCTGGGCTTGCGCTTGACGCTGCTGCTGGAGCCGATGCTGGACTTCTTCGTGTATGCGTTGAAGCTGATACTGGCGCTGTCGCAGCGTCACTTCTGGTGGTACAGCTCCCGGCTGCGACAGATTGGGCGGCAGCGTCGGGTAGACATAATGCTGCTGCGGAGGGCCCGAGGACGCGACTACGGGCGCCTGCTTCGGGGCGATGGAGAACACAGCCGGGCCGGAGTAGGGCGGGGCGTAGTTGGCGGCCATCGCACCGAGACGGTGGGGAGGTCGGGGGAGGAGGTCGGTACGCAGACGGCGGGGCGAGCAGGAAGAAATCGGACGATCGAGAGCAACGACGAATAACTAGCCAGTCGAATTGGTGGAGCGACGAAGTTCTCGGCGCCGGGGCGAGAGCGCGTGTGGCGGGCGTGTGGCGGTGCGCGTGGCGCGCGTTTGGTCGCGTGCGGCGAAGTGTAAACAAACCGCAGCCAATGAACCGCGCTCGCGAACCCGAACCCCACTGCTCATCGAGCACCGCCCGGCCTCGGCCGCCACGGGACCCTCGGAGCGTCAGCGCTCGCTTCTCACTCGGCCCACGAGCTCGCCCAGACGGCTGCTCCGAGGCCAAATCCAAGGATGCAGCGGCCTTCCCTGGCCCGATAAGTACTCCATTTCACATTTTTACTTCGACTGCCATTCGCTGCGCTCGCTGCTGTCACATTTTCCCATTTTCACGACTCGCCTGCCGTCGCGGCATCTAGCCTTTTCGCAATTGCGCCGCACCCGCGTTTGATTGATGATCAAGATAAAATTATTCGCGGATCAAGATAAGGTATAACTTTAAAATATGCCGCTACGCACTTAACTGGCACCACCTTAAAACAGGGCACTACTTCAGCGCCATTGGTGCGCGCCACTCCCGCAGCTGCGCGCCAGTTTGAGCTCTCGTGACTCCTCTGCTCGCCAGTTTTTGAAAATAGCCGACTGAAAGCGTCGTGAAACTCGCAGCCTATGATTCGCTAAAAAGATCTTGGCATTCGTGATGCATTGCCTCCGGGGCCACCGAGCCAGATGTGGGGCATAGTGTCCCCTTTACTGTCGAGCCTTACAGCGCAATTGACAGTCTGCACAAACGGCAATTCTAGCCTTTGGCCAATGATAATTGACGTGAAAAACGGCTTCTGTTCTGTCTGAGGTCTCGTGGACCCTGTTTTCAAAAAACTCGTCACACAGAGCTAGCCGCATCCGTTATTAAAGTCAGTTAAAACGCGTACAACCCCCACTGTTTACGCATGCGGCGTATATTTCTTTCACGTTTCCACTCACAGCACAAAGAGTCGGATGGAGTGAGGACAGAGGACTGACCCATGATATAACAAACGGCCGGCGGCAGGCCATGCTGAGGCCTGACCGCCTGAGCTCATAAAAACTGGAAGGCGTCCAAGACTCCAATTCGTACCCCTATCGCAAAGGTTACTGGCAGGGCTATCTGCTAGCTATCCTATAACGACTGCGCGCCCCAGTCGCACCATAAGCGCGAACTGGTAGCCACATGACTCGCCGCATCGAGCAGACCAAAAGATACGCCGTTGCCAGCAAATTTCAAATCAATGGCGTATAACTGGCTGATATTCAGGCAAACTGTTACTGACGTGAAGTACGGTGCGGGGACTGATCAAGAGGTTTTGCTTAAAAAAACGCCGCAACGCGTGTCTCGCATTCCTCGGACAAAGAGCGGCACGAGCTAGCATGATGGCTCGGTGAAATCGACGCGCGAGGACGTTCATACTGCACTTATGAGAAATACCACACGTCACAGCTCAATGCAATAATCGCTAATACCGTAGGATATAAGAGACGACGCGTCGATCTATTTCATGATCATATCATTTCGACGAACGACGCGTACCCAAACTGAACTCTGAAGTAAGGCGCAACGTGACATCATGCGATTGCATCTACACAGCTATTCGCAACTACTCAACTAGTAACTTAATATCTTTAAATTTATAATAGCTTATGACAACGTCAAAGCAGGAACAATCAGGGCAGGTTGACTTGTGAGCCGGGAGGAATTAATAGATCGAAGGCGTTTGGAATTGGGCGCGCCTGCTGTTTTGTTCTCGTAAGGGGTTTGTGCCGCCATTAATAAAACATCACCACCACACTTTTCGTCAAATTCACGCGCCATCTAATCGACGTTTTGAGACTCGTTTAACGTCATAGCATGTATCCTGAGGAAGTCAAGCGTTTTAGAGTAGTTCGTAGCTGTGAGCCTGTAACTAATTTATTTTGAACTAAAGGATAGAGATGACGCATCTCGACTGCGACGCCATATGTAGCCCTTAGCATACGCTTTGGCTGCGATCCCTAAGTGCTCCCTGAAGCACATGGTGGGCTTGTTCGCAGGTATTCTTAGTCAGACTGAATTAGTCTCTCGCGCACCTCTGTGGCTCTGTGAGGAACTGAGGATGCTATTAGGGGTATCGCCAGGTCCTGGATATTTATACAACTTAATGATCTCTTTCGTCTGTTGCTGACATGGACTTCATGAAGCTATTGGGAATGCTAGAGATTAGTGAATATGTGCGTGATCTTGCGAGGTTCTCAGGTTGGTTGCTAAATAGTCGGATAGAGAAGAGGAGACTCGGGGATATGACTGAACTCATAAGAAGCGCATGCAGTTGCAAGAACAAATAGTCGTGATAACATCGGAAAAGCCGGATTGCGCCATATAGCGCGCAGTATGCGCCGCACCATCGCGGGCGGCGATAAGCGCGGTGCTCTAATCTTTTTTTCGCACGCGCCCAACCTTCACCACCTCCCTTCCTTCTACATATATATAGAGATATATATATATAGCCCCTCCACACCACACATACATGGCCTCTCCAGAGCTTGGCCCGCTGGCGCCGGACGACGAGGCAATTGTGCCCGTCGCGTACAGCGCACACGTTCCGCGGCCACGAACGGGTCTGCGCATGAACCCGGCCGAGATGCACGACGCGGGGTCGTCAGACTCGGACAACGACTCGCTCGCAATCGAGCTCGAGACCGACGTCGAGTCCTCGGACGACGAATACGACGCGGACGTGTTTCCGCGGAAAGCGGACGAGGAAGACGAGCCATTGCTCGATGCCAGCGGACATGTGCCCAGCGACTACGTCTCGCCACATTCACCGCTGTGGAAGCCCACGCTCAGGCTGCGACTGGTCCAGGTCGTGACCTGCACGAATATCTTCTTGATGGGCTGGGACTCGTCTTGCACGGCGTCGACCTACGCGCTCATTGGCTCCGAGTTCAATGCCGCAAACAACGTGTCGTGGATATCGACCTCGTACCTGATATCCTCGACCGCGTTCCAACCGCTTTACGGCCGGTTCTCGGACATTGTTGGCCGGCGCATTTGTTTCTTATTTGCTATTTCTGTTTTCTTTGTCGGCACCCTGGGCTGCTCGATGGCGACATCGCTGTTGACCCTGAACATCGCGCGTGCCGTGACCGGAGTCGGCGGCGGCGGTCTCGTCACACTTGGAACTATTATCCTGTCCGACATGGTCCCCTTCAGACTCCGAGGAATTTACCAGTCCGCGCTCAACTTTTGCTGGGGTTTTGGTAGCATTTCTGGCGCATCCACTGCGGGACTTATTGCGGACGCGTTTGGCTGGCGCTACGTGTTTGTCTTTCAGCTGCCGATTTTCCTGGTCTCCATCATTGTGGGCTACTTCTACATCATCGACCCGCCGTACAGTGGACCCAATAAGAAGAATTTGATCGGAAACATTGATTTTGGCGGTAGTGTCACGCTTGTCGCGGGACTGAGTTCCTTGCTCGCTTTTCTCAGCATGGGCGGAAACGAGTACGCGTGGACGGACCGATACGTGCTGGGATTTGGTATTACTGCATTCGTCATGCTTACCTCCTTTGTTCTCATTGAAGGCTTCGTTGCTCGGGTTCCAGTCATGCCGCTGAGAATTCTGCGCGGAAGACTGCCCGTCTCGTGTCTCATGACCACGTTCTTCACCGGTCTGGCAAACAACTCGCAGCTGTTTATGCTTCCGTTGTTCTTCCAGGCCGTCAACCTCGACCCGGCTTCCGTCGCCGGTGCGCGTCTCATCGTGCCGTCGCTCGTTGGAATTGTGGGTTCAATCATTGCGGGAGTCATCATGTCGCGATGGGGTCATCTGGCCAAGCTCATGAAGATCGGAACCGTGATCATGCTTATCGGATGTCGTCTTGTTGCCAGTTTCGGTCCCGATACGCCGAAATGGCAGTTTGTGTTCTACCTCATGCCGACGCAGTTTGGTAACTCACTGCTCATGCCGGCTGTGCTGTTCTCCATGCTCGCGCATTTCACCCGCGAGGACCACGCAGTCGCGACAGGAACATGCTACCTCATCCGCTCCATCGGTCTCGTCCTCGGCGTCGCGGTCTCCAACGCAATCAACCAGAACTCGCTCTCGACTCTTCTCCCATTACGTCTTGCCGACACGCCGGACGGGAAGAGCATCGCAGACCTGGTCATCCACTCTGTCACGGCGATCAAGACTCTTGACCTGCCTATCCGCACCATCGTCGTGGGCACGTACACGACTGCTCTGCGTCGCTGTTTCTACGCGAGCACGCTTGCATGCACGATCGCGTTTGGTGCGTCGTTGTTTGCGAATGGAACCAAGTTGCAGCGCAAGGAGGATGACGACGAGGCTCAGGTGCCCGTGCAGTCCGAGGAGGAGGAGTTCGTGTAGGTGTACGGCACGATACGAGGAAGGGAGCGAGGATAGAGCAGAGAAGGTAACATGACCTGGCGTTGCATTTGGTATTGTTTTGGTATCTATATAAGTCACAACTGGTTAGAAATTGAAAATCGTTATAAAGTCAACTGCTAGTTACTCTGGATAAACTGGACTAAGTTACCAAAATTGGACTAAAATTCGAGGAGGCGTCGCATTATAGTTTAAAATTCAGGGGCACGGGTCTCGACCGCTGGCGGCTGTCAAATCGTAATGTCACCCGATGCGGCGATTCCAAGCTCTCGACTCCACGACTTCGAACTGCACAACATCACGACTTTGTCAATTCCGTTCCACCCGCGTCCACTTCGCACCTAATTCCACATCGCAATAACCGATAGCTACTCGCAACAACATGAGCGCCGAAGTTTCTGCTGCGGCGCCGGCCATTGAGCCCGTCGTCGAGCCGGTCGCGGCATCGGTCGAGGCTCCTGAGGTTCCTGTCGAAACTACTGTCGAAACTACGGTCGAAACTACGGTCGAAACTGCCGTCGAAACTGCTGCGGAAGTGCCGGAAAAAGTCGCCGACGAAGCAGCCGAAGGAGTCCAAGAAGCCGTTTCAGCACCACTTCCTCTCAAACCCTCAATGTTCAGCAACATCAAGCTCGGCGCTAAATTAGCCTACGAAGCCACGATGCATGCCGCTTTCCTGCGCAACGCAAAACACGGCTGGGACATGAGAACCCATCTTCTCGTCTCCGCCGTCCGTCACCACATGGATCCTTCCGGCCAAACCGTTGAAGATGTGCAAGCTTTCACGCGTCACGGACCCGCACTTCCTGTCTCGCTCGACGGAATTACGTGTCAAGATCTGTGCATTCCCGCGCCGACCGGCGAGACCGCAACGACTCTCACAAGCGCAGTTGACGCTGCTGCGGTTTTGCTTACAAAGGAAACCGGTCTTGAAAACCCGACGATTCCGGCCGCAGAATTGGCCGATGTGGCCGCCGAATGGCTCATCCCCGATGGACTGCCCGCCGAGCTCACTGACACCGACACGGTCGTGATCCATGCTCATGGCGGCGCGCACTACATGGGCTCCGCAGCAGGTCACAGGTTTCTCACTGCTCAGCTTGCTAAAGGTGCAAATGTCAAAGTTCTCTCACTTGACCAGCGACTTGCTCCTCAAAACCCGATGCCCTGTGGAATTGTGGACTTCCTTGTCGCCTACAACTATCTGATATCAGAGAAGAACCTCGCACCATCCCAGATCTTTTTCTCAGGTGACTCTTCAGGCGGTGCTCTTGCTCTTGCGGCACTCTCTGTTGTCCTTTGCGCGAAGCTTGCATGCCTCCCTGTCCCAGCCGGCACCGTCCTGATCTCACCCTGGGTCGACATGACCCGCTGTCTACCCTCGGAAGCCTCTCAAGATATTGCCAAGTTCGACTACCTCCCTCCTTCCAACTTCTACCCGCAACTTAAGAAGAGCGAGGCTTGGCCGGCAAAGAACAACCGATACTGGCCCTACGCCGAAGATAACGCAATCACGCACCCGTTCGCTTCTCCTATCACAGTGCCGTCTTGGGCAGGAGCTTGTCCTGCGTGCATTATTGTGTCCCAGGAGCGTCTACGAGATTCAGGATGTAAGCTTTTTTTGTTTTTTTGTTACTATGGAAATGACACAATACTAACAGATAGTGCTCTTCTCCAAGTTTTACCAGGCCGCAGGAAACCCGACATACACATACTACCACGAATCCCTTCCCCACGTCTTCCACATCCTCGGCCCCGAGCATCCCTCTGTCTCCAAATCAATCGCCGAGATCAGCAAATTCATCGCTGACGTGCGTGCCTCAAGCACTTCGCCTGAACCGCTTGCAAGCAAACAACTGCAAATCTCAATCACGGGTCGCGAAATGCCGTTGCCTGATCGCAGACTACCTGCACTTTCGTATCAGGAGATGTGGGAGAAGATGCAGCAGCGCGTCGTGGAGCTGAAGTACTTGCTGAAATACGTGGTCGCTGATCTGTATCCGAAGGAGAAAGCAAAGAAATAATTGAGTTGATATAGAGAGGGGTAGCTGCGTTAGAGATAGATTTTGGAATTTTGTACATCAGTGTTTTATAATTTTTGGACCGGTTTTCTAATGAAGGGGATTTTAATTTTCAAATATATAGTTATATCTACAACTTAGTCAACTAACTATTCATATCTATTCATAATAAATTTTTCAATGCAGAACAACGCTCCCAAAACTCCAAGTCCAGCCGGTCATGTCTAAAGAGCAAGCCACAGTCCCACACCTCCCGCAACCGCCAGCACAACCCTCACGTCAGCCGTTATCCCTGCCGCGCTACCAAACTTATCCACAAACCCCAAGAAATTACAAGTCGCATTATCAAGATCAAACATAGCCCCGTTGCCTGCTGTCTTGTCCAATCTCCCGTATGCGTCGTATAATCCCTTGTTTGACAGCGGACATTGAAATGTTAATGACACGGGACAGTCTTGCATGACTTTATGGCACGAGTAGCTACACGGTAAAAGCTCCGTGTATGTGCTCGGTTTCAGTTCCGAATTAAGCAAAACACTTCGAGAATCATTCCCCTCTCGCAGAACCGCACCAGTCACATTCTGCGACTCCATGCCACCTTCATAACTGCCGCTGGTCGAAACAGCATCCGGATTCTGACTCGTGCCTTCAAAGCAACGCGGAACAAGCGCAAGACAAAGCCATCTCTTGTAACTATTCCGACAGTCCTGACATGTGCGCATCATTGTGTATCGTTTATCTTCAGAAACATCACACTGGACTTGCTGTAATGATTTGTTGAAACCATCGTATAGTGCAACTGCAGTTTCATCGTACCACTCTTTAAGTGCGTTCATCGACATTGATGCGTTCGTAGGTGCCGAGTAGGCTACTTCTGAACAGAAATCAAGGTCATAAATAATTTCGCATGACGCGTCTGTTTTCGTTAGTGCATATCCACATTTTGCTACGACGCAAGGAACTTACTCGTCTTAGTCTTGAACTCAATAGAAGGATACACCGTCCCCATACCCGTAACATTCGGATGCGGCTGTGTAATGAACGCTTGATATGTACTCGACGCGTTAAGTCCCTTCAAATGCATCGTCTCCCTGGCTTCATAATCCCACAATTTCGACGTAATATTCAAATCCGCATTCGCGTCCGTCGCGACCGTATTTCCATTCGTCACCGCACAATACGAGTAATTTAACCCATATAGCGACGTATCCGACTCAGCTTGCACGTAGAGCTTGTATGGACGCTCGTTAGCTGTCGTAGTTCCGTTATCTGGAAGCGGTGCAGTAAGAAGAAGCGCACTCTCTTGGTCTGTGTCGAGGGTGAATAACGTTGGCGTATCAGAGTATCCCGTTACATTAGAATACGTAGTAGCCAATACCTGCACTGTCCAATTTCCCGACCAGCTATCGGAATCATAGTCTGGCGCTGTAACCCGCACAAACACGTTGGCACTCGTAGCAAGAAATTTCGCTGAAAACAGTCCGAGTTGAAAATACCCAGATACGCCTGTATCCGGAACAGCATCGAAATCAACCGACGTCGAAGTCGACGTCTTACTTTGACCTGTTAAAGACAGCTGAGCTGAAACTTCCGAACGAGTGACATTATCCTTCAAGCTCGTTGGCTGCGAACATACTGATGCCCAAACGTACACGTCTTCCTCTTCCTCAGGCGCGTACATCCACACCGCAGATTCACCACGACCCAACTGCGTACTCGACGCCACTTGCGGAGTCACAGAAATGTAATCATCAGCAAGCGCTAAAACGTGCTCGAAATAGCCCACAAGGCCCTGTCCAAGGTCTTCTCCTAAGACTAGATCGCTCGCCGCTCCTGCTACTGATACTGCGCCTGAAACGAGGAGGAGTGCCCTCGTCAGCGCTGTTCGCACCATCCACTATATGTCCGCAATTCCCTTCGGAAGCAGAGGTGGGTCTAAACCGGATAGTAGTGATTCGAGAAACTCGGTTCGAGTTTGAGGGAATGAATGACCGAGGAGATGCTATTAAATGTAATACGCGCTCTTTGGCTACTGAGCGATTGCCGATTCCAGTTGGGACGCCGCGCATTGTGCGGCGCGTCGATTTCAATTTTCTCGACCGTGAATTCTTTCTGTTACGCCGCTATAGTTATATCGAGTCCTCTTTGATGCTCTACTTCTTTGGTTGCATTTCATGTAATTGGCTATTGGCTATATAGTTTATGTACAATGCTGCACGCTCGCCTCCGTGCCACTCTTTTATATATCCACTCGCGCCATGTGGTGTATGAACATGCACACGATTGCGGCGCAGTGGGTCATAAAATGAACAATCACTCCCGCTCCATAACCTCCTTAAAGATGCGCTTACAAGGAACTTTTGCCTGTAACCTCGCACAAAGCAGGAACGCACCACTAAGCTTCCGGTGAAGGCTATAAGTCTCCTCCGGCGGCGGGGTCAACCGTTCACGGATCATAATTGGAATTAGCCCTCGAACACGGTCTGTCACCGTCTGATGCGCGAAATCGTATAATGCGTCGTCACCGCCGTCGAGAGATTGGTCAAATGGTTCGGCGAGAGTCAGAATACTGTCGATATGTGCCCGTAACATGACCGGAGACTCCAAGCCTGTTAAATACCCCAGTTTGCGACTGTATCTCTCGCATCCCTCTGCGTCACCACGAACAGCAGCTCGCAAAGTACCCACGTAATTCTGAACAAATTCTGCCGGATATTCACGAGATGCGCCAAAGTCAAGCAATTCAATCTTTCCCGACTCGTCATTATACAGGAAATTCGTCCAGTTCGGATCAGTCTGCATATAATGAAACTCCGCAATTTCTCGCAGTGTAAGCGTCATAATCTGCGTCGCGATCCAGTCCTTCTTATCCTGAGGCAAATCATCAATTCGCGTAACACCAACGCCATGCATGAGCTGCATAGTAAGCACATGAGGACCGCTGTATTCCTCGTAAACTTTGGGCACATCGAAGACAGGATCATCCTTCAAAATCTCTCCAAATTTCTTCAAGCTCGCGGCTTCGCGGATATAGTCGCATTCCCAAGATAACTCTGTGCGCGCGTTTGCGATTGACTGCTCAAGATACAAGCCCTTTGGAAGTACCCGAGAAGCGGTAAGAAGCATTGCGATGTTGTTCAAATCAGACGCAATAGACTGACTCACGCCCGGGTATTGTACCTTCACGGCTACCTGTTCGCCTGTTTTGGCGAGAACGGCGGAGTGAACTTGACCAATTGATGCAGCTGCCATAGGCACGTCTTCAAATGAAGAGAAAAGACTGCGCCAGTTTGGGCCGAGGTCTTGGATCATTACTCGCTCTAGCTGGCGACGGGGCATGTAATCCGCACTATCCTGGACACGAGTGAGGACTTGCTGGATCTCGACCGGCAGGAATGTTGAATCTGTACCTTATTAGCCTTTCTTTAATAATCTAACGGCACACAGCGCTGAAATACCTTGAAAACTGATCATCTGTCCCAACTTCAACGCAGCTCCACGCATGCGTGAAAGCTTCCTGACCAGCATCTCCAGATTTCCAGGGCTCATAAACAAGGATCCGCTTTTCGCCTGCTGCGTCGCCTCCTCCGGATCTCCCATCCGTCTCACTCCTTCCCGTAAAGCACCAATACCCATTCCAGCAACGAGACTGCCGTACTGGAACACGCGGCCGATTCGAGTAGATGGTACTGATGATTCGTGCATGTGGTGTACTCGCTGCTGACGCTCGTTTACTAATTCAGCTCGTGCTCTTCGTCGAGAATCCGCCACTTTTGCTGCTGCTCTTTTCGCAGCATTGTCCGGCGAATCAGTCGAATACAACCGTCTCGAAGCACCTGTAGAAAACATCCTCACACCATCCGTCGCATCTCCAGCAGTTCCAACAGTAGGTCTCTTACCATCTCCGCCCGCGGTCCCATTTCCGCGTATCATGAAAGAAGTACTCGTCGCGTCATTTTTGTTCGATTCGGGATCATTCGTCTCCGCAGCATGTGTCTTCCTTGACGGCGGCGTTCGAGACCGGAATCGGGTCGTTAATGACGACGTCCGCCATATCCGGTTAATATGGGCGTCACAGAGCGCTCGGGAGTGTTGCGCTACTTGACAGGCTCCGCTTGCTAAGCGGATTACGTCTGCAATTGTCATTTTCCAGCCGGAATTTCTATCCAAATGGGCAATAACTGGCAATTGCAAGTGCAAAAGTCGAAATCTGGATCATCGGGAAAGGACTTCGTCATGATTTACGCGGAGGTAAGCGTCAGTTTTAAGGCGTTTGTACTACATTTCTCGAGTTTGACCTCACCACGAATTTCACAGATTTTATAGGAGCAACAGACAACAGACATCGAGCAATCTCGCGACAATATGACCTCCTTCGCGCCGCCTGATGTGCGCGATGAGTCGTTACGAGATGCGTTGAATCTGATTCGATCTATGCGCGATATCAGCACGCGTGCGTTCGAACTTCTCGAACAGTTGTCGGATGCGTCAGAGGCGGCTGCCGCTAGTATACCCTCTCCACCAGCTGCCGACAATTCGCCAGTGAAGAATTCGGAGGAGAATGGTGGTGTGAAGGAGAATGGAGTAGAGACAGAGGAGAGAGAGGTGGAGATGGCGGATGCTATGGTGGTTGAGGATCCAATCGAGACCGAGCGCGCGGAGAAGGAGAAAGCGCTTGAGCTAGAGTTTGTGGATATATACAAGCCGTTGCTCACCCAGTCTTTATCCTTGAGACATGTGAACCGGAAACACCAGTTGGCCGCGCGGAATACAAAGCAGATGATTGTGGAGAAAAGAGACGAGGTTGACAAGTTACAATTGGAGCTGCAGAACAGCCAATACAGACAGCGCTATTTGAAAAGGGAAATCGAGATCTGCAAAGACTTCCCGTACGTTTTAGGCAATTATAGTTACTATACATTGTACGAAATGTTTTGCTAATTCTTCTTAGATTATCCTACGCTCGGATCGATTTCGTACCATTAGAAGAGTTTTACCGCGATCACCCAGAAATCGAATCAGGCGTCCCACAGGACAAGCAGGAGATCCCCGAGAAGGTCGAAAATGCTGATGTAGATGTTGAGATGTCAGATGCAGCAGTATCTGCGCCCGTGGCGCCTAAAGTTCTTACAGATCATGAGCTGATGCTTGCTCGTCTGCGCGACGAACGCGAACGGCGCCTAAGTCTGAGCTTGCAGAAGAACAAGCTTTCGTCTGTGAAATCAAAGCTGGTGAATGAAAATCAAAAGAGGAAGAAAGATCTTGAGAGTCTGGATGCGCAGCTGAGGACGTTCATAGAGGTATGCTTTTTTGTGCTCATATGTTAACCGGATTATGACGGTGCTGACTAGTATTTTAGAGTGCGACACCGATCAAACGCGTGCTAGAGAAGTGAGCTATTGCATTATCCGGCAGATTATTTACCGGATTCTTTCATGATATGTACAGCTGTATGATAATGCTAAAAATATTCACACTACAATTACGCCCCGCTCACTTCGTATCGCTATTTTGCTTCTTGTACAGGATTTTCCTTATCCCCACCATGGCTAAGTAATACGCTTCTGCAACCACAAACGAGCACAGATTTTGCACGGCCAAGAACTGCAGAGTTGTAAGCCAGTCTCCAGAATCCCACGTACTGTAGATTTCGGGACCGTCGCCGCTAGAAAGCGCGTGCTGGGCAATGCTTCGGATTAATGCAGCTTCTAAGGGAAGACGAAGGAAGTTGATGACCATGGTTGTCGTTGTTGACATCATACCCATTGGCACCAGACTAGAGAAATCTTCGTATTTGCGCGGTGTGGGCCAGTTGAACTTGTAGCAGACATCTTCACAAAGAGCGAAAATTAGCTTGTCGACAGCTAGAGCGGCGCTGACAAAAAGATAATCAAATCTCTGGCGGGTTAATATCTCCTTCCATACCCGTATGACGGCAGCTCTGGTAGGCAAAAGCTGTGAGTATGGCACCAGGTTTAAAGCCTGCAGGATTCGGTGCTCGTAAATCGGGTAGATTAGGAATGAACTGGTCACTCGCATACTAGATTTGTTAGATCATTGGTGTAATCAGGACTTTTATTGACATGCGACGTACGTGACATCCAGGGCCAGCAGGTTGTACATGCCTGGATTTGGAAAAATATCTTGGGTGATTGATACACAGCTTTCCCTGGCAGCGTACGCGACCGCTGACAGAACCTCAAATGCAACGTCTGGACACAGTCCCGCGTACAGCCGACGCCATGATGTCCCCTCTTGCTTCAGCATGGTCGTAAATCTCTGGAGGAATGGTGCAGTGGAAGGACTTGATGGTTTGAATGTATTTCGCAGCCATTGCATGCGATTCAAAGGCCACTGAACTAGGTAGAACATCACGTTCACATGTGCTGCCATCCCGGAGGCGGCATGATTCGCGATATATCTGCTTGCTGTCGTCACGCCTTTCCGGTTGCGTACTCCAGAGAGGATGAGAATTTCATTCTGGGCGCGTACCATGCGTCGGTAAATCTGCTGCGCCTGCGCCAACTGCTCTATAGTCGATTCCTCATACCGTGGATCAATTCGACCGCCAGGCCGGCCTGAGTTGTCTCGACCGAGTGCCAAACGCTGGAGTCGAGGTGTAATCATGATCCGTTGTCTGGCGAGGGAAGTACTCTTGAGAAATTGGTCAAGTCAGCAGCGGACGTTGTCGGCAGTGTTTCTATGATCTCATAGCAGCTTTCATCAATGGTAAAACCACAGTAGTGTATTTGGAGGCAATTGAAGGTGACTGCTGCGAGCTGGAAAGTGGAATATATACCGTTAATTGTCGGGCTGTATAGGTGGAATTGTTGCGCCAAAATGTACATCATCGATCTCGCGACCAGAATCGCATGGGGTTGGGGTTAACTGGCTAAACCTGCAAAAGTGACCTGCCGCACCACATTATTTTTGAACTGTTGTGCGATTCATCTATAGGACTATACATCCAATTCTCCGGAGATATCAACATCGAATGCAGGTTCTGGTTTAGTCGAATTTTTTTCCGCATTGCTACTGACTGGTTGAGTCACTAGAAAACGGTTAAGGCTCCGACTAAGTCATCACTTGCGTTAGAACTTAGGGGTGTTTCCTCGATCCGCGAAGACCACGCTTCTACGGCTACGAGCACCTGAATGTGTCTTGTACTGTCTAGAGTTAAGAGTCTGCGACTTCTGTCTTCTTGATCCTTTTTTTTGCTCTCACGTTAAGCTATTGTATTCTGTTTAGCTGCCTATCATTCAAACACCACCGCTAGGCTAGTCGCCAGTCTTACTGTTCCCTTGTCATCACGATACCTGACTCAGTTCGCATATATAAAGACTCGTAAAACTAGAGCTAATGCCCTTGTTGCATACTGCCAGAGTGCCAGTGGTAGTATTCTCTTGGCTTGTAGACTGCTTTAACAAGCGGTGGTGGGTTTGCCGTTTTCACGATTGAGCGTGAGAATGTCTTTGTACACACACAGGGCAGGGCACCGCGAGTAGCCGACAAATGCCTTTCCAAGCGCTAATAACAGAAGACTAGCAGATATTTCCAGGTCTGGTTGAATATGTGTCTGAGAAGTCGTTTGGCCGGGAAGGCATATCTGGGCTCAATGTGGAGTCGCGGTTGCTCGCGCGGTCGTCTATCGTTTAAGTCATTTCACTACAGTCTGCAAAGGAGTAAGAATAGTCGCGAACAGTTACCTATTGTGTTATCAATGCTTTGCACAGTGCAAAGTGACACTACTGCTGAGTTTGAGCGCACTGTACCGTGAAAGCGCAATTCGGGTTACGTGAGGAAGTCGTGCGTTCTGGCGCACCGGGTGCAGCCTATTCATTACTAGCACTGGCTGCGATCCTCACTTGCTCAGGCCGGAAGATTGAAGTCGGGTTGAGCAATAGAGGCGTCCGTCGATGCTATTGATTTACTGTGACTACAGTCTACTGAATTGCAGCCAAGTGAGCCAGCTCGTTGTCGAAATTCAGGGTCGCACAAGATGTCAATCATGTGATGCCGGATTTCACTGCGAGCAGCAGCTTTGTTCACGCTGGTTGAAAGCGGCAATAAACAACAAACCGGATCGCGCGATCCGATCGTACGTCATCGTGCAGGAATCAACTGGCGGTAATTGTCGCGGCTCAGCGGCGGCGGCGCGGTGGTGGGCGGCAGCAAAAGGGCCGGGAGTGAGTGTTTTGGATCAAAGAATACACCACGATCACGGCAAAATCTTTACTTGAAAATGACACCATTAGAAAGAGCAGATGCAGGAGTATTTTATGAATCTTTTAAACAGTTCAAATGGCGAAATACGAAGTCAGGATCATTTATCAAAGACAAGCCATTTTCGTCAATTTTCGGGCCAATCCGACTGATTTCCGGCCCAATACCCGCCCCCAGCGCCTTTTCTGCCCGCTTTTTGCTGCCCTTGGCGCCACAGCCATCTTGGCAAGTTTCTCTGGAACATTTCGATATGTCGAACGGTGTTTCCACACCGCTTCAAACCTGCGCTTCGTGCACTTTTAGTGGACTTTTCGTGGCTGCCGCGAGGCCGGAATTTGAGTTTCGTTGCCGCTTTCACATGCCAGAACGTGATCGGCCTAATGTTCCTCCGCTCCCGACCCCGTTTGTGGTTCAGAAGTGCCGTCATAGCCGAACAACCGGGTTAATTACACCGGCTGCATCTCCGCTTTAGGCAACTGCCTCGCCCGATTCAGAATCTCGAGCAAGAAATGACCTGATCCAGCAATGCATCCCGGGTGTTCGGGGTCAGACGACCCGCCCACTTCCTCCGGCCGTTGCCACCCGCCCACTTTCCGGACGACTATAAGAAGAGCCTCTCCCGCCCGCTTCCTCCTTCTCTCCTCCCCATCCGCCGCCGCCTTCAAGCTTCGCGCCTCCAGCAGCCGGCCACTTCTACTGCCGCGCTGCTCCGCCTTTCTGCCACCATGGCTTGCTTTCTTCGGCCTTGCCAACAGCCTACCACTACCTTGCCTCTACCTCTACTTTACATGGCACCTCATCTCTCTTCTACCTTCTCATCTCCGCGTTGATGACTCTCTGCATCCGCACCTCACGGCTCGGCAACCTTTTATATCTAATGGCGATATTTTCATGCGACCTTCGGCGGCGCCGTCCTTGACCTTTCCGGGATCAGGGCCAACGTCATTCGTTACGCTTTGTAAGTCTCTCTTTACTTTTTCTTTCTGAAAAACTTGCTAACTTTTGCAGCTACATTACGCACCTTCATGCTCTCTCTCGCGTGATCCCGGACTGGCGACTACTTTGAGTGGCACGCGTCTCGTTTTCTGAAGGACCCCAACGGGAGTTACAAACGGAGCTTTGAGATGTCTTGGACCGGTGTCGTTTCCTCCAGATCTGATTGTGCACAGCTGTGATCCGGAGCCCCGGAGTTTAGCCTTTGTTGTTTTGCTTGCGGTTCAACCCGTTTGTGATTCAGACAGCTTTCTCAGTAACGGAAGTGATCGCAGCTGTGCATGGCGCGAAGACCACGAGTTGATGCCAACGCCACCCTGCTCCGGGAGGTGCTCTTCTCAGGTTGCCAGTCCTCTGACCTTTCACGATCGCGCTGGTTACTTGATGCCGGTCACTGCCTGCGGGCAACAAGTCTGTCAATAGAGGTGCCCCTGGCTTCTTGTTGTGAGTATCTGATGAGCGAGGCGGGCGGTGCTACTGACAACAGACCATCGGCCATTAAATTCCCAGGGCTTTCGTGTTGATTCTTCCAAAGTATGGCGGTCCTGAGTTTGTGCTTGTTGCTGGCTAACATGTTGGATACAGGTGCACTTCGCGTTCTACTCTACACTT